>JAPFBL010000117.1:0-600000 GCA_026182355.1 Hermatobates lingyangjiaoensis | reverse complement strand
GCAATTCTTAAATGTATTATAATTACTACGTTTCTTTAATTTTTATTTTCTCACTAATATTATTAAGTCCTTTAGTTCTATCTAATTAATAATCCATCTTGAACCATCATAAAACACTTTTGTAACCCTATTAATATGTGTAATGAATCGGTGCATGATTATATAGAATAGTTGAAAAAGTATATACGCGTTTCATTCAAAATTTAACCATTCATCTGAAAAAATGTTGATTTTTTTAGGAACAACTTTTTGAATTAATTTTCATAAAAAAGTCATAGTTTAAAAATAACCTACTCTTACTTGAGAAGTGATGGGGATATCCTGGAACATCCAGTCAACGAGGCGTGGCGGTCGCTGTATCTTGGTGGTACTTGTGGCGGACACATGACAGGTAAGGCTGATGGTGCCTCCCTCTCGAACAAGTCTCTCTTTGGGACCAAGAATGCTTGCATGGCTCTCTCCATCTGAACCATTAAGACATTGAAATATTTATGTTTAACAATAAATCCTTTTAAAAATTAAATAAAATGTAAATTATGATAAAGCAAGGGAAAAGTGTGGCTTCGTGGTAGCATACATTCTGTTCGAACTGAATACTTTCGAATCTTAGCAGTGTCTTAGGTCTTTTATAATGGAAAAACATTCACAGTGGAGCTTGAAGTTTATACAGAGTCAATAATTCATTAATGACTAATAAAGTTATATAAGACAAAAAAAATGATTCCTGATATAAACCATACTGTCAATGTAATCAACACCTACATTCAGCTTAAGCAAACAAATCAACTTCACCAAAATCAGTATATTTTGATTTTACTGTAAGCTGACTATCATTTCTTTTAATGTGTCTATATCATTTGTTCAGTCGTAATTACATAAGATTATTGTAGTAAAAAAATAAGACCTTGACTGCATATAGAACTGGTTGTTAGTTTTCTTCATTTTAGTACTATATATCCTCTAGTAAATTGTTAAATTGATAAAATTATATCACAAAATAATAAAACTATGGATATAATTAATTTATATTCGATGTTTGTTTGTTTGTAAAATCGAGTTGCAAACTGTACTAGTATTGGCTTTAAGAGTTGTAATGCACATTTTTTCATGTTATATAATTAGTAGAATTTTAAAACTAATTTTAGTAGTTTTATATTAAAAAACCTATATAGTAGAATAATATTAGTTTTTTTTTTCTTTCAGACAGAAGTGACTGCCTGCCGACTGTCTTATAGATTTCCTAAATCATGTGACTTCAAGAATGTGTAAAATAATTTCCATAAAAACTACCTGGGCAGAAGCAGGCAGTCATTATTAAAAGTATATTCAGGATACAAGAAAACTCATAAATCGTGAAAAAATAAAAATATACTTTGCTGTTTTGTAGTTAGCAAATACTGAAGAAAGGAAAATGTATATTCAAAGGAAGAAAACTCATTCTTTGAATGTGTTAGTCCAGAAAATAATACGCGTGTTATGAATAAATATCAGTATTTTATTACAGAATTATAACAATATACATCATATATACTTATATATATTCTACTACTGTTTACCCGAACCAATTAAATGTCAAAAGACACATGCAATCACCTTAACTGGTAAAGATGGTTATGTTCCCATCATTTACACAATTATTATTAAAGATATCTTGCATTTTTACATCCAAAATTAGCATATTAAGGAAACATAAATATTTTTTAAAAATACTTAAAACTCTATTAATATAATCTGCTTGATTTTGATTAAAAATTGTTTATGTTAATGTAAAGAAATCAAATAAATAGGTCAGGAGGGAATTATTGATAACAGAGTTTCAGATTTTCCAGTTTATGTTGAATCTTCCAATTGTCTGAATTATTGGAATTTATTTTTAATTTATTAATTCTAGGTAAATTTTTTTCATAAACGCCATATTCGAGTTTACGGAATATGTCAAATAAAAAAGTTCATTCTTCTTCAATTTTACAATGTCATTTCTTTCATACTTTCTTATAATTGAAAACAGAATATTTTTATTTGTAATATTTTAAACGTTGTAAAAAAAAATTCTTTAAATCATATGCCAATGAAAATGTTTTTAAAATATACTAAATATCGATTATGAAAATTTCATTTGAACCTATAAAACTGTTGCATTTCTAATTAATAAAACTAAAACTTAATGAATTCTATGAGGATAATTTTTGGACTAAGACATGTTCTCAATCTGTAAAATTGTAAGTGATAAATAATAAATATTACTGATTGGAAAGTATTCCTCCTATAATATTTTAAAACAAATGAATTAATGACAACCTGAAAATGCCTAGTCAATTGAAAACTACATCTGAAATCCTTTTAACAGAATCATTTAACGTAATCTAACATCTCCAAAACTAATAATTTTAGAAAGGTGTGATTGGCATTTGTTTGACTTTTTACAATCAACAGCCATTGATGCTGGTGATCTTACTGATACGTTTTATATTAATTTCTTTCTACATATGAATCTATCACAATCTTTTCTTTTCACTTTGTTCTATTTTCAGGTTAAGAATTTTATGTTAATCAATAGAAATTTGTTATAACACCAACAATTATAGCCTCTCACATTTCGTACTCTCCTAGGGCAAGAAAGTTTGGTAATTTTATAGTAGGAACACATTTTAGTGTATGGCAAGCCACATTAATACAAATCGTTAAACATTATCCTTTTAAAAATCATGCTTGTAATAACCATGATTCATGCATATCCTTTAATTAATTAGTATGCTTTAATTTTAATAACATTTATATTGTTTTCAATGCAGATATAAATCATGTATATACCAGTATTTTAAAAAAAATGATCGGTGAACTTATTTATTATAATAAATACTGTTAATATTTTCGTTCAGATAAAGCCAGTCAATAATAAAATCAACAACATTTTTTAATATTTTTAGACTCTCTGAATATTTTACATTGCACCTACTGTCAAACATTATCATCATAAAAAATTAGAAACTGCTTGGTAAGAATGAAATCTACCCCATCCATATAAAGATGCTTTATATATCTCAAATATATCCCAACTGCTTACTTATATTACCATAGACTTGTCAAATTTATTTACAATTATTGTATTAAACAAAATTTAATCTAATATCAAAAATTTTTGCCATGAAGAAATTTATTTATAATATAAATTTGTTTTAGCAAATATTGAACCAGTTTAATCTGAAAGCAAGTAAATAAAATTTATATATAGATGTATGAATTTTGGTTTTAAAAATTAAAATATTCTAAATTTATCAACATTTAGATGAATGGATTTAATAATATGGAAAAAATGTAATATTCTTGCACCATGAAAGAAGGTGGGAGTTTTTACTGTATTAATTACATTATTGTATATCCGTCGCAAATCTATGACTACATTAAGAAGAAAATTATATAAGGAATAACAATTCAATAATTTAAAAGATGCCATGAAAAAATCAAATCAAAACTAACAAAACAGCATAGAATTAATAGCGTCATGTAAAGTTTAATATGAGCAACTAAACTAACAGATGAAACACTAACATTATGAATGGCATGAGATTAGGTTATCTTTGTACAATGTTCTACAATACTTCGCCTCATTCATACACATCATAGTAGACAAGAGATAAGGTTTTTCATGTAACATTTTACCTTTTTCTTTTATGTGGTCAATTTTGTTTATATGATTAAGACCCTACTCTAGGTTTGTAACATGACAAAAACATTTATATGGTTCTGATATTAAAGAAAAAAATGTAACATAGTTACTCTTTTTTTCGTAAAATGTTTGCTTTAACTAAGTGTAGTGGAGAACATAAACACTTATCTGCATCTGTTGAATTATAGTATAATTAAAGCAAAAATGAGTGAGTATACATCTAACAGAAACTTACCGAATTATTGTGAATCAATATAATTTTATAGAAATCAATATAAATATAACTATACTTTATTATAACTATTAACAGACCATTGACAGTGAAATTAAACAATTCATATATTATATTATGACTATATGAGGACATATTATTAATGAACAAAGTAAAACTAAACACATGGACAATTAAGCAAAGTCCATTATTTATTTAAAATGTATATTTTTCAACTAATAAGAAAAATATCTGCCCATGAAATTCATAAGTATCCTAATAATAGTAGTATTCTTCTTCCAATAGTCAAAAATTTTGAAATTTTTATAATCATAATTTATATTAAAACTAAATTGAATAAGTTGTTTATATTCTCTAGAATGGTCAAAATACTTAAATTAGCACCCGATGTGTCACAAAGAATTATGAATTCCCTTTCCCATGTTTTGATATTACAACAAAGTTATTTGAAAAGGGCACCTCTTCATTACTAATAATTCTTTGGCTTAAAATAATCTAATATTTCGTTCTAAATATTACGTGAAAATCATTTTGCTCATAAGGATTTTTCAATCTTATTTTAATAAGATCATTTCTCGGGTGATTTAGCCGAATTTTTAAATTTAAAATTAATTATTTTAAATTATGTATTAGGTAGTTTTTTAAATACGAATATTTCAAAAACTTACAACATTACAAGTATATTACATTAAGGAAGACAATAATTGAGTTCTATCTGCAGTAACAAGAAAAGTTTATGGTGAATAATCGTTTCTGTATGCAATAACGTATCTATCAGTAGGGACAACAAAGAGTAATATTTGCAAAAATGTTTGCTAAGAAAAAGTAAAATTCTTGAATCCTTACTGAAATCCTACTGCGCTTCTTCTTAGATAGTCCAAGAGACTTTAATCTACACATTCGAATACACTGAGTCAGAACTAATATACATATGTTTAATCCCAGAATTATATAACACATTGAAACAAATTAAAGGAAGTATAGTTAGTGTAAGAAAAGATCTACTTTCAATAATCAATATCGAATTAGGAGAGAATATCCTGCAACTTGTTATTTTAAGAATCAAAATCCTTGATGATACTACCTTTGATGTTGCAGCATGCTCTAAAAATCGTTAAAAAAGTGAATAAAGATGAAATTTCTTCATGTAAATTAAAAAATCTTATACATTAAATAAAATCAACAATTTTAAAAATAATTGAAGTTTAAAAAATGTTGACTGTTGAGTTCTAATTTGTAAATATAGTATAAAACTCTTTAGTAAAATTTACTTAATCAAAGTCATCAAACTAAAATCATATGTTAGTTAATCAATGCAATGATTTATTTATTTTAATATAATCATATCAATTTTATCAATCAAAATCATATGAAAATCGTATCAATCCGTTTTATGTATGATTTAGCTAAAGCCATTTAAGTACTTTTATAAATACTTCACGAGGGAAATTCTGACTGACAATACGTAGAAAAATAAACTAAAGTATGAGTATTTCGTTCAATATATTAAAGTTTGGAAACTTTTTTTCTTCCATTTAGATATTTTTATTTGGTGGTATTCTCATGAAAATGCAAACTACCTATTTCAAGAGCATAATGTCTAAGGCGGAGATGATTAATGGCTTTTCTATCGTCGAGGTAGGGCTGGTTGCTCCTTTTCTCTCTGGACACTCTTGTTTCTGTAGTTTATTAAGAACTTTATTTCTACTTGAGAAAAGTGTAAGGACCGTTTTATCTTAATTTACATCAAGAAATTTCTCCTTTACCCAATTTTTTAACAATTTTTAGAGCATGCTGCAACATCAAAGTCAGTATCATCAAGGATTTTGTTTCTTAAAATAACAAGTTGCAGAATATTCTATTATTCTTAGTGCAAATTTGGTAATCAGGTTTTAAATATATAATCGTTTTCAATCATATCAATAATTTTATAAAGATAGTTAGGGGCCCTAATTTCTTCATTAAATAAGATGAAGACATTTTTTTTTATAAATTAATATATTTTGCTGTAAAGGTATAATAATTTTTAAAAAAAATACTGAATTAATATTTCAATGTTAAAAGGAAATGTTTACAATACATTTTACAAAATGTTTATAAGGACATTTACTAAACATGAGGATTAGACCAACATACGCCTAGATTCTAAGCAAGAGTATATTTAGAGTAATGAATAATCAATTTAGTTAGTTGACTCATTCAAATGTGCCAAACACAATTTTTTATGAAAAAAAAATTAAATGAACAAGAAATTCTGTTGAAACTGTCCAGTAAATTGAGACCATAAACGCCTTTGCTCATCGATAGAGGTTCTGTACAGTAACCTTCAATGAAGTTGAATGCAGGTTATCTCATATGATGAGATCGATATTTTGATCAAATTGAAATTATTCAATCATTTTCAATAATTTAAAGCACACCCTTATCTTGGTTAAGTTATCTGCATTAGCCATGATCACCTGGGTAAACTTTTTCAATAGAAATAACTTCAAAACTCTTTCACTTACTCCATAAAAGATTTTAAAAATTCTGATAGTGAAAATGAAGTGAGAACAAAAAAAAAAAAGTGTTAGGTGATGAGGTGAGAGAGAAGATAAGTCGAGGTAGAAGTCATAAGCAAAGGAGCGAGATTGTAAAAGGTCTGACAGGCGGCCCAAGGTGGAATTGAGCCAATGTAAACGCCAACAAAAAGTGATACACAAGAAAACTTTCTTCCTGATGGAATGCTTTACTTTTAGACCAGGGGCTAAGACCCAATACGTGACTGGACCTAACTTCAATATTTCTTCACCGTCAGTTTTTCTCACAACTTCCCTCTGACGCTGAAAACTACTAAATATAATTTATTTCATATGATTTTTAGAAAGAATGGATAAAATGTAAGTTGTACATGAAAAATAAAGACTTATACTTAACAAAGAAAGAAATGTTTAGTCAAAGTCAACTGATATCAATATTACGGGATACAGATTAATTATATTAATAATTAAACAACATTTTAGTAGTGTTACATTAAATTCATAACATAAAAAAATATACATTGGGAATTCATCTTAAAATTCGCAATACACATCACAGATAATCTATTTTTAACTGAGTATAATGTACAGCAAAATTTCCGTGTCCCAAAATAATAGAACAATTACTACTTTAAAGGTACTTCTTTAAGGGGTATTAAGGTATATTTTGATGTATATCAAAGATATACATATGCTACTTTGCTTTAATATAAACAAAGTATTGCATTCATGAAACAGATTTCTGTAATGATTTTTAAAGATACATCTTTCATGTATTATATTCCTGTGAGTTCATTTCTCAAGTTTGTTTCTATGAAGCTGTAAGTGCGTGTGTGGATGGTTGTGCAAGCTCCCATGATATTATATACATGCCACAAGTCATATCATTTCATAGATAAAATTCATATAAAAAAAATATTAGAATTAGTAATAATACATTCCGTCATACCTCGTAAAGTCTCTGAAAAGCTCGACCGGTTTCGGGTCCGCCTGGATCCCATCTTCAATAGCACCTAACTGACTGTGAGTGTTGTTTTCCTATAACCTACCTATATATAGCATCTACATTGTGTAATCAGTGTTGGTGTGTAGTTAATGACATAAAATGACAGACAATATAATAAATGAACAAACAAACCACCAAACCGACATTTTAACAAAACCACTAATAACATTTAAAAGACGACACAAGGAACTGGAAATAGATAATGAAATAAGCAAAAAAAGAAAAAAAACATAGCAATTAAAGAAATAGGAAAAAACAAAAAAAAATTAACTACACACACAACACTGATTACACAATGTAGATGCTATATATAGGTAGGTTATAGGAAAACAACACTCACAGTCAGTTAGGTGCTCTTGAAGATGGGATCCAGGAGGACCCGAAACCGGTCGAGCTTTTCAGAGACTTTACGAGGTATGACGGAATGTATTATTACTAATTCTAATATTACTAACCTCAGTGGAACTAACCCATTAACTATATATAAAAAAAAAAATAGTCCTTATGGTGTAGGAAAGCATATCCTAAAGAGAACCTCCCTTCTTGCCTCTTTTGTATTTTCATATACTGTTATTCATTTAAATAAGCAACAATATTATTATTGTAAAACGTTTTCTAATTACAATATTTATGAGCTGATGTTAATACTAACAACGGAAAATGAATATCATAGTTTTCTGACAGCAGGAAAGGTCACATACATGTAGGAAAAGAAAAACGTCTACTTTTGATAAAATCCGAAAGATTGTAAACACGATAATCACAATAGCATCCACTGATAATAAATTAAATTTAAACAATTTAATAGCTCGTTATAAGAGCATTGACTGGATAGTTTTTGCGTGTTCCCATAAAAAAACTTATGACTATTGTATATTTTGGAATTCAGACATTTTTTTTTGCTTCATTTATAATAATGTAATACTAAAATGTTGCATCTGCTTAAAATCAGTGATGAAAAAAGTGATATTTTGTCTTTTTAAGCCTTTTTGGCAGGGGTTGGATTGTGCAATAACAACTATTACATTTTCTTGATATTATTATTATTTACTTGATATTTTGTTATATTATTATACAATAAGAATTTGTATAATAATATGATATATACTAACTTCTGTGTACTAAAAATAGCCATATTTTAATTTTTATAAGAGAACTAAATTCAGTATAAAAGGTAGAATAAAACTTGAAGGTTATGTTAAAGTTATTTTATGTTACAATTCAACATATTATAATACATTAAAAATAAATAAAAAAATTTAGTCAAACGTAAACGTGATTTACTAAATATTTATTAACAATGTTATAAAAAATTATTTACCTTCAATAAAGTTAATAATAATACTGGTATGATTATTATATTATTCTCTCCTAATCATGGAGTATTTTAAATAAATATATCCTTTTATATGTATTTATATTATATAAATATATTAATAATTTATATATTAGTAGCTTCTTATAAAATACATATTTATTTTAGGACAAGTTATATAATTATAGATAAATTAGGTCCACCACTTAAATTATTTTTATTAAATCAACCCTTTATTTATTTATATATAATGAAGAATTTGTCCTAAATATCAATATCACAGTTTGTTTAACAAGAAAAATGTATAGTCTCCCTTAACTCCTGTACATTTAACATTATATGTTGAATACACTCTCTATACACTCCTAACAGAGTATTTAACATGAATATCAAACCGTTTAACTACTCTAACTATTTAAATATAGTTAATGGGTTAGTTCCACTTGAGGTTTAGTAATATTAGAATTTAGTAATTAATACATTCCGTCATACCTCGTAAAGTCTCTGTAAAGCTCGACCGGTTTCGGGTCCGCCTGGATCCTTATTTCAAGTTCACCTAACACTATCAATGACAGTCAGTTAGGTGCTCTTGAAAGAAAATGGGATCCAGGCGGACCCGTAAACCGGTCGAGCTTTAACAGAAGTAACTTTAACGAGGTAGTACGAATGTATCATTACTAATTAATACCAACTATTTGTTTTGTTGTAATGTGGCAATACATACATTTTAATCAATATGTATTATTTATTTACATACGCATAAAATAAACATTTAATTAGGTATAAGAAAAGTGATATCAGTGATCAGTCTAACATGTTATTGAAATTAGTAAACTGAGGGCCTGAGTCTCATGAGTTTTGTACGTTCCGCAACCACACCTGCCGTATTGTGTGCCTCTGTGTTTAAACTAACATCTACTTCAGATTGTAAGTTCATTAATGAACTTCATAAAGATAAATTGAGAAGTATCCCTCACTTCAATGATATTTCTACATTCAAAGAAGCACTTTAAAAAACAAGGTCACTGTACGAACAAATAATTGAAAAAAAGATTTTATTTAACATCTTTCCTCATTGAATGAACTGTTGGATTTGCAGATTTATTGAAAATCCTTTTTGCTATTTCAAAATATCCACTCTCTAATATCATTATCTGTTCGCTCAGCTATGATGCTTTACTAATTAGATCTAATGCAAGCAAATGTTTTTCCAATATGTATAGTTTTCCAGAGTGATATTCAGGATTTTCAGCTAATCAATTTGTAACTTCATTGTTTTCAGCAAAGAAGTTCTTTCCTTTCAGTAATTATATCATTCAGACTTTTAATATCCACCAATTCTACAGCTGCCTTACTACTGCTGTAACCTCTCTTTCTGCTGTCAAAGAAGCCACTCTAATTCACTCTAAAGAACCTAAGTTATAGTTCCTCCTTGGTAGAAACAAACTACTCCTAACGCTGAATAACTCTTCGCAATGATAAATATATTCTTAAAAAAAAAACCTTTTTAAATCCACACTTACAAAAGAAATTCACAATATTTGAACCTTGCAAAGAACGGAATATTCTTTTTATTTTCATCGAGTATTCTTTATAATGTTGTCAAAATACATTGAAGTGAATCCCAGAAAGTAGGCTATATCAGTGCGAGTTCCTACCATCAAATACATCAGAACCATAATAGCTTGTCTATATGGATTTCTTCTACACTCTATCTCTCATATTTTTTACATCCTTTAATCTTGGCGTTGCAACTCAGTAGAAATATGCATCCAAATTAATCCAATTTTTTTATGTGTACATCCTTTCATTGATTAGAATAAACTTTTTCTCTTCTTAGTTTTTATATTATTCTAAACTTCTTATATAATTGTTCATTAAATAATTGTGACTCTTAAGAATCTGTTGTTGTCGCTAGACTATAATGTACAAAGGAACACTGGTCATTTTTGTAGGTCTGTTTACCTCAAGACAAGGTTTATCAGGAATCCCAGTTGGGTAAGAAATCACTAAAGTGTTTCTTCCAACATATTAGTTCTTGCTTCAATCCATAAAAGCTGTTCGTTCAATAGTACACAAACCTTATCTGTACTATTAGATTAGTTGAAGTTTGATTTTGACCTTTCACCCAATTATAGAGTATAACGTTAAGTTTAAAATTCGTTTTAGTGAATATAATAATATCAACAATATAATAATTATCAACAGATTAATTGAGATCGTTATTTTGATCCGTTTTCTTATTTAAAAAACGACTTCTACTAGATTTTTGAAAGGTTCTTCTCCTTCTCATCATTTCTTCACTTGAAAAATAATATCTCTTGAATGTATTCATCGGTTCATTTTTTTTTTAATTTGACAAGAATCATAACCATCAAATCCTGTCAAAAAACCTAATACTTCTTTCATTTCTGATTTCTTATGTTGCTATTTAAGAAAATGTACATAGCATTTACATCGTGATATTCATAAATTTTAACCACTTGCTAAACAGTTATTCATGGATTAAAAGTATTTACTGTCCACAGTTAAAACAATTTTTTTTTAATATAGATTCAGTAGTATTTATTAATTCTGATCACGAAAACTAAGTTAGATATTAATGAGAATATATAAGAGATCTTGTAGCCCCAACTATAGTCCTAACATTACTTTTAGAACAGTATTTCTTTTTTTCTGTGTGTGTGGGGGGGGGGGGGGGGATTGTAGGCCTTAGTCTTATACAATTATTTCATAACTTTTCTAACAGGGCACAGTCAAATTTACTACCATTGTTTCTTAATAACTCCTTGTTAATGTAACTAGCTATTTTAGCTTTTCTATGTCGATAAAATTAAAAATATTTCATCTCCAAATCTTTAAGTACTTAATATAATAAAATTATATATTATTTTATGCATATACATATAAACTAGTGTATATCCACTAACGAGGCTTCTATGTAAATACAACCCTTGCTATCAGCTGGTGCAATGTCAAAATTTGTAGTTGTACTGAACATCCATTTTTAAAGGTTTTCCAATAAACACTTTTGGTATGTGGCATTCCTACTGGCTCGATTATCAACTAAAGAATGTTGACTATATATCTTTGCTTTCACCGCGTCCTATATATTACATAACAAAGTCCTTTGTTTTATCAATTTTGATAGAATCAGCTTTACTAACATAATGTCCAGACTTGCCGTTAGCTTTCCATTTACAAAAAAATATTTCATTTTACATCCCTATAGTCGAAAAAATATACTGGTATAACATTTACACTGACATTCTTTTTTTTTTATATTGTGGAGTTTTAAGTATTTCACCTGGAATCAATTAATCATCCTATCATTTTCCTGTTAACGAAAGCCCTTTTATGTGCATATTAACTGGACGGTAATGTAGTATCAATCACCTTTAACAACTCAGAGACCAGCTTGACTGAAAAAAAAATATTTTCCAAGATAGATACTAAAATTTCTATTATCTATTATGCACTTTTGAAATGTTCATACTTCCAACAAAAAAAAAGAAATGGCTTCAAGGAGTTTCTTGCCAAAAAAAAAAAAAACAAAAAAAAAACAGTGAAAGCAAAAATAAATATGTGCACATGATCGTAAAGAGACTAATTCAAGGGAAATTGGGCTCACAATCTGGTACTAAATTAATATTTAAAAAACAAGTGTCACAAGTATATACAAAATAATGTCACCCAACGGACAGATAATTAAATGGAAGATTTTATTTATGATTAAAGAAATTACAGCTTTATCAAAATAAAGCTATGTTTAAGTAATAAATAATGTATACATGGTATAACATTAAGATGTAATTAGTTTGTTTGCATATATTGCTGTTGAAAACCCAAAATAACGAAGACTGAAACTTCTTTTCTAGTGTTTCTAAAAATACATTTCATATAAAGTTATTCTTTAGAAATCTTTTATAAATGGCCACGTTAGGACCTGGGCACTATTATTCAAAAGTGTATTTCAATTTGCTTTTAATATATGATTCTGAGGGCACTTTTAACAGAATGGGTTATTATACTTCTAGCGTTATATAAGTATAATAACGCTACTTCAAGTATAATAAGTATAATAGCGCTTTACTTGAAGCATAATGCTACTAAAAATTATGGGAATTTATAATACATTTTCTCATCTAGTTTAAAAGATAAACATGACTTCTCAATAATGTTACTGACTAAGATAACATTGCTTACCGATTATTTCAATGAGAATATTATAACTTTCCTTTAAATTGAATTTGTAAAAATCATTCAAAAGGAAAATCAACCTGCATATCAATTAATTTTCTTAGAAGGAGATAGTAAATTTAGTTTCAATGCTATCTGTATTTACAGTCGTATACGAGTATTCCAATTCCAGTAGAGATGCTAAATTATTATAATTTAATTATGTATTTATGTACTCTCCTGGATTAGGCAAACTGGAAATAAATATTACTAAGCATTTGAAATTTCGTTGGCCAAAAAATAACCTGTCAAAATTTAGTTACTTTCATATTTTGATTTCAATTCATAATTTCGATTATGTTGTATTTTTATATGCATACATTGATTAAAAATTACTAGATATATATAAATCACAATTACAAAACTTTACTATAACTCACTTTGAGATTTTGATGATTCATCGGCATAAGGAAAGGTGGTTTGGAAACGTTAGGTGTATTTCCCTCGTAATACACTTAAACTTTGAAAGTTTTTGTCTTCAGGAGAGATAAGAGAAGGAAACCGGGCGAAATAGTACAAAGACGGTGTTTCTTTGTCTACATTGAACTTTATTTGTCCGTTTTGGAACGTATTTACATTGAAAATGTATATATCTCTATATATAAAGTTCGTGAGTTTGTTTGTTTCTTGTTTGTATCTTCATTTGTTTTTTCACCCATATTCCTTGGAGAGAGAGACCTGACATTAAACATATATTATTTATTACCTTAATAATGTCAAATAAAAGAAAATTATCACTATATTCCCAAAATTGGAGCCAGCGTAGCAAGTGTCTTGCGTGCTAGCAAGATGACAGTAGTACAAATATATTAAAAATAAATGTAACAAAAAAATTATTTAAAATTTGCCAAATATAATCATTGGTGTTAAAATAAAGGCATGGACTAAGAGTAGCCCAGAGGCTTCCGTACTCGCTGATGACAGTAATGCAAATATATTATAAATTAATGTAAGGGGCCTAATATGTAATTAGGGGTTAAAAATGAATAATTTTAGAAACAAACTTTAACACAATTGTCAAATAAAATACGAATGTTCTAACGTAATATTATAAAGACACATTCTTTTCATTAATGTTATTTGATGTTAGGTAAATAAATTGAGTACTTCAATTTACAAGTTTTGTTTCCTATATATATATTTCATTGTTTATATAACTTGGATTGATTTTTTTATTTATTTATATGACAAAGTCAATGATTTTTTTACTTTTAAAAGTTTTTTTTGCTAAATATTCTTACTGTGCATATATCTTGAATCGTGTTAAGAATACTATATCAAAAGCTTGCTCCATATAAGAATCTGTTTCCGTGCATTAAAAACAAGAAGCAACAAATAAAATTACCCCTGTCAATAATGTTTAGTGAATTAATTTCAACACCTATTGTTATAATTTCTGAGAGACACAAAGGGTCACAGGTAGTCTAGTATATATTTATATATATATATATATATATATGGAATTAAAATGTGCAGCAGCCTCTGCATTAACTACCTTTCTACTGATAGCTTCTATTATTCGTACAATTGTCCGTTGCTCTAGAGGTAATTACCATAAATAAATGGCCACAGACATGTAGACATACAAGGTAAACTACTGATAAAACTAAATGACGTCATTTAGTTTAAACCGTCATTAGTCATTTAGACCGCTTGTTACGGTTAAAAGATCTTGGTCTTGTTTTCCCATTTAATAATGTGGTTTGATCATAATATATATATATATATATATAAATGAAACATATAAAGAAAAGAAATCAAAAGAACACACTTACAGTCTCTAATTTTCGGTTTGAACCGTCTTCAGGAGAGATAGGAGAGGGAAACCAAGCACACTGGTTCAGAGACAGTTGGAGACCCGTCTCTTATCTCTCCTAAAGACGGTTCAAACTGAAAATCAGAGACTGTAAGTGTGTTGTTTTGGTTTTTCTATGTTTCTTTGTCTATATTGAACTATAATTGTCCGTTTTTGATCGTATTTCCAACGCAAAAGTGTATATATATATATATATATATATATATATAAATCAAAATATTAAAACGGTCAAACCGGACAGATATATAAATGAAAAAAGACAACATATAGAAGAAGCGAGAAAACTTACTGGATCGATATTTCGAACTGAAGTTCGTCGTCAGGGAGAGAGTAGAGGGAAGAAGAAGATGGTACGTGCGTTCACTTGTCGCTGTCCCGTCCCTAGTCGCTGTCTGCCGGAACAAGTGAACGTCTTCTTCTTCCCTTCTCTCTCTCCCTGACGACGAACTTCAGTTCGAAAATATCGATCCAGTAAGTTTTCTCGCCTCTTCTATATGTTGTCTTTTTTCATTTTATATATATATATAACACAAATAAGATATAATTTTATATGATTTGAATAATACGTTTGGACTGCACGACAATGTGACTCATTGCTACGTGGGCCTGACTTCCACTGTTACACATTAGCCTCCGATGAATGGTCACAGGTCATCCGCTTGGTCAACGACATAATGATTGCATAATATGCCAACCAAGCAATATCATTAACCTTCCTTAAATTCATATCAGGGTTAAAAATTAAGAAAACTTACTCATAATTGGTTATGACACTCCAGACGATTAAGAGGCTGATCTGAGAAGCCTTCATTTGGTTATATGGGTGCAAGACTATTCCCTGGTCTCAAATTTAATCAGATGATTTTTTTATTTTATTTTTATTTGATCTTATTCGATTTATTTATTGTTTTTTTCTCGTTTAATATATTAGTTAGTTTTATGTTTTTTTCCTTTCTTTCTCTTTTTACTTTTCTCCTCCCTTTTACTTAAATATCACTTTAAATTTTTTTAACTCACAGCATACACTGGTTCACGTTGGTAAGGTGGCTGCACTGCGTGTCATTGTATCGCGCAGTTTACATCGGCCAGTGGACGCATTTACGTCTCCGTTCCTTCATTCTTTCTCCTTTTATTTTATTTTCTTTCTTTCTACTCTCCTGAAGACGGCAAGACGCCGAAATAATCGAGATTCGTGAGTGTTCGTCCTTTTTCTTGTGTTCTCTAGCTGTAACTTTAATTATATATATATATATATAAACACAAAAGAAGATATACAATTTCTATTGGTTTGAAAATACGCTTTATGACTGAGAAATGCTGACAGTATGCATACCATTATTCTTGTTGCACAAACCATGAGTGAATTTCTCTCACGCTTGAGAAACACATAAATATGTATTGATTTAACATGGCAAAAAGAATAATTAATCTTGAAAAGTACAATATTCAGTTCAAAAAATTATAAAGTAATTTATCTATTGGGTTATGTAAATAGCGTATAGGAGGCTGAATCTAAGTTATTTGATTTATATTCGGGTACTTGTAAGCACTGATTGTGGTCTGCTTAATCTTAGATTTCCTATATATTTGTACTGGTGAACTAAACGAGGACTACAGTTGCATACAAAACACTTACAATGCATTTATACAGTATTTCACAGAAATAACAACTAAATATCACAGAAACCACTAAAAATACAAGTTAGTTGAACTTGATGATTTCTGTTTCACAATGATATTAAGATTGGATAACAACGTGTCAATTATTGTGCAGTAAAAGTGTCATTGACTAGCAAAATAGTTAGCACTTTTAATAATTAGTAGTTTTACTCTGAATATTATGGGGGTAAAATATATGATGTCATTAAATTTAATATATATTAATTCATTTTATCAATATAAATTTCTTTTCTCAGTGATATTTTTGCAACTAAGCAAAAGCGTGTGCTCTATACAGGCTTCATAAATATGCTTCCACTAGTTACTGTTATACGTGTGTAGACACATTGGTACAGCCTTTAGACAGTGATAATATCAGTTATATCCTACAAAGACTGTGTACTTTAGTAATTATTAAAAAAACACTCAGTAGAAAAATTAATGAAAACGATTGTTATTAAAAGTAACCAAAAAAAAACATGGCATTCGTTAGTCAGAAATATACGTCTAAACTAGTAAATGTATCAAAAAGGACAAAAGTAACTCAACATGATTTATTTAAGGCACTTACATGCACTTGAATCATCGCGATAGGATAGTTCCAAAGCAGGAAATTTATCTGAAACAATTTCTACACTTAATATACAATTATTATTATTAATATTTACCTGAGGTTTTTAATTTTTGTTTTGAAATGTTAACCAATATGTTTGTTCATTCCTAGGAAAGCTAATATTATAACTGAAAGTAATTGTTTGTTAAAGAGAAAATAATCTTTATTTTATGAATGCGTGTTACAAAATAATTAATTCTATTTCTTATTAAATACAAATGAATAGTTTTTATTGGGTCATATAAACGAAACCTGTCTAGTTAGTTAAGAGATGTTTTTCTCTGAACAAGCTTCCATAAATACTCGTGTACCTTGTAGACAAATCCGAAGAGCTTGTAAAATCTTCTCAGTTCAGACATAAAATGTATAATTATGTGACAGAGTATAACAAGATAAAAACTTGAAAATATTGCTGTCATTGAAATTTAGATTTTTATAATATTAACCAAGAGTAGACATGAGATCTGTCACAAAATATTAACTGAAGTTAAAATACACTATAAAATATACACGTTTTATATGTTATTTAAATGTTAGAGTAAAATAAATACCATAAAACATATTTTTATTTATAGAGTATTATGAACTTGGTTGGCCATGGGAGGAGAATAAATGTAATATAGATAGCTTAAAAAAAGGAGTAAGAAACTTATCTAAGAATGAAGAGGAGACAATAAAGCAGTTAATGGAACCAATTTTTTTTAAACAAAAATAATTAATATGTTGTTCATATAAATTTCCAAATGTTAAAAGATATAGGAATGTCTGAGAACATTATTATAGGGATATAGAATGAGCTCTTGACAGCTTCAAACCTTTCAAATGCCCAATGATAGCTGGGATCATTCCAATTCTGCCACAAAAAGAGTTCTCAATTTTGATCCCCATAAATATGGGGAGAAACAACCTCTACTCATAGCTATATTACAATAAAGTGAAGAATGGCAAAGGTAGTTATTACAGTGAAAAGGAAAACACTTCCCAAGAAACTTAATTTATTTAGAACTATAAACTTGATATCCTTCTTGCTAAAATTTATTCAGTTAATTATAGAGTAATTAATAATTGAAAACGCTTAAAACTTAAGCCTCTTTATAAGGTACAGTGTACTTATCATGGCAGTATATTTATGGAGTAACTTTAAAAATGTTCGTTAACAGACTAGAGAAATCTTATGTTTTATGGAAATCACTTTAGGCTGCTACTTGTATAGCTGCTGAACTTTCGGCAGCGGTATCTGTAAAATTAATACAAATATATATATTTATATATATAATATAATAAGATTTCACAATAAACACGTGAAATAACAATTAATGTTCAAACTATTAATATAAGAAATTCCCAATAAGAAATGGTAAAAAAGACTAAGATCTTTCAACCTTAACAAGTAGTCTTCATCAGAGTCAAAACCCACCTGAGTGGGGTTTTAATGAGTTGGGTTTTGACTCTGACGAAGACCGATTGTTATGGTAGAAAGATCTTAGTCTTATTTCCCACTTCTTATTGTGTTTGAACACACACACACATATATATATATATATATATATATATACATGATCAAACCACAATATGAAGTGAGAAAATTGTGGTTTGATCATTGATTGTTACTTCACGTGTTTATGTGAAATCTTGTTTTATATATATATATATATGATCAAACTACAATAAGAAATGGGAATACAAGACTAAGATCGTTCAACCGTAACAAGTCGTCTTCGTCAGAGTCAAAAACGAAGATAGCTTGTTACGGTTGAAAGATCTTAGTTTTGTTTTCCCATTTCTTATTGTGGTTTGATCATTGATTGTTACTTCACGTGTTTATGTGAAATCTTAACAAGTAGTCTTCATCAGAGTCAAAACCCACCTGAGTGGGGTTTTAATGAGTTGGGTTTTGACTCTGACGAAGACCGATTGTTACGGTAGAAAGATCTTAGTCTTATTTCCCACTTCTTATTGTGTGGGAAATAAGAAATTATATATATATAATATATATATATATATATATATATTTGTGTACAAAGGCAGCAGGTCTTCCCTTAAGCATATGTTATTAAAATAAGCAGCAGCTTCTGCATTGACCAGTTTCTTGTTGACTCTCTCTAGTTTTCGTATCACTCAGCGGTGAGAATCTGGTAGCTTCCAAAGAAGGTTAGCAAAAGACATTAACACACACATTAAACATAGGTCAAACACGAAAAACTAAATTTAATCACTGTTTTAATCACTAAATTAACAAACTAAATAAAATTACGTACAAGCTTTCGGCTCTCATTCGCCATCTTCAGGTATAAACTAAAACAAAAAATTTAGTTTATAAAATTTAGTTTATACCTGAAGATGGCGAATGAGAGCCGAAAGCTTGTACGTAATTTTATTTAGTTTGTTAATTTAGTGATTAAAACAGTGATTAAATTTAGTTTTTCGTGTTTGACCTATGTTTAATGTGTGTGTTAATGTCTTTTGCTAACCTTCTTTGGAAGCTACCAGAGTCTCACCGCAGAGTGATACGAAAACTAGAGAGTGTCAACAAGAAACTGGTCAATGCAGAAGCTGCTGCTTATTTTAATAATATATATATATACATCAATGTAATGACTACAGCATGGAATAATACCATGATAGCGATGAGAGTAATAATGTAATTGTTGGTTCTATTACAACTATTGTAATATGGTTACTAGTAGAAACTGCTATCAAGGAAGTGATACCCTTAATATGGTCATTAGTTGTGGATACTCCAAGAAATGAAATGCATATACATGAATGGCAGGCATATATATGGAGCAGACTGTTATTATATCGAAACAAAAGGTTAAGTGTACTGTCTTGAGCATATGCAGTATGCACTCTAAATTGTTGGAAAATGGATAAAGGAGGAAAGTTTGGATATCATCTAGCTAAAACAAACCTTAGACCCTCTTCAAAGATGAATAAATTAAGTGTCAAAAACCTATTTATGAGACTAAAATAGAATTCTCAAAGTATGAAAATATTATAGAGTCCCGTTATATAAAGAAAAATTATAATAGTTATATAACATGTTTATTGATTAGAGCTACCAAAATTAATGTTCCACTGAAATTCCTTGATAGAATGTAGTATGTTGACCCCAGTCTACACTTTGGCCCTGGACTGATGCGATATGACCGTTGTTGCCAAATAAATGGCACTGCAGTGATTACACCTATTCTAAAGTACATGATTAATTTATCCTAATGAACTTTAATAAACTACAGAGACAATCGTCTCTAAGTGACAGCAGCAGCAATGTCTCCGGCATTACATCCACTAAGATGATAGTATTAAATATTTCTTACTTAAATAATTTTATCAAGAATGAGGCTATTATAATGAGGTTTTAAGTAAAAATACCTATATAGTAGATGAAATATTTAAAAGTTTAGTACAGTACAACATTAATAGCTTGGTCTATGTATGTTCAGATACAAATACCCTCCAGAAAATTGTACAGCACCTCCCACGCGATAAGAAATGATATCTTGGACTGAACCCTCCCTGTTTAAAAAAGATATTCTGATATAGTATACATTTTATCAATAATTAATAACAAACTTGGACACTGCAACATTTCAGAAAATTTGAGACAAATAACACCAATTAACAAGTTCAAAATGCTGAGATAAGTTTTTGTGTTTAACTAAGCTTAACTAAACTAAAGTTTCAAAATTAATCTAGTATATACATTTTTTCAGGTATTAAGTCTACACTGATAAACTTGTAATCTACTGTTTTAATTCAAAACTAGTGTGAGAAAGTGTGATTTCTCTTTAAATCTTGTCGGTAAAAATAAGTTAATTCTTTTGTAGTAGTTAACTCATGAAATTGACATCAGATGAAAAATGCAGTCTCTGTCCCGAAGAAGCAGAAATGTCTGAACACATTCTATGAATACGTGAGGCAGTGATATTTAAGATGGTTATGATTTTTGTCAAATCATACCAAAAACCATTGTACAAGAGAAAAAAAATAATTCAAATGACTAGAAATTCTTGTAGTTTTTCCAATATTTCAAGATTTTCGTCATCAGAAGAAAGAAAAAGGATGAGAAATAAGCTGAAAGGTTAAAGAACACAGATAACTGAAAAATGAATATCTTTATGCATGTAGGAAAGGAAGAATTGAATTTTATTCAAACTATATTTTTAGCTGATAGAAATACCTTTCTCCAAAAGGCAAAAAAAATTGTGTAACTTGCCAAAGTGGGAATATTTTTGATTGAATTATTTTAAAGTACGAGTATTACTAATATCGTACATGAAAATATGAATAACACAATATTCGTTTTGTTTGATTATCAATATAAAGATATTTTATATGCAATTTACACACCAACGTACGACAAAATGTAGTCATAAAAACATTTAAACATTAACTTACTTGAAGAGTTTTTTCACATTGCCTTGATTTTCTGTTACTCATAATATAAAACTCTTGTTTAGACTACTTCATTGATCAACTCTTAATTTTTTCTTATACTATTTATTTAATTATACTAAATAAAAATAATTCCAAGTCCTTACCAATAACTGTAAGAAGAACACCTCGTTTCATTTTAGGCTCTGTGTTAACTTGGCATTCGTAGAGACCCTCATCAGAGGATTTTGACTTATGCAGATGTAGGGACCAAGAAGATCCATCTTCTGATCGATATAGCCGAAACCTTGAGTCAGATGTGAACACCAAGCTTCCTGATGAAAGTATCGACAAATCTTTCCGGCGAATCCAGGAAACCTGCAACAAACAGCAAGTAAGTTAGTTCCATCAAGTTGACATTATAATCGCATCGAATTGCTTTTAACATATCTAAGAGCACTTATATTAGCATGTGGTAATTACTTTTTTTTTATACTTTACGATAAGCACAGGACAATGATAATGAAAAAAAAATGATATCCAGGTTTTGACGGATTTACATATTTTCATGTTCCCAAACCCCTTTTTGCCATTTCTCCAAGATGTATGAGTTTGTGTGTGTGTGTGTGTGTGTGTGTGTGTGTGTGTGTGTGTGTGTGTGTGTGTGTGTGTCGTTGTTGGTGTGTGTTCAATAGTTTGCGAGCATATAACAGTCTAAATCGAAATATATATGTATATCAATATTCATGCTTGAACAAAATGGGCCCTTTAGTTTAGATATGCTCTATGCTTTTTGGATTATATCGCTTCATGAGGAAGTCACTTGTTGGCCAGTTGTAGGCTTAGAATACAGGAAACTAATCTGCAAAATTGCTGAATCTAAATTTTCAATTGAACTAGTAATAAATAGAACCAGTAATTGAAAAAAATCAGAATCAATCACTAATTTAAAACATATGTTTTGCACCACAATGTAAAAATGTTGACTTATGATTGTATCTGAAACATTGTGATCAAAATAGAGCTCACACTGATTAACCGATCAAAATACAATTATATTAAGGAATAACGCGTTTGAGAGGAGGAACTGAATAACTCCTTGTCAAAACTGGAAGAACCGAAAGATGCAATATATAGCATATTATGTGATTTTAGAATTTTTCTTCCACTAACAAGTTTAATGAAATAATCAAATTTGCTGAAAAATCAATTAAATTAAATATTCTACCAAGAAAACTGCCAGTAAATGTCAAATACTTCAATGACAATATAACTATAAAAATTAAAAACACATCTTGTAATAATGAACATCCTGTAGTGCTTATTTCATTGATTTCGAAATTTTTTAGGATAATTAAGGAAAATAAACTTATTATTTAAAAGTTCAAGAAAAAGATTAAAATATTTTTATGAGTTTATAGAAAATTTAAAATAAATAGAATTCATTAATCTGAAAGGTCGGCACCAATCAAACGTATGTTTCATGAAGCTGTTCAGAGTGAAGAGTGATGGTTCTTTATAGAAACTGTTTTTACCAATCTAAAATCTGGTTTCCTTAGCAAAAATTAATGTAGATATATATACCCTAAAGTATTTAAGTACCCCGTTAATTTTTGATAATATTGAATCATGAGAAAGATTTTTTTGGTTCTTTATGACAAACGACTAGTGATTTAAAGCCACTTCTCCGGTCACACAAGAAACTTATAATTCCTTATTCCCTATTGTCTTAACGTAAATTTTCTCTAACCTTACAACACTACGATAATACGCAATACTACAACATCATAATATTATAATATTACACTAAAAACAACAACTATTATGTTCTCTTAACTGCAACATGTGAAGATTTTTTAAAAAAAAATCATCTTCATTATAAGATTATTTTCTTATAATTACTTTATAATATTATAGGATTACACTAAAATTCACAACTATTATGTTCCCTCAACTCTAACATGTGAAGATTTTTAAAAATAAAGAATCTCCTTCATAAGAAACAACGTATCTATCATATGGGTAAATTAACAATACCAGCATCAAAACTCCATAACCAACCAAAAAAGTCATTAAGTCTTACAAAAATTACTCTGCGCTGCATGCAGGATATAAAATGAGCTTTTTATAACACGAATTTGAATCTATCAAATCATTTCCAATATACAGGTGTATTAATATGGAAACTATATAATTTATTGAAGAATATTATTGGATATGTAAGTTTATAATGTACAAAAACTGAAAATGTGACCATTTAATCCTGCCCTCACGGAGTTTGTTATCAACCTTTTTAGAGTGATTAGGTGACTAACTGAACACTCAAAATAACCAAGGTGATCAAAGTAATCAAAAATCGCACATACGAGGATATGCAGTTGAATTTGACCCATGCATCATGACAAGAAGAATGCCATGTTGGTACTATCTTTGAGATTATACAGCATTCTGTACACATTCTTCAAGGATGGCTAAAGGAGAAGGGACAGGTTATAAATCCTGCTAAAGAGGTTCTATTCTTTTCTCTCATGAAGGGAAAATGTAGGTACAAAGGGTTATTCATTCTATGTTAATGCGAGCCAATATTGTGTCAGAAGTTAACGATTTTTAGCAAATTATATCTAAAACCAAAAAATGAGGGATATTTCTACAAGGATAATTATGAAGTGAAATTCATAATTGATTTCAAAACAGCAAAAAGAAGAACAATGGAATAGATTTGGCAACAATGTACACGTACCCATTGTAACTACAAAAACCAGTTTAATAATAATAATTTGACAGGCAGTTCGATAACATGCCTTCAAGTCTGTTACAACTAATAAACTGAAATAAATAGAATTTACTTACCTATACTTTCATAATTCATTACAAAGGAGTCTGATATTAGTTAAACATGATAGTAACCAACAAAAAAATTAGAAGTAATCCATTCTTTAGTTACAAGAGATTCATAGTAAATTCAAGAACAATGAGCAATACAAATTAGATGAAATAATATTGAATGTTATAATAGAAGGCACTATAAAAATTATAAAGCAGCAATGATACAGTAACACAATGATACTGTAAAGTTGTAAAATCGTGATAAAGTATATCGTATAATAATAAAGTATAATCGTAGTTAAAAGCATAAAATAATGCTAAATCGTAATCAAATTATATCATGTCAGATCCTTCCAAATCAATTTTATTAAGTTTGATATTGCTAATCAAATTGAGCGACATTAAAAGAAAAACAAATGAAATCATTAATCTGGTCAATTATAGTTTTGATCATATTTAACGTTAAGTTTTATATTATGTCTACCCTTTCCCCACATTAAAATAAACCAAAACTCAATTGATTGTCAAGGGGTTTTCCTATTTCTGTACTTATAAGAAGATTAAGCGAGACCACTACAAACTTTTATATTATATTGATCATGAATAAATACTTGACAGATATAATCGTTAAAATGTGAGCTTAATTTATTTTTTATCACGCTCTCCTTTTTTAACAAATATTTTTAATATACTCATATTTGAAAAATATTGGAACACTGCACATGGTATAAGGCTTGACAAGTTCTAATTAAACATAAAACATGTAGTTCAATATCCCAATATAGTCTGTGTGATATAGAAACAGGTTTTTTTATTTATTTTCAATAATATACTACTACTACTACTAGATACATTTACACGATGTGGTTTTCATCACACACATTTGTAATACCTCTTTCTCAATTATTTATATAATTACTCAATTACTAAGTCATCCTTAAGGTTCAACACAAATAACTTGATTCTAAATTTTAATACCCACTAAATGATTACAGTACCTCACTGGCATTATTCTAATTTATATATATAAACTAGAATATTCAAAAGAACACACAGAAAAGAAATCACTGAACTCTCTACTATATTTGGATGTCCTCGTCGTCAGGAGTAGATGTGAATCGCTCCAAAGGCTGATAATGACTGTATATATATCTATATATATGATATAATTTTTTGAGGGTTGAGGTCTAATGATTTTAAACTAGTCCTTTTGACGACGTTTCGACATATATTTATGTCATCTTCAGGGCTTGGAAATCTGTTTATGATGCAGGATATCTTAATTTAGGACTGTTACATGATTGTAATGATTAATGATTAGTAAATTAAGGTATGCTGCAACATAAACAGATTTCCAAGCCCTTAAGTTGATATAAATATATGTCAAAACGTCGGCAAAAGGACTAGTTTAAAATCATTAGACCTCAACCCTCAAAAAAATTACATCATATAAATATTGGATCAAGAAAGTAAATCATGATATATAGATAGATAGATAGATATACACTGACTTCATTCATTGAACATAAATTTTAACTGACAGCAAATTGCTGACTCTGTTTAAAATAATCCACACATAATTGATTTCTTAAATTTAGAGCTTCATTATAACAGTAACGGGAACATAAAAAGAAATAAATGTAGTTTCAACAGAAACAAAGGAAAAAATATTAGAAAACCTGAAAGGATAGTAAAAAGTAACTAACTTTTTTTATTAAATAATAAACTTTGTTTATTCTTTTCTTAAAAATGTATCGTTTTACTATAATAGAGAAGATACTGAAAAGAGGAATCTTAAAATTTAATTAGGATCAATCAAGAGCAACCAATGTAGATGTTATATTGACAATATCTACCCTCTTGTCCAATATCCGAAATACGATGTGTGGTTGGTAGACAGGGGACAATGGCTCTTGACCTAACAAGAGACCCGACACACCAACTTATCACCAATTACCGGCTCTCTTCTCTCCAGGCCGAATCGTATCTTAGGTAATCATCGCTGCATTTCAAATAAAATCAAAAATTCTAGAGTAATCAATTAAATTCGTTTTTGAATCAATATTTTCAATTTTTTTTTTAATATGCTATTAAAAATAAAAAAATAAAATTTGTCTGTGATGAACCAGATGCTTCAATCCAAAGGTGCTGTACTGCATCTGCGCAAACTTGTTCTATAAATATTCACAGTATCTAATAATTATGAGTTAATTTCCTATTAAACTTTGATGTTTATAACCTTAATTTTACTTGATTTAAAAAATCGTAAGAATAAATAATTTTAAATATTTTACAACTTCGGGTGAACAAATTGGTTGTCAATTTTAACAATAGACACACGTTTATTTAAATCAATTACTACACTGAATTTATAATCACTCTTCTGATTGTACTCTTTTTATTTTTATTTTATTCTTTAATTACGAGTTTAACTGCATTATACATCAAACAAGTTTAGTTCTGCCTTCTATTTAGTAATTTACAAAATAATATTATTAGTTTAAAAATTCATTTAAAATGTTGTAACAAGCTTATGGAAGACGCGAAATAGAAGGCAGTTTTGTCAGAGATAAGGTATGATGCGACAGGACTTACTGAAGTGGAATGGGAAGGAGGTGCCTCTTGCCCCAACCCTTCAATTTCCTTTCTAATGACCTCAGGTCTACACTAACCATCGCCCTTTTCATCCCTCCCATGGACCAGTATTTAACGCATTGCCCAGAAAGGAATACGTTTAAAGAACATCTAGCAGGAGTCTTTAAATGAGAGGAAAGAAAGTAAGGTAATTATAATTAGAAGGAAGAACTATTGGAAACATGAACTTTCAATATGTTGCTTTATACATATAAAGGGTAACAGAGAATGAAAAATATCCATAGTGAGTAATGCTAATAAAAATGGATAAATAAATTACTTTTGCTGGAAAAATATTTTACATACATGCATTATAAGCTTCACTGTTTCTTCTAACTTCATTAAGTAATCCAATTTCACCCATATATTGCCATTTCATTTTGTATGTTGAAATGTACCACAGCTCCATTTTACAACTACTACAAAATACACTATTTTCAGATAATACTAAAACATTTTAGTATGAAATTATATTGCATTTCAAATTATATATTAATGGACATTAATCAAATAAAAGTGTACTTATCCATAAAGGTAAACAAAAATATTTTATTATTTGCAGTGTTCAAACTATTTCATAATAAGGTATTCCTTTTTTAATTATTCGTATTTCACTTGTGGATAAATTATTTTAGGTTGACAATATGTTTCAACGAATTATTTATTTCAATATTTGATGGATAATTGTGCAGTTTATTACTGACGTGATGAATTAAAATCTATCACAACTTCAGAGCAGCAGGTAATTAAAAATCCAAACATAACTACATTTAATCTTATAAGTGTTGTGGGATCCCAAGTAGTTTTGCTACAAAGTGAGTGATTAAAGTTGAATTTTGTTTAAAATTGAAAGCAATTCGGAGGCAAGGTGGTGAGAAAGACAATTATTTCTGCGACAAGCATTACCCACAGCGAACAATCTGTCCCTTTATATTCAGATCTGTAATGATAGCTTTTTGTGGTCGGCTCTTTCTCAAAGTCTTTATTCCGCATCACTTAACTTAAATTTAGATAATCAATACTCTGGAGTGGTAACTGTCTTTTGAAATAATTCTTAGAAATGAAGCCACCGTTTAATGTTATCACAATATTTAATTACTATTGTAACAAGTTAATTAATTAAAGTCATGTAAAGTATGCGACTTACATTTTCCCATTCTAGTTGATGTAATATCTAAAACAACATTATTACTCTACATTGCATAAATTCTGAGGTAATTATTCATTTTATACTTTATGTCTTGAACACTATACTAATTTTGCTCAAATGATACAAAGTAAAATAAAATTAACAGTGGCATTCTAATGAATTTACTGACAATGAAATTAAAGGAAGCTTCACTACTTCACTGATACTGTAATCAAAGATCAAGGAATTTCTAAAATATTTGCTACACAATTAAATATAAAAATTAGTTTATATTTTAAAATTGCAAAAAGAAAAAAATTTATAAATTCGAAAAGTTATAATTTGTACCTACTTTGCTTTTATAACAATTTTGATTTTAACTGATACTTGTAAATTTTAAGAATTAGTATTAGTATAGTTCTAAAACAATTTTTATTATAATTATAGTTAAATAAAAATGTGTAGGATTAATAAAAGTAATCAAACGCAAATACGCTATATTTTGTTTATTTTTAAGGTTCTTTATTACCATCAACGGTTTTTTTTTTATCTTGATCCGAACTGGACATACACAAGTTCAAACACGAAGAAGAGTAACGCACAGAGCAAAGCAACAAATTGATTAACTCAAATTTTAAAAAAACTTTTAAGATAAGAAAGAGGTAGACAATAACTATATAGGTATATAGTAACGATATAGGTAACTTATAAAGATGGGTTACTCTTTATTTCTGAACTTGCATATATAACCATATTGCCAATGCCTTAACACCACTGAAGGGACCACTGATATTATAATATACAAAATGATTATTTTTTGCTTTGTATGACTTTTTTTCGCCTTCACATGTATATTCATTCTAAAGATCTCAAATACATGAATCTTGCTTACTATGAAGTATAGTAGCGATAAAAAAAAAGGTGTTGATGTTTCTAAGTATTCACTCTTTTAAAAAATGTGTTCCATCGGCAAGTACCTTTTTCCCCTATTTCTTTTAAAATCATCAGTTGTATCTTAGTTCCTTGTTAGTTCTTACATATATATATATATATATATATATATATATATATATATATATATATATTACATTATTTCTCAATTAATGGAATTGATAGAGCCAAAAATAAAAAAAAATAAATTAAAAAGAACAGCAACTGAAGAATTTGGTTTTGATGTGTTTCAATTATATTGAAATTGAGAGTAGCCCATTCCAAAATTTCGTACTTGATCTCAAAAACTGAAAACATTTTTATTGGTTCTTCTAATGATCATAAATCACTAAAATGTAGTCATAATAAAAATAAAATTTAAGACAATGACAAAAAAGAGATTAAGTGTTGAAATAATAGAAATTACTAAAAATTTTGAACATTTTTTAAACTGCTCTCACTTACTGTTTATACTTCTCTTTGTGTCTATTTTCAGTAAAATCTGATTTTTTAGTTGATGTTGACTCAGAGAAGGTAGACAAATTGAAGACATATGTTAAGGTATCAAATAAATATAGACTTCAAATCATTTAGCAAAATTTACAATATTATGCAAACAAAATATATATAATATATATCGAATATTTTCCAATCTCGGCCACATATATTTAACACAATTTTTCTTTCTTATCGAGGTTTGTTCTAGCTTGATCAAACGATATCGAAGCTAGACCAAACCTCGATAAGAAAGAAAAATAGTGTATAATATATATGAAATTGTCTTCCACACTATCTTTGTGAACATATGTTTTTCTTTTCTGAGTTATTCATGGAGAGTTAATGTAAAATAAAATACAAGGTGTGTAAATAAAGTAGTGAGACTGATTTTTTTTAATTCTTTATCATAATAATTACAATGTGATATTGTCACTTCAAAATAGTTCTTTGAAAGCCACATCGCTGGAGAACGGTCCTTCCAATCATTGTAGCATTGCTGGAACTCGGATATCTGGAATGGCCTTCAGCTGGTCGGTTAACAGCAGTTTGTATGTTTTGTAGTGTCCGAAATGAGTTCCTTGATGTGATTTTTCAATCTGAAGAGGAAAAAGTCACAAGGACTCAAGTCTGGTGAATAAGAGGCTGAGGACAACAGTAATGTTTTTACTGGCCAAAAATCGTTTATTGAGATAGCATGTGGACAGGGCGCGTTGTCGTGATGCAACACCCATTGTCTTTGATGTTTGTCTTTGATGAACGGAGGTGATTCAAATTCAAGTCCCGATCATTTAGAACTGTCAACGTCGATCTGAAACGCACAAGGTTCCGTACCTGTTGACATTTTCATCGGTGTTTGCACTTGAAGGCCTTCCTTCGTGGTTCATCTTCAATCGACTCTCTTCCTTTGAAAATTCCTTAACTACGAAAACTGTGCCCTTGATAAAACACGTTCTCCAATAGGCCACCTTGAAGTTTTTCAAAAGTTTCAGTTTGCATTATGTCCAAGTCTGAAGCAAAATTCGATTGCACACATGCTCAACTTTGAGTCACTCATTTTTAAAACGCTCATAGAAAAAACATTCACGAAAACAACGCTAAGGACAAACAAATGACTGTTGCGAGTTTAGTATTCATACTGGAGCGCTACACACGTGCACCTGACGTACTCAAGGTCACGCGTCTCCAGCGTTGCAGATCGAAAGCGACGTTGCCAGTCTACTACTTTATTTACACACTCGTAATATATGGAAACTAATTGGATTAATCTCTTGGAACAAAATAATAATCCAAGTCAAATTTGCAGATATTTATTAAATAAAATTGTAAATTTTCAAATTGAATTTGACTCGCAACGTGTTAATTTCCATGGTTACGCACGACAGGAGATAAATGAATTCACATATATGAAAATATTAATTTGTTTGAATACATATTGCTGAACTTAATATAAACATATATAACTGATATTTTTAGAAAACAAATTGTTTTGCAAAATAAATTTCCCTACAAACAAAACATAATAAATTGAAATTTAAATTATTAAATGAGCTAAGTGAAAATTTAAATTACCACTTTCTGACGTAGGCTAAACAGGCCAAGAGAATAATAGTTAAAAACACCAGCAAAGAGAATTTCTTCCTTTTTAAGTTAATGACATTAATAAACACAGTTTTAAAAATACTATTAAAAGGAAAAAAATGATAAAGACAAAGACAAAGATAAAGATGATAAAGGACAAGGATAAAGTTATAATATTTTTGTAGTAAATAATTGATGTTATATTATAAATATAATCATTAGAGTTTTCATTTACTTGTTATAGTTTTTAGGAATAATTACACAGATATACTAAGAAATAAGAAATTATGAATTATAATTTGATAAGGCTAAGTTTTAATAATATATCAGGTATATAGATTTTTACGTGAAATCAAACAATCGTAATTATAAAAAAATTGTAAGCCATTATGCTTCTTTCTTACATAGTTAGAGAGTAAGAGTAGTATTATAGGTGCTAATAATTCTATTTTCAAAGTTTTTTTTATTATACCATTACGTTCAGATTGCATATAATCGTGTAACAGTTTCAGTTATATTCCCAATTAAGTGCTTGATGATGGGAGTTCCATGATTGGCATACATTATGTGCGCGTTACATTTGTTAAATCAGTTCCATGCATGGATATTAAATTCTTAGTTCAATGATTGGATGTAGTATGAGATGTAATTTTAGCTACACGTCACCGGTGAAGTTTTGCAGTATCTGAATAAGAATGAGCAAATTGTTACTCTAAACGTAACAAAGAAGAGACAGTGTGCTTTTATGAAAAAAGAAAATTAATATTAATATTTTCATATTTTATGATCTTAACACAATTCAAAGCAACTATCTATATATTTTTCTCAAAATTTATATACTATCAATATACAATACAATCTTTTTTAAATATTCGAACACACTAGTGTGGGCTTTAAGCACTGATTCCATGTTATATTTATAATTTTAAGACCTGAGAAACAAATTTGATATTTAAACAAATTAGTAGTAACAAAATTTAACTTCATTATTGTTAGTTAAAAATTAGTTCTTATTATATGTTTCTTGAGTACTATTTTTCATAATTTGACTTGATATAAAATTATACTAAAGTCATTTCTATTTGTAAATATTGAACATTACATGTATTACTCATTAATCACAGTGATGTTATATAAGATCAGGTTAGGTTAGGTTAAGTTATAGAGGTTGTTCCACGAGTAACATACAAAGGACAATGACTTGCCTTTGCAATACCACACAATGATTATTCTACATTGAGAGTCCTAAATTTTGTCTAGTTCAAAGGTATATACAGTAGAACCTGAGCTTTAACAGCCTCGGAACCATTGGCGTAAGGTCCTCTCCAAAGGACGACTTCCTCAGTTTTTGTTACCTCCCGTTTGAATAAATCAGGCTATGAAGACCAGAGAGGGTATTGAACCCTGGTCTACCAAACCAGAGGCGAGTATATAAGCCAGTATCCTGGTCTCTGGTGTTAGATAGAAAAAAAATAAAATAAATTTTCTCACTGTAGCACTGTGATCAACACAAGGTTAAAAATAAAATGGATTAACTGAATACATTTACCATACTAATGCTAAATTATCTTAAAAGGAAAAAAAAATGAATAAAAAATTTTTCAATAAACTTCTGAAAGCAATATAAACGCATAAATCAGACCATTTGATAGAACTTCTATAAAAGTAATGATATCTTTTGATCAGAAAGGTTCTAGCTAGAAATAGAATTCAGTTTGTGATCACTTCTTCTCGTTCTATCTGTCTTTATTCAGTCTATGACATTATCACCACCATTCATATTATTATCTAAACACGTTATTACTGCGTGAAAAAAAAAGCGATAGCCATGTAAAGATAACTAAGTCATTTCACATGTACTCAGAGTCACGCAGCTGGTTTATCTTAAATCAACTTGCTTTCTTATAAAAAAAATTAATATTTTATTGTTTTTAGAAAAATTGTAGCCAATAGATTATTATCATGAATTAAATAACTTTTGGGTGAAGAAACGGTTAAAAGAAAATATCCAGTGGCTCTCGGAGTGAGAAGCCATTCACATTGATATCTCGTCAACATCTTACTTATGTTTACCAGACAACAGTCGTCTGTTTTATGTCATCAATGAATCGTAGAAACACCCATTACACTTTTTTATAGTTAATGTTACTACTGAATATACTTCTTGGCAAAAAAAGAAAATTATTTTGTTTCCAATATCTACTTATAATAAAAGTATAATATAATAAAAGCTTATTAAGAAACAGATACCAACTAAGTTTGTTGTTACATATTTCAATAAGACACTGCTTAAGGAAGAACGCTATCAAAATTTACACACACACACGTATGAAAACAATGTATAAATACGTTTCAAGTTTATTAATTAGTATGTCTATAATATGTTTCTATTGTTTTATTGAGAGTGACTAGAGCACTGAGTCCTAAAAACTATTGTACTTCCCCCCCTTCTTTACTACAGTACCCCAGTTAGCTTCAGCGCCTCAAAGAAGCTAAGCACTTTTCCTGGGTCCAACATCAGAAATGATGCTATAGTTTTGTTGACTGTCCCAACACACCTGCCTCTGTGTAGCAAAATGGCTTGACAGTCGGTTAATTTTCCTGCTAATTAGCCTCTTACATGACAATTAAATTATGATGAGGAATCAATTATGACTTCGAAATAGAGGTCTTCTCGACTTCCACAGTGCATTCTATCAGCCTTAGTAGTTTTATTATCTCTATTTTTATTATAGAGTTAACCGTTGGGCAAATACTGAAATCATGGAAAATACTGAAATCGAGGAGGAGAAATGCTAAGTTTACAAATTCCTCTGAATTAACTAAACTCATGAATAAAATGCGTGCCGAAAATCAAATATCATCTTCAGTGTCTGTTTACTGAAGATGTAAAAATAAAGGACTCATTATTTTATTTCATGAACTTATTTATATTTATCTTTTTACTCATAATTTAAATTGACCTAATTGACATAATTTAAAAGAACCAATTCGGTTAATCAATTTTATAAAACCCCTATTGATATTACGGGAAAATTATTATATATATTTCTTATGCACCATAGAAGATTTCATTAGAATCATCTACTTCCCTAAAAAAAAAGTTACTTAAAAAAATGTATTAAATATCATTACCCAATCTCTTGTGTGCTTTTAATTTTTAATAGAACAATATATTTAACAGTGAAACTGGAAATGAGTTGTATTGCTTGAGATAGCTAGTTATGGAGTGCATTAGAGCTTAATATATAAACCTAAGAGATCATTGCCGTTTGTTTTCTTTCGCATTCTAGGTTATCAAGAGTCGTGGAACTTCATTTGTTGAATGGCCCTTCATTTGTTAGATAAGAAGGGCTTATCTCAAGTAATGAGGGCACAAGTAGATGACTGGCCCTACAACATCTCCTTGAAAGTAGCGAAACAACATTTTACTTCATCCCTTACTTTTTTCCTACTTACTCCATGGTGATTTTAATTAACTACACAGTTAGGGTGAATGAATTATGTTAATACACAACAAGATGCCATAATTAAATAAGCAATTCCTTCTTCTTTGTATTAATAATCATAGGTCTAAAATTAAAATTATATTTTTAAAGAATCAATGTTAAATAATTAATACTGAGTACTCTGCAATTCAGTTATATACAAAAGATGAAAATCAAATTATTTTTGTAGGGTAAAAATCTAATGAAATGGTCTCCACATAAAAAAATTTAATGATATAAACAACGCGTTTCGAACACGTAGTGTTCTTCCTCAGGCATTAACTAAGGATGAGTGCCTCTGAATAAGGAGTCTTACTCAGAGGCACTCATCCTTAGTTAATGCCTGTGGAAGAACACTACGTGTTCGAAATGCGTTGTTTATATCATTAAATTTTTATATGTGGAGACCATTTCATTAGATTTTTACCCTACAATGAGTAAATACCACATAATAACTGATTGCACTACATTAGAATCAAATTATTTTATCGTAATCCAAATCAAAAGTTGGTTTTAAAAGACTTTATATGACGGATGAATTTAATATTAAACGAACATAGTAGTCATACTGTATATACCATATAACACTATAGTTTTTGCTCTATATTGCCTCCGGTAAGTTTACTGCACTGTCCATTGCATGTCTTTCCACAGATTTTTTTCTTTTCTGTATTTCTTTACTCCAGAGAGTTAAAAATTTGCAATATTACGAGAAATACTATTGGAAGAAATAATAAAAAAAAACTTTCACAATTTGTCAACCAAAGGAAGAGTCAAACTTGCGCAAAATGTAAATATTTTAATTATTGCTTAACCAGAAGGTTATTTACACTACGAGTCCAATCGTTTGACAGATTTTTGAGAAATTAAGTCCAATAACTGCTACTTATAAGAAAAAGAGTTATACAGTTATTTGACAGCACTGCTGCTGAAGAAAGAAGCATCTTAGAACATCACATTTATTTGATTATGTTTCAATAGTTTTGTTTAAATAGGTGTCGATTGCTAACTTTCAAGTTGCATCGTTTGAAGTTTTAATAATGTTTGGAAGGCATATAGTGTTTAATGTATAAATCAACCCTATTGTTTTGAGTATCATTCCTGTTTCATCAGAAAACGATGCTATTCTATTTAGGTCTTCTGATAATCTTAGAAAATTTAAATTTCTTAGTAAAGTAGTATAAATATGATTAACGCGTTATAAAATTTTAAAAAATTTTGTATATTAGAAAAGAATATATAAGCCAAAAAGTGCAATCGTTACATTCTAATCAATAGTCATACTAATGATATACGAATGTTATGTTTTTTTCATTAAAAACACTTAGTTCAACAATTGGGTTATACGTATTGCAGCTTTCAAACAAGACTGATCAATATCACTCTTATTAATCATTTTTTAACTTTTAAACAACACTAGATGCTGAATAAAACTATATAGAGTGGTCTATTTCCATCAGTAGTTAGTCTAAACAATTAATTGGAATTGATTCTGACTGATGAGTCAATGTTATCAAGAGTATACCTTTCTAAGCAACACTGGATTCATCATTATGTTATATGAATGCTCCGTTTATACGTTTTGTATGTAAAGAATTTTAGTCATTGAAGTTGTTTGTATGTGGTTATGTGGTTGTGTGTGTGTGTGTGTGTGTGTGTGTGTGTGTGTGTGTGTGTGTGTAAAAATTTTTTATCAAATTTATGTTACATTCAAAAATGTCTCATTTACCGTAGTTGAACCGTAGAGTTTTTAAGTAATACTGCTTCTTGGAAAATTTACTTTATTGGTCATTATGTGTTCTTAGTAATAGTTATTTTGTTCACCAAACCCAGTGGTTCCGAAACTTTCTACGAATGAGGCCCATTTCAGGAAAAGCAATCAGAAAGCTACTCCAATCCTTAAAATGTTTTATAAATACATTCATTTTTTGTACAACAAATTTCTATATATTGGTTAATACACATTACATTTTCAAATTTATTCGAACGGAAATTTCCACATTTAAATAAAGTATGTCTTATCTAACTGGCCTTAATGAGATGGGTGATATTGTCGTTTTTCTGCTAGCAATGCTATCCTGGGCTCTGTTGTTTATATGACATACCTCAAGGCTTCTTACACACTTAATTTATTTTGGTACTTATTTTTAAGGATGAGAAGTTGCATGTACTTCTCTAGATAGGTAAATTGTGAAGGAATAAATTCCTTATTACAATTACTAATATTACTGGAAATCATTGAAAACCTTTTGCCAAAAAGTCATTGAATTCCTGTTTTTGCAATTTACAAAGTCATGGTTTATCTTCAATATTGTTCTTTTTTTAAGTTGTTCAACTCTTCTTCAGTGGCTTCAACTTCAACATTCATCAAGAAAACGTCTTCATATTTAAACACTATGATTTTCGAAATTCTCTTGTATCAAGCCATATGAGTCATCCATATTAATTTCATTTGCTGCTTCTTCAAAATTGGGCAAGTGTTAAGTACGTATATAATTTCTTTTGGATTATTTTGTTCATTTATTGTTCATTTCCTTTTAAAATACTATGTTTTTCAGACAAAGCTATTATTGTACTTTCCTTACCCTGTAACCCTGTATAATACTAATAAATATCTCAAAACAGTCGACAAGGTATGCCAATTTGCACAATGTAAATTCATCCGTAAACAATGATTCATATTCGGTTGCATTTTGAGAAGAAATATTTGCAGCTCTCTTCTCAATTCATAAAATCTCTTCAATACCTTATCTTTTGACAGTCACTCTACCTCTGTGAGAAACAATAGTTTTCATACGTTGAGCCAAACATTTCACACAAAACTTTGATGGGCCGTGTTGCAAATGGCCTAGATTTAACGACATTTATTGCTTTAATTAATTGGTTAAGCAATTCTTTGAATGGTACAGGTAAAGTCTTGAGACTTAATACTTGTGGATGAATCATGCAGTGAGTCCCAATCACTTCAGAATTCACTTTTTTAACTAATGTTTGGAACCCAGACTTACAGCCAAGCATTGCAGGTGGCCAGTCAGTACACTCCGCACTGTTTCTCCCATCAAAGAATATTCTTTGAAGAAATCATCAATTAAATCAAAAATATTTGTAGTATGAAGTTTGCAGAGGCTTACAAAACAAGAAATCTTCTTTAGGTTTTTCATTTTTAGCATAAAGAATATACGCAAGAACTTGTGACAAATATGTCACATCACTAGTTCCATTAAGCTGTAGGCTGAACTACTGCAGTTTCTTTTAATTCTTGAATAGTCTAGCATAAAATATCCTCAGACATATCTGTTGTACATCATCTTATAGTATTGTTTGACAGGTATAGAGGTGATAACTTATTTACTGCTACAGGTCCGATCATAAGACGAACAATATATTTGGTGCATGGAAAAATAAGATTCTCAGCTATTATATGTCGCTTTTTATCATGTGCTATTCTTAATGCAACCCTATATGAAGCTTTAATGGCGGCTAAATGTTTGCTTGGAAATAATCCCCTGCTATCAAGCCAGCGGCTTTTCACACGAATAATTTTTGCTCAGAGAAAGTCAATACTTATATCTTTCAAATCTGGATGCTTATTTCCAAGATGCCTTTTAAGTTTAGCAGATTTCATGACTCATGAGCAAGAAATTCCAAATATACCACACTCTGGTATTTTCACTGACTGCTATAACCATGTACGTGAATCCCCACATATGTGGAAGATTATTTGAACGCACGGAATGTTCTGATAGGCATAAGAGCGTACAATACTTCATCTAGTTGGTGGCCTTTCCTTTATCAAACTTCTGAAGGACATACCAGGTATTAAATATCCTTTGAATATGCATAAAACATGGACGAAACATTACACTAAGGTGTCTTCAAGATTGTTTCATACTGTGAACCTCGAGACACGAGAAGGTTGAAATACTATGGATATAAAATTATATACTTTGAACTAACTGAAAACGATCTGAAACATGCACAATTAGTTCTACACGGGAATTTTTTCCATATGGCAAAAAGCACAAGAAATAAAGTAATATTAATACATAGATACTAAAATTGTCAGTTTGAACTCACATCAGGAGAAAAAATAGAGGCAGACCAGAAAGACGCACGAGTGGGTGAAGAAGTCGGGAGAGAAAAATAAATCAAGATTAATAATAAAGAAGTAAAAAGACAAAATAAAAGACCGTATTAAATAAGAAGTAAAGGAACTTATAATTCAACATGTGAAAATAATAACAAGTAGATGACCAGACTGCGAGCAATATTATGAATAAAAGAAAAATAAAAAAGACATGAAAATAGTTGATGAAACATGTAAAAATAAAAACAATTTTAAATGTAAAAATAAATTAAATACATATAAAAATGTTATGAAACGTAAAAATGAATATAAAACCAAAAAAAAAAGACTAAACTAAAAAAATAATTGTAATTTAGAGAAAATTTATGTACTTTTATATCAAATATTTTTAAAGGCATTTCTCATTGTAGGGTAAAAATCTATTGAAATGGTCTCCACATATAAAAATTTTAATGATATAAACAACGTTTTTCGAACACGTAGTGTTCTTCCTCAGGCATTAACTAAAAAATACCCTACAATGAGTAAATACCACATAATAACTGATTGCACTACATTAAAATTTAAAGGTATTTATAAATTTTTCATTCTTTTTTATGTTTCTATATTTGTTCACCATTTTAATTCACTTTTTTATTTTTAAATAATTTTGATGTGTTTTTAACATTGAAATGTATATTATATCTAAACAGTATATTTTCAATATTTGTATTACTCAATACAATATTGTATTTCTTACAAAAAAAAAACCTATACTGTTTGGTCATGATAACATACTTACATAGTTTGAAGCTCTTTCCTTTCTGCTAATGTATTCATGATTAAATTCTGATGTTAATCTTATGTATATACATATGTTATTTACTTTCCTTACTCATACAATCATGTATGGTATTATAAACAAAACAAATATATGTTTGAACTATTAATAATTTGTATAAGGACTGTTATTAATTATATGGAGGATTTATTGAAGTTATGTTACGGAAGGGCTATGGAAAATAAAAGTAATATATTTGAGATCCGATAGGGGATCACTATCCATGAGTGGCCAGTGCCGGGAAGTTCTTTTTCAAATCACGTACAAGTCTCGTGGAATATGATGACCGCTGTATGAGGTAGATTACCTCTCTGAAAGCAGCACGGGCTGCCCACTATTCATACCCTTTCCTCCTTATGCACGGGTTAATATTTTCAGGAAGATCTCGAGCCAAGCTTCTCTCACTCGGACACCCGCTTCAACTGCATGTGCACACAGAGGAACGACATCTGAATAAAACATGCCTCACACAATTCCGTTCACTACTTTGTTTTACAATCACTGCTTTCTTAAAAGACTTTACTTCCGACGTTTTTAGATTTTAAAATGTTATAATGGTACTACCTAATTTATGAAACATAGTAGATTTTAGGGGCAGCAACCAGTAATTGTGAGAACGAAACATTTATTCATTTGAACTGAACTTACATTACATCCAAATCCACTGCTTATATATGAAACTACAGAATTTATAGAACCGATAATACTACAGGTAACCCACGCAGCTCCTTATATCACTCTCTCATGCGTAGCCATTCCTCTACGTATAATTATAATTAATTTCAACTTTATATCCATCAGCATCAAAATAACAACCATTTGCATCTCACCCAACAGGAATGTTACCCAAGAACCATTTCTTTCATTTTTGTATTTACGTGATTCCTTCTGCTAGCCAGTAGTAATTACAGGGCAAATCATCAGCTTTGAGGATCTAAAGTAACAACTCTTAGGATTGTCTCTTGTTTTACCCTTGCCAGTAATTCTATCTTTTCTAAAAAGTACGAATATACCATCAGAGACAAAAAAAAAGTTAATAATTGGATTAATTCATCAAATACAGCTAACTCTACAGTTTAAGCCCAGAGTAACACTAATAAAAGGAGTATTTCACTAGACACAATTCAGACAATGATCAAACCACAATATGAAATGGGAAAACTTTCATTGGGAGATCTTTCAACCGTAACAAGCGGTCTATCGTCAATTCAAAAGAGCAGTAATTCAAATGTAACAAAGTGAATATCTTAACACAATAATAATGCAAACAATGGCTATCACATTGAAAGTATAAGCCGTTTTATATACAGACAACTGTATACTCAAATTGAAAATCACGAAAATTATAGCAGAGGATTTGCTGAACAACCGACAATTTATACTAAAAGTGTATAAATCATCTATCATCAACACAACTACAACAGTGCCAAGGTTTGCAATTTAAACTGCGCCTCCGGTACTGTAAAATATTACCCTCTTTTACCAGTATGGTTTCTTACCTCAACACACAGTAGATAATACCATCATACTTCAAATAAAAGAACGGAATTTGTTATAACTAACCAACTACCAACTGCTAATAATTAATAGCTAGTAACTAGTAGCAGAACTACTAACTGTTAATAATTAATAGCTAGTAACTAGTAGCAGAACTACTAACTGTTAATAATTAATAGCTAGTAACTAGTAGCAGAACTACTAACTGTTAATAATTAATAACTAGTAACTAGTAGCAGAACTACTAACTGTTAATAATTAATAACTAGTAACTAGTAGCAGAACTACTAACTGTTAATAATTAATAACTAGTAACTAGTAGCAGAACTACTAACTGTTAATAATTAATAACTAGTAACTAGTAGCAGAACTACTAACTGTTAATAATTAATAACTAGTAACTAGTAGCAGAACTACTAACTGTTAATAATTAATAACTAGTAACTAGTAGCAGAACTACTAACTGTTAATAATTAATAGCTAGTAACTAGTAGCAGAACTACTAACTGTTAATAATTAATAGCTAGTAACTAGTAGCAGAACTACTAACTGTTAATAATTAATAACTAGTAACTAGTAGCAGAACTACTAACTGTTAATAATTAATAACTAGTAGTAGAACTACTAGCTGCTAATAATTAATAACTAGTAACTAGTAGTAGAACTACTAGCTGCTAATAATTAATAACTAGTAACTAGTAGTAGAACTACTAGCTGCTAATAATTAATAACTAGTAACTAGTACCAGAACTACTAACTGGTAATAATTATTAACTAGTAGTAGAACTACTTGAAAATGGAGAGCCGAAACTGGACTAAAAATAACTCATAGTTCTATGTATTAATTAGAAAGGTATCATCTACTAATGCCATTATAACTACCCTCTGTCACAAAAACAATATTCAAATTGATGTATTTATAATATTAATATGAAAGAAAAAAAAAATTTTTCTACTTCATAAGTAGCTAAAATTATTCTATAATCCTTTGAAATTATAAATATTAAAAATTATTATTCTTAATATTACAAATTATTGTATTGAGTCTTTATAACGATAAATTAATATTTTATAATGACTCTTTATACATTCTATTGAATGTATTTCATAACATTTGTTTTATTAATGAATTCTTGAAGTAGTAACTAATATTTTTAAATTGCTAGCAATAATCTTTATAATCGTAAGGCAAAACATTATTTTATGCCTTGATAATGTTTTTTACCAATTAAAACTGTTTTTATATAAAACAACAATCATGTAATCAGATATTATTCTTTATAAATAAAGTAAGGTATAAAAATGCCCGTTAACTGTATGTTTATAGTCAGTGATAACTCAGTAGTATATAGACAAGATTGCATGACCAGGTTTCTTACATCTTAATGTGTAACTAGTAGATGTTTTCCGTTTACATTTGTGAAACAGTATTGTAGACGATTAAATATTTGTTATAACAAATCAGCCATTCCAGGAATCTAAATATTCAATTTGCCACTTTTTTTTTACTGAATTTAACATACATGTACTATAAAATAAGTAACTTTTTTTTAACAAGACACTATTTGAATGGAAAAATAAATTGAAAGATAAAATTTTGCATTATAAAAACTAGCTATCTGATTTTCCGCTTAAATTTGGAGCAAATATTGTATACAAACACAATTTTCATATTTTGAAATTCAGGAAGGGGAAGGAAATCATAATTTTCTATGTTAGAAGTCACTCATTGCTTCAGTAGGTTTCAATTGGGTTACCTATCAGTAGCCGAAGCACGCTCCTGGCCCCTGGCGGCAATAAACCGAATTACACATAATGAGGGCTGATTCTGAAGCAAGCAGCGTCGTTCCCTTGCATCCTCGCCCCTGTACTTCGCTATCCTCTCCGAAGATCCCTCCCAGGGTCACCACTGTCATTTGATATTATCAGCCTACCTCCTTCGTACCCAATTAACCTTCCTTCTAAATTAACCTCATATTTGTATCATCCACACAATCAACTTACCATACTTAATAAAGTTACAAATATTTCAAAATTCAATAGAAAAGAAGCCAACAATTCCATTAGTACGTTAAGACATTTTTAATAACTGAACTTCACACTTGATTATATAAGCTTATAAACAAATTGAGAAAAGTATTTATTTGTCGGTTTATCCATCTGATGCACCAAGAGAAACAACGACCAGTCCAATTTCATAATAGCTGGGGACATTCACTATAATGCCCAAGAAGTCATTATACACGAAGTATAATCCAGTTATATAATCAAACAATAAGCTTTATACATTTACGTAAGCATTTCGTATATCTATCCCATCAGATTTAAAAACTCCATGAAACTAGCACAAGGGTTAGAAGAATAAGATAGGATGTTTCATTGTATGTAATTTTCTTAGATTCCTTTAGATAAATATTAAATAGTGTTAATTTTTATAATGTTTTACATATTATTAACTCATTCGTTAACATGCATTACTTCTGGTTCGATGATACCACAAAAAAAGAGCGAGAAAATGATTTCACTCATAAACAGAGAAAAATAAAACACAGGAAGCCCATGATGTCAATATAAGTAGCCATAATGAAATAGTTTTATTTTTTTAAAAGTAGCGTCTCTATAGGCTATTGACTTCTGAAAAGCCAACTTGATGACTGTGTCGACTACACAGGAAAGCCGATAGGGCGACAAGCAGTGCGTGTGTCTGGTAATGACTGTTTTGTTTGCTTTGGAGTAGCGTTGAATATGTTCACAATAGCAAGCCTTCCTCTAACACCTGCATGAATTTCATTCCTTCTCTTCAAAATATCCTGAAGAACTTTTTCAATAGTCTAGGCCATTTTTAGAAGTATTTATGAAGTAATTAAATTTATACAATTTAATTATGAGTCAAAATGTAAACTTATATTTTTTTTTTAACACAAACTTAAAATGTTTAGTACACAAATGAATAATTATTTCCATCTGAGTGAATCTGAGATGGACAAAATATGATGAATAGACCAGATATGGAATAATATTTGCAATTTTTACTGAAATGTGGAATTAAACATAGAGTGCATGAACAAAAAATCGTTCCAGAATAATAGGCCGTCCAAAGTTATATGAGCCAGACAAAACTTAAGTAAAGCTTTTTCAAATAGTTTGCTTAAAATCAAATGAACCAGATAAAATTAACATTTATGCTTTTTTGTATACTTTACTTGACGTGTTAGGCCAGCATACGAATCAAAAGTTGTATAGTCATTCTAGACAGCTTGAAGATAAAGACAATTGTAACTGTGCCGAGGCTATAGGAATAGCTATTGCGGGAACTATCTTAGTTCAGCCTTTGGTCTCCCAATTTCTTTGTTAGTTCTCGGACTCCAGTCAGGCTGCGCTGAAAGCCAGTTTATATGGTCAATACTATGGCTAGCATTTTTGTTGTTGTTGTTGGTAGATACGTTGCATAACAGCTGATGTAGGCCAAAGTGGAGCAGACGTATTGTGTGTAAACGGAGTGGAAACACTACAGTAACTTAGGACCCTCCTTCCTTGTTCTCAGCCTGTCTGACAGAGTTAAATATTTCTTTGCCCATTTTGTGAATTTCATTACATTATTACCTTTGCAATATCATTCAAAAGAAGGAAGTCCGTTTGTATTGCAAGTGCATTATTGTATAACAAAAGGAGGTAGTACAGGACAACCTATTCTCATTGTACTTTCTTACTGTGGTAAATCTAATGCGCCTAATACATACACTGGTAACCCATACATATTGTCTTCAGACACTGTCTCTACCGGGATCCTCACAGTTGACATTTTCATCTCGTTGTGGGCCTCACATAGGATTTTATTATTCAATTCTATAACTGTATTCCAGTAATTTATTCCCATCTTTGATAATTTATAGTGAAAATCGTTAGTCACGTTACATTATTAAAGATCTCTATTATCCAGGCTGAATTAAGTCAATCCTAAATGACTCGAAATTAATGTTCGATTTTAATACTCATAAATTATTTTTATTGTAATCCAATTTCATAAAGATATTTTTCTGATATATTAAAATCATTTATAAATCGTTATCAACATTTATATATATCAGTGTTAACCATTTAATATTATAAATATTTCTATTTACCAGGGAACCAGAAATTATACTGAAAGTGAATACATTTTTTATTTAATTATTATTTATTTTGTCACCCAACCGTACTGGTAGTATTTTCGTTATTTCAAATCACACTTATAAGTTTGAGGATAAAATTCAAACCTCTGAGTTCCAACCATATATTAAAAATATTGGGGAAAGTAGTATATATATCCACACAAAAAAGTTTATTATAAAAAAACTAACAAAGCATATCAAATACTTGATGTTCTTCTTCAGGTAATAAAAAAAATATATGCATATATGAACTTTAGGAACATCGGAGTGAATTAATTAAAACCGAATACAATATCTGACTGTTAAATATCTGACACTATTGAGTATAACATGAGAATACAATGATAATTAATATATTAGTAATTTTATCTTGAATTTTAGTTTTGTTGCATTAACTTTATTATAATTGGTGTTTTTAAAGTACACCCTGGTACCTAGCTATATTGCTTGAAATATGTCATGTAGTAGTACTTACTAAATACAAGTACATTTAATATATGAAATTGAACAGTAGTATTTATTGAGTATTATTAACAGGAAAAATTTGATAATCACTTTAAACATGGTTATTAAGAACTGAAATTGTTGAATTCCGGGGATGCTTCAGGAATCAATAGTCGACGAGCTTTTTTATTCTTGTACGCCCTGTCATTATAGATGGTTTATTTTAAACGTAACAGTCTTCTCAATTAATAACCGTATATAGAATGCTGTACTGCTACTGTTATACAAACTATAGGAACCGCAACGCAAACTTTGGGTACTATTCTTACCCAATTATTACCCAAAACCTATACGGTTTTAATTAATTCACTCCGATTATCCTAAAGTTCATATATGCATATATTTTTTTTATTACCTGAAGAAGAACATCAAGTATTTGATATGCTTTGTTAGTTTTTTTATAATAAACGTTTTTGTGTGGAGACATACAACTTTCCCCAATATTTTTATTATATGGTTGGAACTCAGAGGTTTGAGTTTTATCCTCAAATTTATAAGTGTGATTTGAAATAACTAAAATACTACCAGTACGGTTGGGTGACAAAATAAATAATAATTAAATAAAAAATGTATTCACTTTCAGTATAATTTCTGGTTCCCTGGCAAATAGAAATATTTTATAATATTAAATGGTTAACACTGATATATATAAATGTTGATAACGATTTATAAATGATTTTAATGTATCAGAAAAATATCTTTATGAAATTGGATTACAATAAAATAATTTATGAGTATTAAAATCGAACATTAAATTCCAGTCATTTAGGATTAAATTAATTCAGCTTTGATAACAGACATCATTAATAATGTCTTCCTTATGACTCACCTTTATTGTCAAATGGTTATCAACACAATGTTTTGACATTATATGTTAACTTCACACAAAAGAAATATTTTTTACAACAAATTGCAGTTTTTAAGTTTTGCAAAATTATTTTGAGAAAATATTTCATGATCACTGAATACTTGTTATCATAAAAACTGAAAGTGCATGAAAGTTAATAAATCCTCTCATTGCTCTGTCTGGTCACGGGCACACACTACCTCACGACCAAAAACACGTTTATGTATGTATATCAGTCTGGTCATACATAGGTACATAGATAGTTAATAAAAGAAGTTAATACATCCTAGTCTATATTTCACTAGACAAGACACTAGCATACTAATTTGTTCCTAAGTTCTTAACAACAATCTTCAGTTACTATTCAATCTGTAAATAATTTTAAGTTTTAATACCATTTATTTCCAAAACTATTCCATTAGTTTATAATTAATTAAATTACAAATTTATTGTACCACCCAGTTTTGATAGTGAACGGAAAATATTGTGCCAAGGATTTGAAATAAACTGTTAATAAAAATCTGTCTGAGGAGCCATAATAATTAAAAAAAGAATTAAAACATTATATGATATAACACATAACTCAAGTAAATAACTACCCTTATTTGAAATTAGAATAGTATATGTATAAAGACAATTTCTTTATTTATCCTCTGTTTTTCTTCGTTTGTTCTTATTTTAAGAGTATTAGTAAGTGTTGGTTATAAAAAAGGGTTTATTAAGGTATGATAACAGTAAATTTATGAAATCAATAGAAGCAACAAGTATGTATCTAAAGAAAAGTTCATGATTTTTTTTAAAGAAAATTTAAACTTTTTGTAAGCTAACTACATTATTTGTAAAATAGGGAAAATTAAATAAAAGACTTTTTTTTTGAAGGAAGGGGAGTTTTTTTTTTTATTCAAATAGTCTTTAAGGAGGAACAAGCTTGATTGGTTTCCAATGGCCAAAGTTTGGATCTTTTGAGAAATCGTAGGTTTTTTTTTTTGTAATGTTACTATGATAATAAAGTTAAAGGGGAAAAAACACTAAATGAAAATATATCAGTTAGTTTTATGTACTATGGAGCAGAGGTGAGGGTGAGAGAAAGAAAGGGCGGTGGGCGCAACAAGTCGCTGTTTAAGTTGATCAGTGGTCAGAAGGGTTGTAAGACAAGCGCGGAGTCCAATCAGAGCCTAACTAACACAAACAACCCCGACGCCACCAGGCCACCGCTAATAGCTGTCTGCACTGCTCCAGAGCAAAGAACAGTGGTGTACAGCACACGCAACATTTCTACTCTCTATAAGCGAGGTCATTCAGACCTCCAGCTACCACCAACAACTAACGACTGCTTATTTCCTAAAACATCATCACTATTGAAAACTAATAAAAAAATAAACAATTTTCTTAGTAATACTTCGCTTCTTTTAACAATACAATTATTAAATATATAGAATAACAAACAAATGTTATTTGTACTTTAGTTTGTAAGTTCTTGTTAATTTAAAACCAGTAAGAGTTAAATAAGTGACACTTCAATTTTACAGAAAACTAATAAAATTACTTCTATATTTCACCCATATCTGTGTTCCTGTATTAAACAATTCATGAATAAAATTTTACAATTTTCATTAAACTGTCACCGATCTAAAGTGTCGTTAATCAATAACAACATTTAACAAGTTAAGCTTATTTGCTTGCTGTCCACACCTGCAGCAACCTGTCATCAAACAAACCAATCAGGCAAACAGAGCTCCCAATCCAACTGTTCGTTATATTACTTTTATGTTTCCTTCAATATCATTTATATATATATATATATATAGAGAGAGAGAGAGAGAGTTATTAAATCATTTTGTTTATTGAAAACAGTAATGATTCGAAAATTCATATCTTCTCGACAGACACACTTGAACTACAATGCCATTCAATGGTTCCTCCTTCAAAAAAATTGAAAACAATTTAAAGCAATTTAAATCTAAATTAAGTTTTAAAATAAAGAGAAGGTTAAATTGATACTAACAGAGGAAATAAATGTTTAACGCCTTACGTACAGAGGAGTCTGAAACTGTCTCTTTTAAACATGTTTTTAAACATGCATAACAGTTAGATTATTCAAAAAACGAATAACAGAAAATGTTCAATAAAAATAACCAGAAATTAAGACCCATAATCATAAGCAGTTCTTTTCTCAATTTTTAAAATATCTTCATAAAAATTATCAATTCGATTCACTGTAAAGCATTGTAATGATCGAAAATTCAATCTCAAGATTTTGACAGATTTCCTTTTATTGATGTCCACAAAGCCTTGTTTTGACGTTTCCTAGATGGTCTCTCTCTCTCTCTCTCTCTCTCTCTCTCTCTCTCTCTCTCTCTCTGTGTGTGTGTGTGTGTGTGTGTGTGAGTGTGTATGTGTGTGTGCAGGCGAGTATGAATAGTTGTGTCTTCAAACGTTTGTGTTCTACACATCGTTGGATTAATCAAATTCATATTTCTAACAAAAATGTGCCTTGGGTACTACAGTGCAAATGCTGCCTTGATGTTTTCGAAGAATATTCTTTCATAACAAAGTTACTTTTTTCTTATGTAAACTGTGATTCTAGGCAACATTGTTTGCTCCTAATGTACTGACTCTAGTCATGAGAATTGTGTATTATTATGATACCGACTACGAAATAATCTAAAAAATAATTCATATATTTTACTGAAGCGACAAAATATTCATTTGATAAAAACTATGACTTATTGTTGATTCTAAAAGGTTGTGAACCTGATACAAGCTACACCATTTGAGGTATCTAAGTAAAATTTTCTCTAATTACAAATTTACCTTAATCATTCAGAAAAGCTACAAAATATTGAAGAAGCTTTTGATAATATGCCTTTAAATAACGGAAAATAGACTTAATACCTAGATGGACTAATCCAACAACTGTATAATGGAATACCACAAGGGAATTCAAGAATAATGTAAGTGTCGGATCTACTGCAGCTAGAATTGTGTCTATTGTAGGCTGAATGCAGATCTTCGTTACCACTTTTATCAGTTGTGGATCACTTGTAGATGACCTACTAGAGACCTTAAATAATAAAGTTTACTGTACACAAGGACAGATTGATGAAATTGTTATTAATTAGTGTTGGTCCTAATTTTGAGTTTATGCCGCATGGCCTTCAAGTTGTTGAAAACTCAGCAATCGAAAAAGATCTGAATATAAATATTGCTAAAATGGTCCTTAAACTTCTCTCAAGAAGAAAAATGGTAAATTTCTAAAATGGATTCATGGAAAATATGATGCTGGAAATTTCAAAGTTATGAAAATCTTCTTGGAGTCTTTTTAGTTCAAAGACTGTACTGGAACAGCTTGTAACAGTCACAATGATTAACTGAATGTACTGTTCTGCTGTAATGAGTTCTGTAATTGAACATGTAGTATTGACAGTATATCTACCATTCGGGTCGGCAGAATTACTATTACTGCTGAGATGGAACCAATCGAATTATATGCATGGGTGGTATGCTGTTCTAAAATAAATGAATAGACCTAATAAACTAAGGCTATTAGCTTTAATAAATATACAAATAAGGGTTACTGAGGATAGTAGAAGAAAGGATTATCTTCATTACCTTATTATTGAAAAGTTATTTAAAGTCTTCTTTTTGGGTATTTATAAAAATGAAAAAAGAAATTTTCAGATTATTAGAATGTTGATGTAAAATAATAAGAATGGATTGATCATTTGGCCTATACGTTGCCAAATATACTCCCACTAACTGAATATTCCACAAGACTATGAAAGTAATTACAAAGTTAATTGAGTAAAGAAAGCAATGAAAGTTAATACCTCGGTTGTAAGATTTCTCATTTCAAGTAAAAGGTTTTGTTTAGAATACTGATGGGTATGAAATTAATAATAATATCCTTTTGTCATCCTTCGTGTCAGATAGAAGTGCACCGTTCGAACAGCAAAAGTCTAACGTTTCCATTGCCATCATGCTATTTGCACATTAATTAATAGTAACAATGAGCTAAGTAGAAACATCTAAACAAAATTAAAAATGAAAAAAAAACGTAAATAATTAATCAACAAAGCAGGTCAAATGAAACTAGATAAAAAAGCAGGTCATAAAACATAAAATAAACCGAATAACAATAAAAATTTTTAACTATACCATTTAACATAAATAGTAATAAGTATAAGGACAAACATAATTAGATAACTAATAAAATTTAATAAGTGAAAATGTAAAAGTATTGAGAAATAAGAAAGAATAACAGATTGGGACCAAGAGCAGAGGGTGCAAGTAGAGCAATCTGTGCTCCTCCTGAAGCTCTAAGCATTTTAAGGGATCGGTTCAGGAATATATTGAGTAATTGGTCACGAAATCAGTCATTGAAACCAAATCAATGGAAATTATGTAAGATTTTACTCAGAAACAGTAATTAATAATTATATTCAGAGAAATTTAAGCATTATAAAGCTGGAAAAGTTAGTACAATTGAAATACTATTTTTACAACAATCAAATAACTCTTCTAATTACTGAGCAAAATTTATATAACTGAGATGAAATTATGATAGCAAGTTATTCAAAAAAATAGAAAAAAATAGCATGAGCTGTTGATTTAGGGTGCTTAGAGCGATGGACGACTAGGGATGAAGATACTTATTATTTTCACTGCAATAACTGCAGAGGGAGTACAAGCCAACCTTCGATCCCAATTTTATTCAAAAGCCATCTGATATCTGACCATATACGATGTTCCCGAGATAAAAACAAATGGAATCCGGGGCTGCGAGTTTATTTACTAAGGTTTGCTTGAATCATATCGATTTGTACTTAAATTACTCGCATCCGTTAAATCTCCACTCCAAACAGAAACAAAACGAATGCCTCTATTTGAATGAATGTGATTCAGTTTCACCTAAAACCCAAATCCTGAAATGAAGTCCTTCTAATGAAAACTCAATATCAACAGACCGCAACAAGCCGCAGAGGATATTGCTACTTATTTATTTAATAGTATTTGTGTAAACAAATCATTAATCATTGAAATAAAAGCCATTTCATAAGTTATTCCACTGCATAAGTTTAATGAATGAACCAATTCATAGGGTTTACACTCATCACCACATAAATAAAATTATCTACTATTTATACTTATTTACACTTAGTTTATAGTTATACTTACTTTGTATTATTTATTATTATTTATAATAACTTTGTTGTTGCATACACGTTGTACCCTGTGTGATACGCGTGAACTTAAATATACTCCCTCATAACAGGGTTACTGTTGTGAGGAAAAAAAAACATAAATAAAACGTAAAACCAATTCCATGTCAATTAATTTATTGAATAATATTAATCCGAGTGCCTTCATTGTGCCACACTTAACAAAATCGTTATCATATTAATAACATTGAAACATTAGAGATATTTACCACGTAATAATAGTAACTATAATACCGTAATCAACAAATTGACAGAATTAGATTAGAGAAGTAAAAAGATGCACTAACAATTAGATGACAGAAATTTTACATATCTCCTTATATTGTTGATTTGTTTTAATTTTAGTATGAATTGTTATTCAGGAGTGGCTTAATATTAGTGTAAGCAAACAGTTTATTTAATTAATTTTCCGATGTCATTTATTATCAAAATATAATCGGCGTGTTTTTTAACAACAAATGGACAGCGCTTGAATGTTTTCCCATCTTTCAAACAAGTTTGATTCAAAAATGATAAAACTGATACATTAGTTTTTAATTAAATTTTATGATTTTGCAAATAAAATTGGCAAACTTAAAATCAACCGAGTAGTCATTATGGAAATTATACATTTTTAACCATTTCATTTCCAGAAACTTAACCTCTGATTCACTTATGATTGTGAAAAAATAGGCGTGCATTTTTCTGAACACGAGGAGGATCTTTCTGCGAAAGTAAAGCTGCTACAGTTGTAAAAACAAAAGTCAAAATATATGATTTGTTGCGACGTTAATGTTCATGATTTAGTGTGGGGAAACACTAACAACATAATGAAAAGAGGTGAGAACCTTTCTGACTTCATTATGGGTAATCATTTTGTATAATATATATATATATATATATATATATATATATATATACATATATAAAAAGCTTTTACCTAAACAAGTGAAATAACAATCAATGATCAAACCACAATAAGAAATGGGAAAACAAGACTAAGATCTTTCAACCGTAACAAGTGGTCTTCGTCAGAGTCAAAAACCCAACTGAACACTAGATGCAGAAAACATCTGGTGAGGAGTTGAGAAGAGTAGGAGGGAAGAGTGGTATTTTAAAAGGGCGAAAGCACAGGAAAGGACTACTGTCCAGAAAGGGATGTTTAGGGAAACAAAAGAGTACAGTAAGAAAAAGTAAAAAACTATCCGCTAGCTGTCAACCCTCTTTGAAGAGGCTATTGCCCTCGTGACGAAAGTATCAAGTTTGAAGAGACCGTTACTAATGTTTATAATATTTGATCTATCAAATTTAAAATACCACTCTTCCCTCCCACTCTTCTCAACTCCTCACCAGATGTTTTCTGCATCTAGTGTACAGTTGGGTTTTTGACTCTGACGAAGACCGCTTGTTACGGTTGAAAGATCTTAGTCTTGTTTTCCCATTTCTTATTGTGGTTTGATCATATATACATATATATATATATATAATATATATATATATATATATATATATAATATATATATATATATATATATTATATTATGAATCTGTTATATATATATATATATTTAAATATATATAAATATATATATATATAACATATATATATAACAGATTCAATAATATATCAACCGTTTGATAGAATAGGTGTGTTCTCTAATCGGAGTTAGGTCAATTTTCCAGGATAAAAAATCAAACTCTCGTTGCCAACGTTTTGGTTTTATTTAAAAACTTTTTAATAGACCTACAAACAGAGGATAATAAGAAATCACATATCAACATCAAACATATACACAATATGAAAATGGATTGTTACAACTTATGAATATTACAAGCAGAAATATTTCAGAGATACATAAAACAATATTACTTTCAGAAGTAAGAATTTTTTAACTAAAAAAATGAAATTTACGTTATTTAAAGGAACAACAATGTAAATTTAATTTTCTTAGTTAAAAAATTCTTACTTCTGTCAGTAATATTGTTTTATGTATCTCTGAAATATTTCTGCTTGTAATATTCATAAGTTGTAACAATCCATGTTCATATTGTGTATATGTTTGATCTTGATATGTGATTTCTTATTATCCTTTGTTTGTAGTCCTATGAAAAAGGTTTTAAATAAAACCGAAACGTTGGCAACGAGAGTTTGATTTTTTATCCTGAAAAATTGACCGAACCCCGGTTAGAGAACACACCTATATATATATACAAAGGTAAGAAACTTACTTTTGTAACTATGGTCACACAAGAGGTTTAGAATAACCGTCTGTGAACCCCACCTTGGCTAAAAACATGATTTAAGTGAGTCATCTCTGTGAAATCACAAACACACAAGGTTCCCTGTAAACACTGGAGGAATCATTAAGGACTCCAATTAGGAACAAAATCAGCAGGCGGCAGAATCTATTCAGAAGTCCTCAAGTAAAAAATATCTGGCTTGAATAAAATCAGTATAACACCAAGTATCAGTATATCAGAATAAGAGCTAAAATACTCCCATTGTGGAATGCAACCTTAGAGAATTTAGAAAAATAACTAGAAAAAACCTTAATACTGCTACAGGTCAGTGAGACGAGAAATTGATGAACATTCCCTCACTGCATACAATAACGCGTTAAGAAGGGCAAATAGTGAAAGCTCCTGGAAAGCTCTTTGTGAAGATGTAAATAGGCTTAGCAATGACGAAACGCAACAAGAATCCTACCATACTGGTATACTTGCCAAAGAGGACGGAGATTTCAACGATAAAGGAAAAAGTAAAAAATAATTGAGTATTAATATCAATTATTGTCCTTCAATATTTCTAAAAGGATGTTATTCTAATAAGATATTTATTTTTACGTTTGAAATTTTATTGTTTCATGGAGTTATCAAATTTGAAAACTGACTACAGTTTGAACTTACAAGATGTCTTAGTTGTTATATTTGCAAAAATTGTTGTTAAATAACAAAACTATTTCGTAGATCAAAATTAATTCAATATAAATTATTTTACTAGAAATGTATGAAAACTCAAACAGAAACTGGAGTAATAGAAATAAGAATAATTAATGAAAGCAGTGAAATATAAGTTAATGACATTAATAGTTTACAGAGAAAACAGGGCCATAGAGAAATAAAATGGTCAATGCTTCACAAAAAGAAATAAAAAATATATTAAGGTCAGGAGAGTGACCAACTTTATGAAAGGATTATATCGATGATGGAGATATTAAGAATAAGGCGGAGCTCGTCAGTGTGGTTGGTTCATTTGTTGGAGGCAGGGGTGGTCTCTATGTGGAGCACGTAGTGGCTGCTACGTCCTGACATCCCATTCCACAAGAAGACCTCGGTCAGCTGAATAACTACCCTACAACGAGGTCTTCTACCAAGCCAACAAGGTCTGATAACGCATCTGTCACAAGATAATAGCTTTCCATTCGCCTTTTATCCCTTTTTGATTGGTTCATAACCTTCCATTTCACATAGTCCATTTACAAAACTATATTTTCAATTAATGGTCATTTAAAAAATGATTTGAAATCTTATATTTTAATTTGTCAAAAAATAACTGAGTGAAGTAACATCTCTAATACAAATATAACCATATAAATACAGCAAAAAGAGTTATTGAAATTTAGAGTGTGCATCGTTATCCCTTATAACATACTACTTAGCTCTAAATTAGAAACTCAGGATGAAATATTTCCAATTTTGAACCCTGTTTATCTCGTGAAAATCTAATAGCCTATACATCTTCAAGATTACAATATACACAACTGTTTTAATTTTGACTTATATAAGGACATAGCGTGTAGAAAAGAGAACAAAAGGTTGAAAAGACAATGATGGTACAAACAAGAAGAACACACTTCAAAATTATTTGTTTATTTAAAATGAAGGAACAAACTATCTGTTAGCAGTCAACCCTCGTAGATGAAGCTATTGCCTTCGTCAATACTGAGTCGAGCTTCAATAAACCATTACTAGTGTTTAGTGATTATCAGAGTTTATAACTGAAATAATGTTTCCTGTCAAAATTTCAAAAAGTTATTTCGTCACAGCAAACATGTAACATTTGTTTATCAAGTACTTTGGGTCATCAAGTAGCCCACATTTGCTTACTAGAAATACATTGGAACTATGGAATTACCTGAACCGGTAATTTAATTAATGCAGATTTTGAAAATATTAAATTAATTGTAATATTTTTGTTTACTCCATGTTTATGTTGTTCAGTTTCCTTTTTATTAGTTCAGTACTTTTTCGGATCATCGGATAATCGGATAATCTCGATTTTTATATATTCTCTTCATCAAAATTTATTTCTCAATTTAAACCACTCGTTTATTATATTAATGTAAAATTAATTTGATTTTATACTTACGTTGTCTATAAGCTTACAAAGCTTACGAGACAATTTATAAGCTTACCGTTTTTTTCTTTTTTTTTTTAGAACATAATATTATATGATTCATTATACAGTGTCATCATTAGTGTTTTCTGTATCTTGATTTATGTAAAAAAAAATGAAAAGAAAGAGTAAAACACACACAAAGCATACAAGAAACTCAATAAGATATTTGGACATCCTTCGTCAACAATGAAGTGACTCGCCTAAAGAATAGCCACTTGGTTTGTGTTGGTTTGTTTCAGAGCTCGTCACTTCATCATCTTAACAAATGCCGAAATGTTGTGGAAAGCTTTTGATTTTTTTGCCGTGATTTCATTGTGTTCAGTCTGTTGTTTTTTTTTCCTAATTGCTTATATATATGTAATATAGCAACGAATAAGTTTTATAATGAATATAATAGAAATTGAACAAAAAATATATGTATTTTTTAAATACCTAAGCTAGGGGATGTTTTAAACAGAAAAATGATTTGAATTATTGTTATAATTCATATTTAATATGATAATGATAACATAATAATATGATATTAATCATAATGTTTTAAATAAAACGTATTCAAATTTTATGGTGTGATTACTGTATATGTACGGTATTGAAATAAAGTTGTGATGAAACAAAACTGAATTTTAACTTTTAGTAAAAATTCAATTATTTTAACGTAATGTTTACCTGTGTTAAGTAAAAGCATTATTAGTTGTGATTTGGTTTCAGTACATTGCTTCTGAATAATTAAGTAATATTTGAAACAGGTACATGTTACCATAACCAGACTTGTTAGTTCTAAAGAAATTTCCCTTCCACCTGTTTTTGATTAAAATAATACACTTTCTCCTTAATTATAATATACGTCAGTTTTCATGTTTTTGTTAGATGATTACAATTTCATAACTTTTTAGATAAACCAAAAACTAATTTGCACTGAAACTTTGCTTTAATCTATACCATATAAGCAACACAAAATAACTTGTTTTCTACTTAAGGTAATATAAATATAATATTTATATACTTCTATACTTACTTATTACTTATATACTTAAATATAATATTTTACATAACACTCATAGAAATGCAACAATAAATAAAATACAAGTAACATACAAAATACTATCAAACCACTTAGTATAATAAAATGAATCAGTATTTGATTTATCTTGCATTAAAAGGTATATATATCTCAATTATTGATATAATTTATACGGATCTTAACATTTTTGTCATGGTTGAGAGATTTGTCAAAATAGAGAGGAACATACCAGAAAAGCACTACGTTCAGCAACAGAAACTGATCGCATTGAATGAAGGCGGATACTGAAATTTAAAATATCTAATTCTTTTTTTAGATGATGCAGAATTTAATAAAAAATTATTGCCGCAAATAGGTTCAATTTTTAGATTTATTTCCAAAATTTATAAAAGGTCATATTTTCTCAGGTCATTCAAACTTTGGTTTCACGCATGATGGAAAGATATATATCTTAATAACAATATAATTATAAATCACATCTAAATTGGTAATGGCTTACCAATTACCGTTTGATTGGTATTAACCGTCATCAACAAACATAACTCTGTATAAGATAACTACAAACAAAGGTAACTTATAACGCAATATGAGACACTTTAACGACACTCTTTACAATAATAAGTTTTTTCAGTATAAATTGTCACCCGAATGGAACATCAGAATTTATATCTGGTTTTCTTCTCACTTTATAAAGTATAAATAATTAAAACAAATTATTTTAGCTAAAACCTGAAATATTGTATATGTGATATAATTTTACCTGGTCGAATTACTCAGAATTTTCCAACGTATATGTATTAAAAGCGTACTCCTACAAAGCAGTTCTCAACGCAAAAGTATGAATGCTATCTTTAAATGGTCTACTACGCATTTGCCACACTGGACAGTAATCCGCGCAGCCTATAGTATGATTGTGGGATGGTTCACTGCGCACTTGTGTGCATCACCGATTGAGTGAAGCATAGTCTTATACATGCAAGCCGAGTAAAAGTCTACTTCCCTATTGCTTTATAAATTACGACGGAGGTCAAAATATCGAAGTGAGCTCTATAGTGACTTACTCTGTTCATTTCTATGTCTTAATAAATATATATATATATATATAATTGTTGACGAAAGTATCCAACATGAAGTAGAAACAAAATAAAAGTTATCAAGACTCAATCAGTTCTTCAGGTTTGAAGAACTCGTTGAGTCCTGATTACCTTTTATTTTGTATATATATATATAAAGATTTCACATAAACACGTGAAATAACAATCAATGATCAAACCACAATATGAAATGGGAAAACAAGACTATGATCTTTCAACCATAACAAAATCACTTGTTACGTTTGAAAGATCTTAGTCTTGTTTTCCCATTTCATTTTGTGGTTTGATCATATATATATATATTATATATATATATAACTTTAAATTACACAAAGCACGACACAGAAAAAAGAATAAAAAGAACACTTACAGAATTCAATATTTCGAACTGTTGTTCGTCATCAGGAGTAGACTAGATGACCACATTGTGAAAACCACAAGGGTTTTCGTGTTTTTTTTGTGGTTTTATCCAATGATAAGTTGGGATTTTTGACTCTGACGATACCGCTTGTTACATAATTTCTTATTATGGTTTGATCATTGATTGTTATTTCACGTATTTATGTGAAATCATTATATATATATAATTTATATGCATAATCATAATTATAATCATAATATATATGCATATATTATGCAAGTTTTACAAATAATGGTTCTAAAATCTTTACAATACATTGACAGAAAACAGTTATTACATAAATAATTATTGATAATTAATAGTAAAATTACCTTTCATGTTCGTTTATATCTTGATTAACTTTAATGCAATAAACTATACTGCTTACTATTTTATTGATAGGTTTTTTTAATTGTAACGAAGTTGAGTAAAGGCAATATATATGCAAAACACTAGATGTTTGTTTTTCCTCTTTGATTCAGTTACAGAGACAAATTGCTAAATTACATGTTATTTTTATAAAAGTAGAAAAATGATTTCTACGGAATACATTTGTGAGAGTTATGCTTGATGGAGGAAGCTCTGGTTAAAAGACTGGTCATAGCCAGATGTAGGATTGATTTATTATGTCGAAATGTGGAGTTAGAGAGGTCTGCTGGCGTTTATTAAAACAACAGCTGTAAGCAACTTGGCCGACAAATGAGTTGTATATGACACAGCTTTCAGCCGTAACAGTTTATCTCTCTTGACAACCAATCGATTTTTATCGGAAATCAATTTATAAAATATATATATATATATATCTAGCAAATCACGCATGTACAAAGGGACATTCGATTGCGTTTCACGAAACCAAAATTCTGGAGCATGAAAAGCACACAAAAAAGAGATATTTAAAAGAAATGATAAACATTATGAACACACCAACTGCCTGTAATAAGAAATCTGACATATCAATCTTAGTTTAATTTATTCCAATCTCCTCCAATAGTTCCTATTGAACTCTTTTTCATGTTGACATTAGGGGAGTAGCTTGTTTTCCGTTTTTAGGGTTATGTAACCTTCCTGTTTATGTGTATCTGTTATGATACAGCCAGATATAAGCATGGACCAGTAAATGGTGTTTCTTCTAAGTCAAGGTAATAATTTTTGTAAGGTTTTTTGTTTTTTGTTTTTCTCCCTTAATTTCTTTTAATTTTTGACTCTCTTTTTTCATTGTTTTGTAGTTTTCTGTGTTTGTTACTGTTTGTGTGTTGTTTTGCTGTTTGAAAATCGGGTTTTTTGATGTTCTGAATAATTAATAACCAGTAATTAGGTTTAAACAACAAATGTCGATTTTTAAATAATAATAACAGGTATTTTATGATTGTTTGTGGTTCTCTTGTTACAAAATTTTTGTTTGTGTCGTTTGTTTTCTGTTGGGTGGTGTCCGGTTTTGTATTTATCTTGCTTTACTTTAAGATAAATATAAATATTTACTTTAATATCGTTAATAAATTGTTTTTTAGCCTTGAAAATGCCAAACAACTTTTGGTGAAACATCGGCTTATAATCAGGAGTTGTATGTTTTATGACCAAAATCCTCATGAACCCCTTGTGTGAATTTATATATATATATATATATATATATATATATATATTATATATATATATATATATATACTAAAAACAAAGCAATTCATAATATAAATTACAGTTACATAGTTACTCTTTTCATTACTTCCATATTAAGCTTTTAAGGAATGTTATAAATGCTACAATCATTTTAAAAACATAAATATTTACCAGGATTGTGAACAATTTTCTTTATCTTATTGTTAATAAAATGCCAGGGGTGCAATTACCTGCCATTTATCGCCTCAGTGCCCAGTAAAGGCGTAGAATCTTTTAGAAACACTTCTATAATTATTAACGGTATAATTACTTAATAGCTTTACGTTTATAAACGTAAACTTGATAACTAGATCACATTATTCAATTAATAACAGAAAATATGATTACATTAATTTAGACAATTGTATTAATAATAAACTATAAATGTTAAAAAGCATAATTTAAAGAAAATAAGTTAAAATAAGTTGTTTTTATGAGGTTAAAGTTTAGTTGTAGTAAAACTAGAGGGTTTATAGTTCAGCTGTAAGGTACTTTTTACCAAATCAAAGGGAACTTGCTTTCATTTTTGTAATGACCTTATTTCTTGTTTGTTTTCTTCATTCAATTTACTGCTTAGTCTTTTTCACTTCTTCAGGAATTCTCTCTAATTCTAAACGCTTAGTTGGGTTAACTCTGCACAAATCTAGCTTTAAAAGATTTGAGTAGCAACTGTATTTTTCAACATTTTAAAACTAGTACTGGTTTTTTTAATAAATAGTTATTTGCTAATCCTAGAATTTTTAGGTTCTTTATATTTTTTCCTTTAAATATAAATTAAAACCATGAAAAATGGAAAGTAAAACGGTTAGCTTTATTCATCGATGGTTATATTTTGTTTTTCTGTATGAATAAAATCTCCTGCTTTGAGCACACGTACACCGGACTTTGTTACATTTAATTTCGTTTATTGCAATGTTAATAGCTTACATTGAAATCTATTAATTAATATTCGATATATACAAACTGAATTTAAAAAAAATAATGTAAGACATCATCAGAGTTTTAACATCATCTTAGAAAATATTGATTGAAGAGAAAAGAAATAACTAAATAAAACTATCTTAACAATGTGCAGTGTAGAAGAGAGTACAATTTATTATTAAAGTAAATTATCAATCATTCCAAAGCATTTGAAACCCTAGGGTAATTAAACTTGTTCACTCCGTTGTATGAAATAATCTAACTTTTTTAATACAACTAGAAAAAAAAATGTTACACATGATTTTTTAGTGATGTTTTTAGAAACACATAATTGTGGTATACGAATTGAATGAACAAAAAAGCAATTTGGGGTAGGAAATGATTTCCCCTTAAAAACACGTGATTGGGTGTGGACCAAGGAGGGTTAGAAATTTGCGCAGCGGGTGCCCTGGAGACCAGCGAGACACGATTGGTCGTAAGTCAATTGGGAAAAGCAATTCTGGCCGTTCAACTCCAGACCAAATTTAAAACTATCACATCCTTCCTTAATCCTACGCCGTTAGGAAAGCAGAATTTGACACTTTTTAACTGTAGCTAAACAGTTTTTTAGCGTGATATAATATCTGACAGCTATTTCATCAATGGCTCCTTCATATTTACATTATTATAATTTGAAATATATTCCCTAAAATAATTTATAAAAAAAATATCCTATCTTATCACTTTTTTGAATACGTTCACATTCAAGATACTATTGATTGTTTACAGATGTTATTTTCAGTGATATAGTCATCTTCAATTTTCTGTACTGACCTACAGGCTTCCAATACGTGAGTTTTACATAATCCCAATACTGATTTAACCATGATCTGCTTTTTTTTTCATAATTAAGTTAATTCTTTCTTTATTTTGTTTTTTTTATATATATACGTTAATTACTAATTCTAGTAATGTATAGTCATCTTCAATGTTGTCATTAAAATTCATTAATATTCTGGAACCGTACAATAAAATTATTTTTTATATACATTTATCTGTTTTAATCTTTTTAAAGAAGTAATCAATTTGAATTATATGTTTGTTATTTAGTTATCCAGTTCCCTTGAGAGTGTTAGGCAATTTTTTGTTGTTTATAAACTTGAAATGTTTCAATTCAAGTCGTTCTCCTCCATTTATTCCATTTAGGTAAACACAAGCTTTTTAAATTAAGCTCAGATGTTTGTCGTGATATTCGTAAGAATATTCCCCGTTTGGAGTTTCAAATGTTATATACATAAGGTACACTTGCTATTCTATTGGGCTCCATTTATAAAATGTTTTGATTTCTATATTGTATGACACTGTGTTGTATGTCAAGCCTTACAATCAATGATTAAACCACAATAAGAAATTGGAAAACAAGACTAAGATCTTTCAACAGTAACAAGCGGTCTTCGTCAGAGTCAAAAACCCAACTAAAACACTAGATGCAGAAAACATCTGGTGAGGAGTTGAGAAGAGTGGGAGGGAAGAGAGTTATTTTAAAAGGGTGAAAGCGCAGGAAGGGCTTTTGTATGTAGGGCTTTTGTCAAGTAAGTATATCATTATTTTGCTGTACTCACCTACAGGTTTCCAATACGTAAGTTTTACATAATCCCAATACTGCTTTAACCATGATCTGCTTTTTTTCATCATTAATTCTTTCTTTATTTTGTTTTTTTTTATATACGTCAATTACTAATTTGTAGTTTTGTAGTCTATATCACCTACTATCTTTTGACTGATTAGTAACTTTCACCTTATCTTTTGCCGTGAACTAAACATCTTATCGCCTTTTTGATCTTATGTCGGTATAAGTATTGAAACTAGTATTTAATTAGTACTCTAATTAATACAATGTTAAGTAAGTCGTCTTCAAAGCAGAAGTAATGTGGAACACATTTCATCTTACAAAAAGATTTCACATAAACACGTGAAATAACAATCAATGATCAAACCAAAATATGAAATGGAAAAACAAGACTGAGATCTTTCAACCGTAGCAAGCAAACCAGTTGGGTTTTTGACTCTGACGAAGACCACTTGTTAAGATTGAAAGATCTTAGTCTTGTTTTCCCATTTCATATTGTGGTTGATCATTGATTTTGTCTTACATGAAAATATTTTTGTATTGTATTTTCATGTAAGATGAAAATCTTACATACAATACAATAAAAATTTTTTATTGTATTTTTCATGTCAAAATATATTGTATTTGTATTTGTATTTCAAATATTTTTGAAATACAAATAAACAACCAAACTCTTATGAAGCTTTTCATTTTAAAAAATAAAATAAAGAAAAGAAAGCAGAAACTAACTATTATCTGCATTTGTTGAAACATAGGTAACAAACACAGAACATGTACATCAAAATTGAAACCTAATAATCAATTAGTAAATTAGTGACTGAAGGGGTAACCCTGACAAATGAATAACTGGGATCAAACAAACAAGTGTGGAAAGTAGATTCTGGAAGATCAGCATTTATAAGTTAATTATTCAAAATAGCTAAACAATATATAACATTAGACTAACCAAGAAAATCATTTTATCGCATGCTAGGTAAATGTTAGGTAAAAATATATTGTAATATAATACTAAATAATATTCTCACTCAAAAAATCTTATTGACTTAATTTTATATAAATGTAACCTTAACTCATTTTTCAGTTTGGTAAGTGGCATCACGGAACAGTCAGAGCTGCAGCAAATTACCTGCCTCCTTGTATTGTCTTATCGTAAGAATAAGGCAACTCTAAGTGTTCATTCGAAGTAGCCACCGCCCTGAAATGTCGATATGTGGAGGTACAGTTATAACATAATAAATATTTCTTCTAATAAAATAATAGATATTATAATATTAAGAAGAGCCGAATTGTTATAATCATTTTAGATAGCAACTACTATCAAAATGCATTATATAAACTTTCTACTTCGTAAAACGATGACTACAGTAATCAATAGTTTATGAGAAATAAATTTACAATAGTACGAGCATTTAGTGAAAGAATTAATCCAAGACTATCTATTTTGAATCAAATTAATTTCTCAGTTGCAAACAACGAAAAGTTTTTAAATCAGTGTGAAGTTTCAACGATCTATCAATGCCAAAATTTACTATTTTTGAATCAAATATTATGCATCAATTTGCGGTGACATAAAATATGTCTATTTCTAAAGTTTAAAATGAATGGTTATTTGTGAAGTTTGAAAAAACTATACATTATATTTACGACATACAAGCAGTATTTAACGCACTCTAAGATTAAACTTTTACATTTGTAATGTTTCCAAATAATATTCTTCTCACATTAATCAATGACACAACAAAAAAAAAGTAGAATAAGACTGAGTAAACAATTGAAGAATTGGGAGATCAATGACTGGAAAATCAGTTATAAATGACACACAATATTGCTCGTGTATTTAATAATAAAAACAAAAAGAAGAGTTATCAAAAAAAGTCACCATTCCATGATAATAAAATCAAAGTGAAAATGGTAAGTAATATTAATGCGATAAGAATGTTGGGAGGCGATGAAAGATTGGGAGAGACAGCGAGTGCAGACCAATCGAAAAAACTTATGGACCTCAGTCGAGTGGGCGACGTTACTGTAGCGTTATCTCCGCACCAGTGAATTAATATCTCTAGAGAGGTTATTTATTGCAACTACTTGCTTAACTGTACCATGGTAGAAATAGAACAGGAATTGGAACTACCATGAGAGGTAGGAGTGAAAATAATTACAAGAAAAGTCAGTGAAACTGAAGTAAATATCCTAACATTTATTCTCACCTTTATTACAAATACATTCCAGAAGAAATAGACATAGCATATTAAAAATTAAACATCAGTCCGTGTGCAAGTTACTCAATAAGTTGCTTTAGATGGTTAAGTATGGTTATGATCGATACAATGAGGGTGTTGAGATTTGTAACTGAGAAGCCACATTATGATCATGTACAGTGAACTCTGCCACCAGCATGCATCAACTGTTAGGGAGAACAATAACTCCCGATCAAGAGCCTGCCAAAAATTAATTCTACGATAAGAAATTCGAATAAAATTATTCGAATGTCTTATATGGTGGTTAAAGGGATGGTATATAGTCAATCATATTCTAACCCCGCATTTATTTGCTTGCATGAGGATTTGAACTAAAACAGCTCTCAGTAAAGAAGCAAGTACTTTGATGATATCAAACCCAAAAGAGTATTCAAAACTGAAAGAAAAGTACAATCAATAAAACAATTAAGCAATTTTTACAACTCAAAGCCTAAAAAGAATTGAAAGGGGTAGAACCCATAACCAGCACTCTCTTACAATGACTATGTTGATTTATTTTCCCCCTGAAAAACATTTCTTCATTTACATAAAAAGGCCCAAAAATGAACAATCCATCAAGTGTTTTTTGATTATTATTCATATATATATATATATAATCTGAAAAAATACACATGAAGAACGTAAAATAAACTAATCCTTGCCTAGCAGTCCTGAAAGCACGTACCTCTTCTCCTTCCCTTCTACTCTCTTCCTGATGACGAACTTCGGTTCGAAATTTTGATCCAGTAAGTATTCTCGTTCTTTATGTGTTGTTTTTTCTGTTATTTATCTTTTCGGTTTATAATAATCTCATTTATATATATAATGCCTTTGGAGCGATTCACATCTATTCCTGACGACGAGGACATCGAGATATAGTAGTGAGTTCAGTGATTTCTTTTCTAAGTGTTCTTTTGAAAATTCTAGTTTATATATATATATTTATAATATCACGGGGGGATAAAATATTATATGAAACACATAAGATTAAAATTTCATTTTAGTTCATTATCGTTGCATGTCTGCCATCAGTAGTAGGAGAATTGGATATCCTCTAGAAACAACAGTAGTACATTCTTTTTTTATGATTGAAAGAATTCGATTATACTGCCATTAGTTCTTATTATCCCTCAGTTCACGATTATGTACCTAACTCTATTCATATAATGGAAAAGATAGAAGATACAATGGTCTGACTGTTTTAATTATTAAAAATGAAGTAAATAATAGAAATAAGAAATAAGTATTAAACAAAAATGAAAAGAAAATAAAAACATATAAATTGAAATATATTTATAATCATACTAAACAATTATAGTACAAATTGAGGCCTAATGAAGTCAAACAAAATATTATTCAGTTCGGGTTGGCCTTCATTTAAAACAATTCATTATAAATAATGACAATAATTAAGCTGTCCCTTTTTCTGTATAGACAATGTCATTAATGAGTGAATTCTCTTGGTCAGAAAGAAGTAAAAAAAAATTACGTCTGAAATGGTGACTCAAGGATCTCACCCCACCATTTCCCATTTAGTCAATATGATTTGTGTTCATTTATCTCATGATTGTTTTTGATGTTCAAATAAATATTGTATATTTTGTTAAATATATCATGGAGAATGTATCATATTAATGCAACACATATATTCGTAATTACAATTTTTTAATTAAATCATGGACTTTTTATAAATCATATAACTAATGATAATATTGATTTTTTTTCATATGATGTGAAATATTCTTATAAAGATTTACCAATGTATTATAAAAATTGATGTATCATCAATTATATTCAAATATCATCATCGAAATTCCCTTATAAAAAAAAAATCTACCTTATTTCTAGAACAAAATACAATCCAACGAATTTTTTTTTGGAAAATTTACCAATAATTTTTCTTTTTAAGGATTTCAAATATAAAAAAAAAATGACCAAGGTATGAAAATATTTTAATTGTGAAAAAAATAGCTGTTGGCCAGAAATATAATGAGTATAACACCTTTTGACAATAAAAACATAGCGAATCTGAGTTATTCATAAATATCTACTATGCGAATAACAATTTGTTAGTTATTCGATTCATTAAATATATAAATGAACTAAACTTGGACCAGAATTAATGTTCAGAAATTATGATCAATCAGTGTGATTACTTAATTTATATTAATATATTTACTACAGCTTACTAATGTTAACGAAAATATAATCAGAATATTAGTACAAATAACCTTCAGAGAGCAAATGGAAGTAGAGCTACTGCTCACTGACTGTCATTCAAAAACCAAGTGGAACAAGTAACCTTAAAATTAATTCAATGATATGATTTACAAGTAATGAGTACAAGTATTCATAACATTCATAAGTAACACATTCTTACGAATGTTTAGTTTCATTATTTATATTGAAATATATATATATATATATATATATATATATATATATATATATATATATATCAATGATCAAACCACAATAAGAAATGGGAAAACAAGACTAAGATCTTTCAACCGTAACAAGCGGTCTTCGTCAGAGTCAAAAACCCAACGATAAAACCCAACTCTTAGTCTTGTTTTCCCATTTCTTATTGTGGTTTGATCATTGATTGTTATTTCACGTGTTTATGTGAAAGCTTTATATATATATATATAATACTCCAAATAAAATAATGAGTTAAATCGAAGTTAAGTGAAATCGAAAAGATAAGTAATGTATTCCGTTGCATTATCCGTTCGCACCGGCACCCATACGTAGATAAGCCTGCAGGCACAAGCTGTTCGTAGTTACTGTTCTCGAAGCCTTCACATTAACTAATTAGATATTTAAGCCTTAAATTTTAAACAATCATGTCATTTATTTATTAAAGTTTAGTGTCATCAAGACTTTTATTACTTCTTTATTTCTTTGTAGTGCTACCTACTATTAGACGTTCGCACCATGAAATAATTTAGCGTGTTCATTTAAGACTGCTGAATTTGTCACGTGATGTTTCCTTCACAATATAATTTACACATTAGCTTCAAATGGTAACCATAAGTTTTACAGTCGTCTACCAAATGACACATCTTTCTTCATCTCTAATTGAATGCAAAGAATTATGGATCAGAATCAATTAGCAGTAAATTCAGGTCTAAATAAGAATACTACACATTCTGTATAAACATGTGTAAAAAAATGTTTAGTTCTGAATAGTTTATTAGATTAACTTTATTACCATCTCTTAAATTGTAACTACATCTAAGACACTGGGTAATAACACAAGCAATGATATTAAAACAGAAAAATTTTATATTACTTCCCTTTCTCAATCAGAATTAACTGTTATCACCAAAATTAGTGCAATAGAAGGTAACTTACTGTATTACTGTTACTGGAAAATACTTTAGACCAGGTATTTATTGCAAGTTTAAATTGGTCGCTTTAAATTCTTTAAATTTAGAACTTATGAACTTCAGTTCTTCAGATTTTGTGGAATATTCAACCAAGAAAAATATCAAAATAACTTTCAGCATTTAAGGATTCATCCCTCATGGCAAATTAATAACATTTCCATCAGTCTCGATATGCTACATGGTTTCACGCTTAGACATTTTCTGTTTAATGATTATTAGGAAAAATAGTTTTACAATTATTTAGAATTCATGCAACTAATATTAAAACTAATGTAGTGTCAACCTAAAAATGAATGTCAACTTATAATGATTTTACTCTTAATTATTTTTCTATTAGTTAAATCACTAATACATTTCTACATCTATAGGTATTAATCATTCGTAAATTAGACATCTGAGTTCATTTTGTTATATTAGTGTACATTTTGGAAGGTTTTGCCATAGTTTTGAATATATAAAAGCAGAAATTTATGGGATCAGCTACGAAACAATTCAAATTGTACAGAAACATCACATAGAAGGAACGGACACAACTCAGTCTTATATTTCGTCTCTTGTCGTCATTAGGAAGAGAAATGGTCACTTGATTGCAAAACCAACCAACGACCGAGCTTAGTCATGACGTTGATTGAAAAACAGGAGTGAGTTCTTTCAGTTTTTACACTGTTATATATATATATATATATATATATATATATATATATATATATATATATATATATATATATATATATATATACACGAGTTCAAAATTCATGAAGAGTACACACAGAGTAAGGAAACACACTTCAAGACTCAAATTTTTGGGTAACCCAACGGGTTACTTGCCGTTGCGTCTACAACGTGCTTGGTCTCCCTTTCTCTTTTCTCCTGAAGACGGATTACCCGAAAATTTGAGTCTGTAAGTGTGTTTCCTTGCTCTGTGTGTACTCTTCTTGAATTTTGAACTCGTATTGTGTCCAGTTTGGATCGTGTTTCGTTTACTTAAGTGATATATATATATATAAATATTGATAAAAGTATCGACCGTGGAATAGAAACAAAACTATAGTTTATCGGGACTCAGTCAGTTCTTCAGGTTCAAATTAAACTCTCATTGCCAACGTTTCGATTTTTTATTTAAAACGTTTTTAATAGGCAGAAGTATACATTTTGAAACAGAAAAACTAAGTATTACATTACAAATTATTTTACAAAGAAAAATAGTATGTGGATTTTAACAACAACTATAGTCTGAATGAACACGCGACACTGAACTGAAAAAAATTTTGTATATATATATATATATATATATATATATATATAGAAGTTCAATAAAATTGAATAAACATGAAAAAATTAAAGAACCACACTCACAGTCTCCATTTTATTTGTTTCAGCCGCCTTCAGCAGGAGAGATAAGAGAGGAAAACTAAGCGCACAGGTACAGAGACGGTTGGAGACCAACAATGTTGCCCCACACACGCTCAGTCACAGAGGACAAGGTAGACAGAAGTCAATTGAAACTTAAATTAAAAAAATATGAACAAATAATAATAAATAAATAAATAATAAATTGAAGGATGAAGAGAGGAAATGGAACATAAATAAATGTTATTTAACTGTTCATCCCTAAGTTTATCTATTATTTATTTTTTATTATTATTATTTCATATTTCCTAGTTTAATTATAAATTTATTTTTTTCTATCTAATCCTCTGTGTCCGAGCGCGTATCCGGCAATATTGTTGGTCTCCAACCATCTCTGTACTAGTATGTTTGGTTTCTCTCTTTATCTCTCCAGAAGACTATTCAAACCAATAATTAGAGTCTGTAAGTGTGTGCTTTTAATTTCTCTTTATTTTTTTGCCTACATTGAACATCATTTGTCTGATCGTATTTTCATCGAAAATGTATATATATATAAAGATTTTACATAAACAGGTGAAATAACAATCAATGATCAAACCACAATAAGAACTGGGAAGACAAGACTAAGATCTTTCAACCGTAACAAGCGGTCTTCGTCAGAGTCATGACTCTGACGAAGACCGCTTGTTACGGTTGAAAGATCTTAGTCTTGTCTTCCCAGTTCTTATTGTGGTTTGATCATATATATAATGACTAGTAGGTTAAGTTATACCACCACGGCCACCACCGACAACAGCAATAACATTAGTCTGAAGCATTGCTATAATAAAAAGGGTTGTTACAGGACTCTAACTGACGCGGTGGGTTTTTCGCTGGAGACATGACTGCCGCAGGAGGCAGGAGGAAGACTCAGAGAGAAGGCGTGTGGGTAAGCTTGGCCCACGGCCAGGACCACCTGTGCGAGCAAGGCACCCATTTGTCACCTCTCACTCTCTTTTCGCCAACACAGTTCTTCATCCACGACACCTTCAAGCATTAGTTAACGCCCTTCGTTGTACAACATTAAAATTAATTAATCATGTTTTCATTTCCTATTTATAGTATTAGAAGTTATTTTGAAGAATAATAGTCATCATTCCTAGAAACGTTAAGGGTGTCTTTATTAACAATAACAAAATCACCACAGTTGAAAAATGCAATATAATATCAATATTCATATTATAAACTCTCCTTTTGAATTGTTAAGATATACCTAAATAACACATTCAGATTAAAGACTAAATTAATAGTCTTGTTTCCTATTTCATATTGTGGTTTGATCATATATCTCTATATATATATAAGAATTTTACATAAACACGTGAAATAACAATCAATGATCAAACCGCAATATGAAATGGGAAAACAAGACTATGATCTTTCAACCGTAACAAGCGGTCTTCGTCAAAGTCAAAAACCCAACTGAAACCCAACAAGATCTTAGTCTTGTTTTCCCATTTCGTATTGTGGTTTGTTCGTTGATATATATATATATATAATTGAGTGTGTCTCTTTCTCTGTGTGTTGCTTTTCTTCATTTTTGAACTGATATATATATACGATATATATATATAGATAAATTGATAAAAAGTATCGACCGTGGAATAGAAACAAAACTAAACTTTATCTGGACTCGGTCAGTTCTTCAGGTTCAAATTAAACTCTCATAGCCAACGTTTCGGTCTTTATTTAAAACTTTCTTTAGCCTTGCGAAGCTAGGTAGTAAATCCCGAATAAGTTATTTAAAGGACATTAAAGAACTTTTCTCAAACACATTAATGACTAGCAAACATTAGAACAAAACTGGCAAACTAACATCAGAATCAAAAAATTTGACAAGCAAAAGTTAGAAGAAACCTGATAATATTTTTTGAAGAACTTTGGAAATTCCCTGGGTGCATTTTGGAAGTTTTTAATTATTTTACTATAAGTAAAGTATTGCAATAATAGAAAAATATTTTTCAGAGTTATGGTGATTTCCTCATTTTTAAACCCTCTCAATGGACGTATGGAGTTTTTTTTTTTTTTTTTTTTTGAAGACTATTTGTGGGTGGGTATTTAGGTGATAAAATATTTGTTTGATGAAATAGTTCCTTTTGAGAATAGTTCCTTTGGCATTTTATTTCCAAATGAACTTCTCATAAAGTTAGTAAGTTACGAAAAAAATCAAGCCTTTTTCCTGTTCAATAGGAAATATACACGAGACCCTGGAATTTACTTACTAATAGAGACTGAGAAAGGTCCGGAAACAGAAAAGTCCGGAAATTGCTAACGTGGTAAGTGGTTGATAGGGTAGGGTAGGCATATGAGATGGGAGGACAGCTAGGCCATTCTCTGCCTCACATTGCCTTAAGTCACCATCGCAATCACAATGATCAAATACAAGTAGACAAAATTAGCTTATATTTATTATAAATTAAAATACGTGATAATAATATTGTCTATAAATAATAAAGGTACAGTTTGTTTAAGATAAAGGAATTGGACTAACCTAGGCTACTCAGTCTCACTCTACCCTCATTGTGAATTGCTAATATCCAGGTGATAATTTATGCTATTCGGAAGAAAAAAAATGTCCGGATTAAAAGTACGGATTTTAGAAGTATGGCAAATCGAGGGTCGAGTATTGTACCACTAAAATCGTGTAACTCAACACGTCGCCAACTTTGTCTAAACAATAGCTAAACAAACTGTTTAAGTTGTTACAGTAACTTTGACGCGTTTTGAAAGGTAAAATTGAAATAACTACTACAATATTAACTTCGTTTTAAAACGTATAATATAACATTTTTGAATGACTTGAGTAGTGCGTTCATGCACTCAAGTGAACACTCATGCACACACTTACCTACAATTTCATTTTTTTTTTTTTAAAAAAAATATAATTCTTTAATCAAAGGGAATATTATTTGGAATTTTAATTAATACGTAGTAAACATAAAATAATATATTATGTTAACTATTTATGCCTAGGAGAAGTAAAAAAACTGATTTGGGTCTGAATATGGGCACAATCTTGATCAGAAATCTTGTTGGAGTAATGAAACGAGCCCCGAGGCCGAACATAATGTCTTTATCGAGAATGTGGCCCAGCCGTGGCGCCTCTCCCTGACTCCATGGACTCGTACTTGTCTTCCACTTCAAATACTTCGATCAACATAATGTGAAAATCATGGAATTATAATGGACAAATAAGTGGTAGTTATTTTATTAGTCAATTGTTAATCTGAATAAGTGGTGTCGGATGAAAATAACACTAGTTGATTGTTTGCCCTTATCTAAAGAAGTTTTACTTTGTCTGCTCTTTTGAAGATAAAAACTGTTACAGGAATAATGTAATTTTTGTTAGAATTTAGATCAACAAGATTAATTATGCTTCAAAGTCGGGAAAGGACCTAAAAAAATTTCACATTACAGAAAAAGTTATTTTCTGTTATTTATGAAAAATTTTTATTGAATATAGTATAATTGACGTAAAATTAATTGTACTAGAAAATACAGAAATTTCACGAGTGAATCTATTTACTTAAAAGTGATTTATTTCAAATCATGAAATAAAGGGCTTAATAACATTCAGAGATGCGGTGATTTCTTTGCGGTTAGCCAAATGTATGGGGAAATATTGCAGACTAATAGAGCAACTATGAACATAATGCAATAAAATATTTAAAATTATATGGTAATTTATAAAAAGCAATATTAATTAGTAGTAAACAAAATAATTATAAAATAACTGCAATTTCTTTTGTCTTAATGTCTAAACAAATAGTCACCCATTGAGTGTAAATGATTTTTACATTCCCAATATGTTTACCAGAATAATGTATGGTCATGTAAACAGAGTATGTTTTTGCAAATAGCCTAATGAAGGGATACAGTTATTCAGTTGTTTATATTATGTTTATTTAGTACTCTTTCTTGTTATTTTATCATTTTTAATGTTGTCATTAAAGTTATAAGAAGATATAACATATCGCAACTATAAAAAAATAATTAAATATCAGTAACTTTAGCTGTGGTAGATTCAACACTTACATTAATTATGAATTAATAATAATTAATTAATTATTACATTAAGTGTGAATACCAATTTAATTCAAATCTTCGAATGCAACAAAAGCTTACTTAGTAATGAAGATACCTACGTGAAAAATTATATTATTATAATGTAAAAATAAGAAAGTTTGTACAAAAAGTGGAACTTGCTGCAATGAAATAAAAAAAATAAAAACCTTTGTATAAACACTACTAACCTTAGTTTATTGCACTTAATTAAATGATTTCTTTTTTTTACCGTTAACTGAAATAAACCACGAAATCGTATAAAATCTATCTAAATTTATCAATCAACAATCAGAAATATTAATGAGTTTAAAACGGTGGTTCTATGAAGTGATGATAATTATAGTCGTAATCCACGATATGGCATTTGGCAAGTGCTAACTTTTTGAACATTTTTTTTTAAAATCATTAGAAACTTAAAAGGGAAAAGTTGATATATTAAATGCTTCTGGGTCCTAGACACTTCAAACTGCTAAGTAGTCTCATTTTGACAGATTCATTTACAAAAATCTAATGGCCTGTACTCAATCAACCTTAATATAAGTAAACATAATATCCAAATCGTTGGCCATCAATTGAGCTTTAATTTATGTTAATGCGGTTATTGTGGAGAAGGAATGTCAAACGCTCTGGTCAATTTCACCAAACTCATAGACGATGATAGACTATATTCATTATATTTGTGTGTGTCATTTATTGAAGCTATTATGGATAACTTTTTCATTTATCTTAGGAAAGCATACCATCCAAACAATGCATATGGTGCCATTAATTTTATTACAACAGTAAAGAGAATTTTTTTTTTAGAGCAATGCATACCATTTATGATTAAGATACAGTGTTCAATAAAAAAATGCTTTGCAGCAGAACAGTCTGTTTGTGGTAATACTCAATGTTACTGTCTCAAGGTTTTCCAGTTCAGTTAACCAACTTAAAAGATTCTAAATTCTAAGAGAATTTCCATATCTTTCATATCTCTAGGTCAATATTTTCAAAGCATGGTTTTTAAACACCCACCTCCTCTCTGTTTGAGCATGGCACACTAACTGTTTTAGCAGGATTAATTCCTAGATATTCACCTTTGGTGACTTTTCAACAATTTAGTGATTCTGTATAAACAAAATTGTAATGCTATCATTACATCTATCTATTGCATGCTATACCAATTTCATCTATTTATCCTTGTATAAAGTAAATTTCATTATTCTTCAACTAAAATCGACAAGAGTAGTAACAAAACGTCTCACTGAGCAGAGCCTTTAGTAATAACTTTAGCTGTGGTAGATTCAACACTTACATTAATTATTCTTCGATTCAATTGTTGCAAGCCATCATGTTGTTCTTCGATTTATATTTCTCTTTATACGTATTAATAAATGATTTTTTAGTTTTTCGAAGAATAATAATAAAAGAAAATAATTCGCCTAATGATTTTGAGGAAATATTATCAAAAGCTTCTAAAACAGCTATAAAGTAATTTAGAGTGATTAATGTAATAATTAGACAGTTTTTTACTTTGTTGAAAAATTTTCTTTGAAAGAAATTAAAATTAAAATAAAGGTTTGAATTAAAATAAATATAATTCAATAATATATTTGTATTAAATTTTATTTGAAATATTATAAATTAAAAAAAAACATAGAATAAAAATAACAACATAGTATAATAGCAGATGGTAAAGGATATTAATACGAAATATTGTTTATCTTTGTTTGAGATCAGCTATAGATTTGAGAGAAAGAGATATAGTGGGGCATCGAGAACGAGTAGGTGGCAGAGAGAGCTCTTGGTATTCATGGACAAACATTAAAATAAAATATAAATATTCATTTTGTCAAATGCATTATTAATAATGTCAGTATTCTGTAATTATGAAACCAAAGCTTCTTCCTTCGCCCTAGGAGATTTAGTTATTTTATTCCGTTTCACCACACAATGAATTATTAATTATTTATTAATAATTAATAAATTATTAATTATTTAATTTATAATTAAATATTAATAATATTTAATTATAAAAATAAATCGTTTCACCACCAACTTCTTAATTATTAAATAATTATGTCTTACGTTCTAAAAAATAATGACTTATTTGCTATATTTTCGATTTTTTTTAGTTTTTTCTTGGGAATAATTCAGTAATTAATAACTTAGCTATTTATTTACTATTTTTTCGATTTCTTTCATTTTCTTTCGACGGATAATTTTTGGTTATAAGTTAGCCATTTGAAGTGCATACTTTTCAGATTAATAAGAACTAATTCCATCAGGAGTATCTGACGTAATGAAGGCGTCATGATGCCCTGATGCCCATCTTCCTACGCCTACACACGTACATATATGTATACACTGAGAGTCCCTAAAACTTAATACAGTGACCAGTAGAATGTCCTCCCGTCTTAGTGGTTAATGAAGAAAAGCACGAATGTTTTAGAACCCGTGCTGATTCATGGTGCAGAATCCTGACGAAGACTCTATTAGCAAGAAGGTGGGTTTTTTCTATAATCAAGTGTATGATATTGACCATCTTAGCAATGCCAAGTAGCGCCCTCATAATGCTCTGCCAGACGAATCGAGGGTCGCTCCAAAGTTACTCGAGGCGATCTTGCTTAGAACCATGTCCTGGGAGCTGGAGTTAAAATGAACTTTCCACTAACATTTTATAATTCGTCCCTCGGAGAAGACGTTAAGCCGTCGTTCCCAAGCCTGTACGATGTGAGGTACTCGTTAAAGATCCCTACTCTAAATACACATGAGTTAGGCAAAATTAAGGACTCCCAAAGTAGAATAAGTGGGAGTCCTCATTATGTGATATAACAAAGGGCCAATGCTCGGCCAACGTGTGTTCCATTGTGAGACTGCAACAACCTAACCTATCATTATACAATAACATCTACATTCCAATTTAACAACATTCACCATTTAAACAATAATAAGAACAATTACACACTACAAACAACCAACTAGCTTCCTAGCTCACCTGCAGAGGTATGTTCAAACAAGGAGTACTTCCTAAAAGATACGTAAAATGAAATAGAAAAAGAAACAGTTAACAGATAATAACAACGAAAAAAAGTAAATATACTGAGTCAAATGACTGATGAAGAAGTCAAAAGAGTGCAGTGTAAGGTATAATCAATATATTAAGGAGCTAAAATGTGGAGATTGTAAAATGACGGTAAAGCTTGAAATTGGTCAGATACCGATGGATAATAATACCTTCGTTACTAAATCACCAGGCAGCAGTCTTAGAAGATGTTAAAGATGACTATTGAAAATATTGCAACAACATTAAATAGCATAATAATAGTGTTCTCCTATAAAAGGTTGTATTATGAATCCGCTTAGTTATTGAAAATTACATTGTTGGATTTCCCTTTGTGACATACATGCCAGTTGTTTTATAAATGCAGCTACATTCTTTGGGATATATTATTTAAAATTTTACACAATACCAGAAACGCTTGCATCCCTTTCTCTTCAATAATTTCTAAAAATCTGTATGTAATGTTTCAATAATAATTATTTTAAAGATATTCATTTCTTTTAAACACATAATGAAATTTATTCACATTTTTATTACCCATTATAAAAACATATTTAGTTTTCTCCCACTCAGTTAACAGTTGTTTGTAAAATATTTGTGCTAAGTAATATGTTTAATCAACTCCTGTAATCTCAGATTAAATATATTTAAATAATAAATACCGTTAACATTAATTGAAACACTAAATACATTTAATTAATTTTATTTATAGATCATTAGTTGTGCAATCCGTAATTGTGTGATATTTACTCATTCATTTGTGTGAAGACTTTTTTTGTGATTCATTGTGTGGAGACTTTTGTTTGTGATTCATTGTGTGGAGACTTTTGTTTGTGATTCATTGTGTGGAGACTTTTGTTTGTGATTCATTGTGTGGAGACTTTTGTTTGTGATTCATTGTGTGGAGACTTTTGTTTGTGATTCATTGTGTGGAGACTTTTGTTTGTGATTCATTGTGTGGAGACTTTTGTTTGTGATTCATTGTGTGGAGACTTTTGTTTGTGATTCATTGTGTGGAGACTTTTGTTTGTGATTCATTGTGTGGAGACTTTTGTTTGTGATTCATTGTGTGAAGACTTTTGTTTGTGATTCATTGTGTGGAGACTTTTGTTTGTTTATCCATTTTATTTATAGATTTAATGATGATATAAATAATAAATTTATTTCTTTTTTATAAAAAAAAAATAAATCAGATTCATCAAAATATAAATGTTAATGTAATAATTGTATTATTTTATTCCATGTCAAATTTTGAAAGACTGAGTCACATAATTACTGTAATAATATCATAAATTGAATTACTAAGAATCAGTAAATATCATATTAAAAAATTATTATGATGAAAAGATATAAGAAAGACAGAGAGTATGGATTAATAAGAAACTTTTAAAAAGTCTAGTTTGGGAAGTATGATCGAGAAGTATATTCTAGGAAAATGTGAAGATGCTTTGAGCAGCACCTGGTATGAACACACTTTAACGGCCAACATTCTGTTCTGTTGGGAACTACATGCATTATTAATTCACCAGCCGAAGTAAAATATAGGTGAGTCAACATGCAAGTTATTTATAAATAATAAGAAAACACTGCTGAAGGTTTTGAGATATTAATAAACTGATCTTGAAACTATTGTTGATAGGAAAGCCTATATAACTAATCAATGATCAAACCACAATAAGAAATGGGAAAACAAGACTAAGATCTTTCAACCGTAACAAGCGGTCTTCGTCAGAGTCAAAAACCCAAGTGAGTTTTTGACTCTGACGAAGACCGCTTGTTACGGTTGAAAGATCTCAGTCTTGTTTTCCCATTTCTTATTGTGGTTTGATCATTGATTGTTATTTCACGTGTTTATGTGAAATCTTTTTATATAACTAATATATCGTCTATTTACGAAAATAAGACATCCCAAGAAAATAAGCTCTAGTTAAAATAAAGTGGAAATTATAATTCGTTAAATAATTCTGTTTAATTTAACAGGTATCTCTAGCTGCCTAATATTTGGAACAAATTGTTTGGAACAAAATATTCTGAGAAATTTCATGTTTACCTCTGCTGTCTGTTCAAAGCAGACTACTTAGACATGAATCATTCATTTAACGACAGCTATATTGCAAGACATGAGAGATTCGGACCAATGATTCTAAAAGAAAAAGATTTGGGGGAAAATCAGAACGGAATTAAAAATTGGATAATTTATGACGATGTTCTATAAGAAGATGACATGACTGTGATTGAATTAGGTTAAATTTCTGTATATAAATAAATATTAAACAAAAGTATTTAAATCTAGTTATTGTACTCCCCTAAAAATGAACCCTAGCGCGTATATTGGATCTAAAAAGAAAGTAAGACAGTGTCTTATTTCAGAAAAAGACTGTAGCAGTAGATTTAACTACAACTGTAGATTAAACTACCGAGAATGCACTTATTGCAGCTCAAATTTTATAAACATTTGAAATTGGCATGAAAGATATGAGGTTTAATAAAGTTATAACTACCTAAGTAATATGTTCTTAAAATAATAATGTATTATGATTATTCTATCCAGGTATAAAATGATATGTGATATAGACGACTTTCCATAATATAACGTAACATAAGAAATATAAATATGTCTATTGCAACGGCTCCAGAAATGTAGAAATATCTATTGTAGATAAAGAAGTGACAGAAGCCAGAAACATTGAAATAGCAGATGTAGACAAATAACTGTTGTTTTTTTTTTAAATAGCACCTATAACACCTAATTATTGTGCTATTTTGTATAAAATCAATATTGATTATTCAAAACATAAATATTTATAAAACAAAAATTTTATTATTTTATTTCAACATAGTAGGTACCTATTGTGAACATAATTCCTTTGAATTGTACTCCTGTTTTAAGAGCAGCTCAAGAGAAGAGGCCCATTCATATCTCGAATTGACTAAAATTAATGGCTAACGTTTCATTCATCAGTCAATATTAATTATTTTCAATAAATTAATAATTTAACTAGTGTGTCTAATTATAATATTGTTATCAAAATGGTTAGAAAATTAATCCATTGGTCTCAATGATCTATTTTAACGATGGGCACTTGAGTGCATGAATCTTATGCAAGTGTAATGACGATTTGAATATTAAGTGGGGCACGTTAATGGCATAGTGATGAAAAAGAGTGGAGCGCGCAGGTAGATTAGGGCTAACGAGGAGAGGGCGACACCTGCCGCCTCATTATCCTGGTCACATCCACACGCGGTCAGCACACTTCACCCTTAGCACACTGTATCACCACTTTCAAAAGGAATACTTCGTATTTTCTCAAACTAAGTCATAATCTAATAATAAAACATAATCAAATTCATAAAACTTATAACATCCTTATTCCTTTTTTTTTATACTTATTATACAGTTCTTTTTCGAAGTGCAGCCACAGATTAATGTAGAGGTATATCTCACAACTCGCAAATAAATACGTACAGCTATTTTCAATTCTTTTTCTAACAGGTGAATTAAGTCTAAATGGGCATTCTAATTTTAAGTGCAACAAATAACTACTGAATTCGAGCATTCTTCCAAGGTTCAATTTTGGTAAATTAAAAATAGTAAGAAATCAAAAAAAAATTATGAATAAAGCCTGATTTTTTCAAAAGCCTTTCAATTTTTACTAAGTTAAAAATTAAATTATTGTTAGTTTTGCATAAGTTATTATATTCACTAATTTGAATATATGATTACTGTTAGAATCAAGAGGTATAAGCAAAAAGAACTGTTATATATTTATGATATCATGAAGTTTTACGAGTATGTGATTACATTCCCCTTAACTCTGCCATTTATTTTATATTTCACAGGTTTCTAGAACTCTATCACTTTCAATGGCCTTCCGATTAGTCGTGCACTTCAAGCATCTTTTATTTTTGCACCATTGATTTATTATAGTTGTTCAAAATTTTTCTAATTCGACTTCCTGGAGTTTATATCATTTTTGTTCTTTTTAATTCTAGTTCTACCACATTTCATTAGATTTTTTTAAGTTAGTCGTTAGTTTTGTGAATAGTTCAATATTCAGTCTATTCATTAATGAATACTTACAGTATTTTGTCTTTAAGACATCATAACTTATTGTTCATCATGATTTGCTTATTCATAATCATCATTCGCTTATTGTTCCATCATGATGATAGACTAGTGTTAAAACTATTATTTCAAGTGATCTTTATCATTTAAACAATATCACAGATATTGGATTCCAGTTTCCATAATTATAGTAATTAAATTTAACATTTTTTCATTAAGTAAAATAAGATAAGGAAGGATCGTTAAAGTAGATGATCATTAAATTTCGAATTAGTTGTAGAATTTTGAGATAAATATATCTGAAAGATCACTAAAGTTATCTTTGAATTTATATATTATCAATGATATTTTTCGACCGTTTATTATGTTACTAATATAGAGACAAAAAGAATATAATTTCAAAAAAGGTGCGCGATATTAATGCAAAATGAAAAAAAAATGATTCTGCAAATAAATATTTTTTTAGCATTATTGTTGTAACAATCCCTAGTGATATTGTTGAATTGAAATCACAATTCCTAAAAATATGAAAAAAACTATTTATCTCACTTCTTAAAGTAATCTACGGATTTTTTCAATGATTTTCAATTTCTATTTCTCTCTCTCCCCTCACTCTCTCTCTCTCTCTCTCTCTCTCTCTCTCTCTCTCTCTCTCTCTCTCTCTCTCTCTCTCTCTCTGTTTCTCTCTCACTTTCTTTCTTTCTCTCTGTATACCATCATGAGATCATAAGATTAAAATCCCAAAAGTAGGAACACTGGCCCATTGTGACTCTACATAATGATGGCTCTTCATTGAGAGTCATAACTGTAGCCTAACTCCAGTATATTTGGAGTAGAGATCTTTAACGAGTACCTGACATGACCGAGTCAAGACCGATGACTTAATGTCCTCTCCAAGGGACGACTTACTCAGGTATATTCACTACCGGTGTGAAGAAACAGATAACCAGAGTGGGTATTGAACCCCGGATCAATCAATCCAGGGACGAGGGTATTGTTTATGTGCGAGTGTTTATACCAGTTTATACACAAAATATAAACGGGTATGCTTAATTTATATTTTCAACAAATATTTGACGTTTATTTAATAAGTGATACATTTTAAAAAAAGATTATAAATTAATTATTTGTGATTCAGTCATAAGTAATTTGACAAATTAAAATTGCAGTTGGTAACTAAGATTTTCGAAAATTTGTGAAAGTACAGTTGTAGGAATGTCAGTATTCAACGTTAATCCAATAGGTCACGTTGAATATTAATTAATAATACCTGAAGGAAAACATTTGGTAATTGAATATAATCACACAGGAAAGTTTACTTACAGTTTATTTATTTCAATAAATATTTTATGAATGATGGAATAACAGGGTTATTGGCGTTATAAAAAATAGTAGTACTGGTGAAACTGTCAAAATACTTTCTAAGGAAATACATTTGGCGAAAATAGTAGCTCGATGAGTATGTAGGGCAGGCAGGTAGCAAATGTCACTGCAAAAGTGAGTAGGGTTAATTCTGAAGCGGGGAAAAACAGTATCATAAAGAAGAACATAACCGGAGACATTGGTAGCAGAGACTAGTGAAGCAATAGCAGCCCTTGCATCCGGCCAGCCTACACTTGTCAATCCGGAATTACTGCCTTTCCTTATTGCACAACCCACTTCCATAACTACCGGACATTCCCTCCAAAGGAGCCCTAAACCTTTGATTTTACACAACATAAAATAAAAAACCATTTCCTATTACCAATAAAGAATTAAGAACACCTTTAAACTCGTAAGAAATAATCCTTCTTCTCAATTCAATAATAATAGCGTCCGCACAATAGTAATACTACTTTTAATAAATAAAGATATTACTATATACCAGCATGTGCACACACACACACACACACACACACACACTTATATATATATATATATATATATATATATATATAACAGATTCAATAATATATCGACCGTTTGATAGAATATGTGTTCTCTAATCGGGGTTCGGTCAATTTTCCAGGATAAAAAATCAAACTCTCGTTGCCAAGGTTTCGGTTTTATTTAAAACCTTTTTCATAGGCAGAAGTAAGAATTTTTTAACTAAGAAAATGAAATTTACATTGTTGTTCCTTTAAATAATGTAAATTTCATATTCTTAGTTAAAAAATTCTTACTTCTGCCTATGAAAAAGGTTTTAAATAAAACCGAAACCTTGGCAACAAGAGTTTGATTTTTTATCCTGGAAAATTGACCGAACCCCGATTAGAGAACACACCTATATATATATATATATATATATATATATATATATATATATATTATATATATATATATATATACAATTAAAATAAACGGTCCAGCGGACTTTTTTAAAAATAAAATAAAAAACGAAGAAAACACACAGAAAGACACAGACATAACTCACATCGATATTTCGACAATCGTCGTCATCAGGAGGTGCGAAGAGCGAAGAGTCCCGCAGGAAGACTGGGCGGTACTGAACTGGAGACCGCAGCCAGTACCCCACCACTTACCACCAAGCGGGGAAAGGGAGGGAAGGAAATGAAGAGCAAAATTAAGACGTAAAAGGAACGAGTAAAAATTAAAACTATAAAAAATTATAAAAAAGTAGATAAATCAAACTAAAATTAATAAAGAAAAAATAATAAATAAAAAATTTAAAAATTAATAAATAAAAAAAAAATTTTTATATATATATATATATATATATATATATATATACAAATATTCACTATAAAATCGGAAAGACGTTCCAAACTAGACGTATACAAGTTCAGAATGGAAGAAGAGTAACACAGAGGGTAAAGAAACACAACTACTAATTCAAATTTTCTGAAAAACTGATTTCAGGAGAAAAGAGAGAGAGCGAGACGCTAAAAACTCAACAGTGTTTTACCAGTCTCTTTTCACCTGAATTAGGATATTTGGAAAATTTGAGTTAATAAGTGTGTTTCTTTACTCTGTGCGTCAGTCCTCTTCTATTCCAAACTTATATATATATATATATATATATATATAGTGTGTGTGTGTAAAATTTGGGAACAGTCCTTCACTTATACATATTATTTTGGTACTGGGTTAAATACCACATAATTCTGGAGTGCTCAACAAATGAATATTTCATTTAATAATTTGCGATATTTTGCTGAAGTTCATGGTCTTGATAATTTTTCCAAGGTCTCTAAATAGTTTCTTCTCTAGGTGGTTCCAAAAACCACTCAGAAGATGAACATAACACTAAAATAATTAGAGAACTTCTCATAAGTGAAACCAAAATATTCAGAAATGAATATAACTTCAATCGGTTGCAAATCGCAGAAGTACTAATAATTATACAAAATAAACCTACAATCAATATTCAGACGGGTAGCAGGAAGAAAGTACTTAAATTATAAGTCTCTTGTAACTCCCTTCATCACTAACCCCTCAAACCCCACCCATACAAAGCAAACCACTAACCACCTCAAGCCAGCCAGTAAGCCCTGTTCAACAGAAATAGTATCATCATACAACACATACTCCAAACAGTGTTATAATACCATCGCCTGGTATCAAAACATCTTCATTTCAAAGAAACATATTAGATTTTTATAGTTACCCTGAAGATGACTGGAGGTAAGTCGAATCATGTCGGATCCACCCCAACAAATATATTCAACATTTGAATTACGAGGAGAAGAAAGTATTTAGAGACTTAATTACATAAAGAACATAGATAAGTTAAAAGCACACACAGTTAGTCTCTAATTTTCGGTTGAACCGTCTTTAGGAGAGATAAGAGAGGGAAACCAAGCGTAATGGTACAAAGGCGGTGGGAGAGACGGATGGTCTCCAACGTCTCTGTACCAGTGCGCTTGGTTTCTCTCTCTTATCTCTCCTGAAGACGGTTCAATTTCAAAAATAGAGACTGTGAGTGGGTGTTTTTTATTTATTTTTCTTTCCTTATCTCTGTTGAGTTATATATACGGTACTAAAATTGGAACCCAACCAGTCTTTCAGATTAAGGTTCAAGGTCTCAAATGCTAACATTTCTACGTAATGTAGACAGAAGTAGTGAATGAGTCATTCTGAAAGGTGACTTTAATATCCAAAAAAGGTTGTCGTGTTGAGAAGTATGATGGCCAAAGGTAACAGGAGAGTAATTTATTATAAGGACTGAGTAATTTTAGGTGTGATTCATCATCTTACGAGATGAAAAATATGTCATCAATGAAACGGTAATATAAAGAAATATAATTGATAAGATGGCTACAAAACATTGTTCAGGTTTAGCGATGAATAATTTTCCAAGCAATAGAGACATTATTTTTACCATGTTTACATGTTTAATCTTAAGATAAACTTTACCATGAAACTGAAGAAATATATGTTTGGGAACAAAATCAGGAAGGCTTTTCAAGAAAGGTGTAATGTGGATGATTAAATGGAAGTGAGATGTATAGGCAAAGGTCTACTGCTCGAAAGCCCCTTGAGCTTTTCCTTGAGTGAAATAAAAATGACATAAACATCGTAACAATGCTATTTTAATGCTAGAGTAATAATATTACTCTTCTACCTAAACATTATCCACAGAACTTCAGTCATCCCATTCTTCTTTATGTACTGAAGGGCACCGTGAAGCCTACCTTTGACATGCATTGTTAAAACTACAATTAAACTATCTATACTCTTTACACTCCATTTCTCTGAAGATGCAGACAAAAATTTCTTTACTTTAAAAAGGTGAAGATGGAGTTTATCTCACAGGAAAAACGTAAATAGATGGTACCCCTGTTTTAATTATGAATAATAATCTCAGCGAATGACATATATTGAAAATTTGGTTTATGAAGAATAAGTACTCCTCACAGATTTCAAAATCAGTGACATACATTTAATACAAAGTTCCAGAAACTTTGAATCCAGAATAAAATGTGTAATGTGTTCCATTAATGTGGCATTAACACGCGTAAGTCCGCTAGTGGTGTAGTTAGATAATAATAATACTGTTCTTATAACAAATTGTATATCCTAATATTTAGTATGCATAGAATTATATTTGTTTAATTATTTAATCTCTTTTGGTTTACAAACAACCAATACGAGCAATTTTTGGTTTTATTGAATTAATTGAGAAAGGTGCTTACTGTTCTGTATACGTAGAATCAGTTTATATCTAATGTTATAATAATGTCTTTTGGAGCATTGATTTTTGAACTGTAGTTACCTATAGAAAGCTAGCAAGATGGCAGAGATTTCATTTATTTTAAAAATTTTTTGTATGTTAAAATACCAGGAATTTTTACATATCTATATGTTTCGAGGCCCCCAAAGTTCTTTGGGGTAATTTAAACCATTAAATTTGCTCTTTGCAGTAATTTAAATTTCACAAAATTGTATCACGAATTGCCAATTTTCTGTTCAATTGTTTGGGAAATTTGATTGTGCTTTAAGGAACCCTTTAGAGTCAAAAACTATTTCTGACAACGTAAAAATTATCATAGTTCCCCTTTGGTTAATGTAATTATGACAAAACAATACCTCTGTTCATTATACATACAATGCTTTATTTCTAGGCATAAATTTCATTTTAATCCATCAAACGGTATGGCTTGTATCCTCCTCATAAGCTTTCAGTTCAATCATAAAATCAAGCATTTTAGATTTTATTTGAAAAAAAAAGTAATCTTAAATAATAAATTAGAAAAGCTTTTGTTGTGCACAGTGTTGTGAAATATATTTTTTTTTTCAAGATACACTTAACAGAAACTAAATGAAAGAAATAAATGTTTTCAAATAATTTATTCCAAAAAGAGTAACTTACTTTCAAAAATAAATAAAAGTACCAAAATCTCTTGACTTCATAAAAATATTCAAAGGAACAAATATTTTTCAATTATTTATAAACAATTTTGTTGAATATATCAAATGTTCTTAAAAATAATACGTTATTCCATACTAGTTTTATTTAAAGTTAATTACAGTAGTTGTACTATCATGTGAATGATTATTGAGATAGGAGTAAGTATTGATATCAAGGGAGCTTGATGTGTCTAATATTTATGTAAACAGAGTTCAAAGTAAAACGATCACGAGCAGTTGTTGCCGGTTAATTTCCCTTGGGTTATGAACACAGTTACTGCTACAATCCAAGCACCCTTACTGGTTAATTCACTCTAAGCTGAAGTAATTGTCTTTGACTTTAATGAAACAGAAAGTGCATGTTAAATGATCGAAAGTGTTCATGTTTTTAATGTTTATGATTTTTTTTTAAAATGATAGTTTTTTTCCATAACATTAGTATTACTATATGATTTTAGTGATTCTTTTTATATTCAGTATAAAAACAAATACTATATATTCATTATCTAGCCCATTTTATCTTTTGAGCTGAAAAAAAACCTTATATAACACACATAAGGAAAGTTGCAAAATTAAAATAATTTAACAAGACTTTTTTTTAATCATGATTTAATCACAACAATATAATTGGAATACACCACTAGTGATAATGATAACGTTCATAATTATAGGAGACATTTGAGAGAAGTACACTCCTTTGAAAAAATATTAATTTACAACACCAGACTGCAAAGGATTAGAAACAATAATGAAAATTAATATTAAATAGAAAAAAATAATATACTGAAAAAGTGAGTAGAATAAAATCTGGACTGTGATATCCAAACTTCAAAATAATGTTGTTTACTTCAATCGGTGTATTCACCACATCCTCTTTGGATGTATTTGAAGATTTTTTGAGCTTTTATGAGAGGAGATACTTAGAATCAAGAGATTAAAATTTTGAAAATACCAAAAATAATATAAACTCAGTAACAATATTGATGGTAAAACTTTGAAAGCAAGGTCCTCAAAGAAAGTGATAACATTACTTAGAAGGTATAGTTATTACTTTTTATAACTTCAACAACTATAATATCTTAAATATTATGTATATCACTTTGAGGCGTTAGTTAGAGGTGGTTAGAGGTGGTGAGTGATAAGTGAATGATACAAAAAGTTGTTATCTTTTGAAGCCTGCCTAATGGTTACTTCTGACATGATCTTTCTATAGCAGCAAACCAACTACCTTATTGTGCGCCGTTCTGACAATTTCTTCATGTAAAATATAGATCGTCAAAAATATAGATCAAATTTTACAGTATAGTGAAATACGTCTATCTTATAGGATTGAGATAATAATGACTTGTCTACAACGGCCCTGGTACAAGAGTTTACTCTCCCATATCGCCTTGTCATCTCCCCATACTCTTTTAACCAATATTTTAATCACGCATTACAGGTTTAATCACATGTGGTCAAGTATTTTAACTTGTTAGTGTCTCACTATGTTTAAATATTTAGGGTACATTATACTCCTATCCAAGATATTGAATTTATCTCATGATTATTTCACCATCAAGGTTCACCCCATCAGATTGTCATTGAGATTATATTGACTCGACAACAATTATTTTTGATAGGACACTAGTAATATCGTCGTTTGGGTACTAAACCCAGTCACTTTCGATGGGCATATGCATCGCTTCAGGGTTGTACATGCATGTAGTTGTTGGATCTGACATTCCTGTAACTAATATTAGAGTTTCTATGGAGAAAAACCACCATGCCAGAAAATTATAGCATGCAAAATATTGTCCTCATTACCATACGACTATTTTAACACTGATTACCTTTTTCCAGAAAATTCTCCTGATTAATGCCCTTTTTTCTTCATTCACACTGCGTATAACCATTATTACACCACGCAATTTTGCATCACCTGTTAGTTTATTCTCATCATCATTCCAGACATAGTGATAATTAACCTCATATCATAGGGTTCTGAGACATTTTATTCCCCAAATGTAATTACATAACAATAAAGACTAACTTAAGATAGCCAATCGTGCAATCACTCTATCTCACTTTAATAATAATAATTCTGGATGAAAGCTATCACACCCGCCTCAACAATTTTAATGTGTTGCTTTCAAAAAGATTATCCAGCCATGCTTTCTGGACTCACCTATGGTTTTCATTATTTACACTAATGTTTTTCTAAATCCTTATTTTTCAGCAATACATCACCAATAATTTTAGCAGTTTCTAAATGTCAGTGAAAGCTGCTATAGTCAATTACAGTCTCAATGCCTTCCTGTGGCAGAAGTTACTTGTTTAGAACAGTTGAACAAATTATTACAAAAGGTGCACTACGAGATGCCTGAAGTCATTCTTGTAGTGATAGCTCGATTGGAATGCTACACATTCATCTTCCTACACTCGTGTGTATAGTGGGTGCAAACAAGAAAAGCAGCGTTATCAGAATTCATTACAGCATCGTTGTTTTGAACTAAGTTTGTCAATCTTTTGTTGATTTACTTAAAGCCACACATTAAATACTACCACTGTCCAATATCATATTTATTAATAGCTAAGTGGCAGGGATTGTCATTTTTCTTTTTTGTTGTAGTTCTAAAAATTCCTCTTGTCTTTATTTTATTTCTCTTATTGAACCGTATATATGAGCTCATTATTTTTACCATTCACAATATTTTGATTCAAAATCTGGTTTATTTTTTAATTTGTCGACTTTTACTCGCTCTTCCGTTGGAAGATATTCTCTATTTGAACCTGAATTTATTAATTGATCTATCATGCTTATTAGAATTAGTAGTAATACACTCCGTCATACCTCGTAAAGTCTCAGAAAACCTCGACCGGTTTCGGGTCCGTCTGGATCCCATCTACAAGAGCACCTAACTGACTGTGAATGTTATTTTCCTATAACCTACCTATACATGTCATCTACATTGTAGAATCAGTGTTGTTTGTGTAGTGAATTTTTTTTTGCATATTCCTTGAATTGCTATGTTTTTTCCTTTTATTTCTTATGTCATTAGCTATTTCGAGTTCTTTTTGTCGTCTTTTAAATGTTACGATGACGACGACACAAAGAACTCGAAATAGTTAATGACAGAAGAAATAAAAGGAAAAAACATAGCAATTAAAGGAATATGCAAAAAAAATTCACTACACAAACAACACTGATTCCACAATATAACCTACATGTATAGGTAGGTTATAGGAAAATAACATTCACAGTCAGTTAGATGATCTTGAAGATGGGATCCAGACGGACCCGAAACCGGTTGAGATTTTCTGAGACTTTACGAGGTATGACGGAGTGTATTACTACTAATTCTAATATTACTAAACTCAGTGGAACTAACCCATTAACTATATCATGTTTATGTTATGTCCGCAATTTCTTTATACCAGTACTATTGATCCATTGGTCTATTCATCCAGTTCGGATGAATTTTGAGCTCTTACTGGTGTGTCAGTGACACCTGATTACTTTATATGTTTATTCTACTCACAAACAACCCATTACAGGAGCCTTCTAAGCCAGCCAGAAGTGTTAACTTTTGGATGGATCCCAATGCCTGTTTGTATATATCTGTGTGGATTTGGGTTCCCAGCATTCTGTACCCCTTGTCTTTTGTCCCTGGGGTATAATGTTCAGGTTGATGATAAAACACTAATTAGTTTAAACCAATAGTTAATACAGTGACCTATATTCCAACAAAACATCAGTTTCATATAAAAAAAGTGAAATAGATATTCACTTCTTATGAATATATGTACTGTGTCTACTTTGCCTATAAACTTTAACTAAAAACTTTAACTATATTTATATATATATATATATATATATATATATTGTCTTTGTATTTTTGTGTAATTAGTGACCATCTTTTTTAATAGCTTAATTAAATGAAAATTGAATTTAAAAAAAATAGAACGTCATGAATACACAAACAGTATAACTGAAAGCTGTTGGAAAAGTCGATGTAAGAGCGTTAGAATAGATTCTTTGGTCCAAAGTTGAAGTAAGGTAAGGGCGGCAAAATTTAACAAGGCCTTTGAGCCAGGGGCAGCTCCATTTGAATACCAAGTAATTTTATAAGAAACGAGTGAAACAGAGATAAGTTGTAGAATTGTAATCAGATGAGTTTGCTTCGATAGAAAGAGAAGGGTTTTTTTTTTCTTTTCTTTCCAACTTCAAAGGGAAAATGGTCTTAACAAACATGTTGGCTCCACTCTCTTCTAATACAAAGCTCTCTTACACTAAACAAATTATAGCTTGAGCCATTGTACATTTCATTCTTTTATTTTCTGCTATTCCTGTTTAATACATTTTATAGATTTTTTTTTAAATAAAAATATTCAATGAAAATATGTGAATTATGTCAAAAATATTCCCTGTATGCTCGGTAGATGATTTATTAGTCATGATAGCCATATTACAGTCAACTTCACCATAAGTAAACAAGATATCAAACTCGTTAACAACCTATTAGTTGTTTAATCCGTAATTCTATCGTATTTACTAAAGTATCGTTACAACGATTTGATTTCTGATTTTATATAAAATTGTCTGAGTGAAGAGTTGCTAAAAATGTGTACACTATTCAACATATCCCATTCAGATAAAATGTGATTGAATATTTTTGCATTGTATAAACAAAGAGTCTAAAATTTTCGAATGATCTTAATTACAGCTTGCATTAAGTGTGATTAAAATTATTACTATTACTATTTGAGAATAAATCAGTTAGAATATGTCACATATATCTTTAATTTCTTCTTCTTAAGTTATAAACTTTCTGTTGCTATTGTATTTTTAGATTGAAATCAACAGAATAACACTACGTCTTCGAAACACATTATTTATCTCATGAAAAATCTGTATATTTGTACTATTTTACATTCTGTCATCCGAAAATAATTGATAGGCATTTTGATCTAAAAACTATAGAATGTATTACATTAAATTAATGCAAGAATAATTACTGGAAGTAGAAAATCTGCCACAATAGAGATTATGACCACATAAGAAAATTTGGAGTGGCCTACACTCTACTTTACTATAAGTAACTCAATGTCAAATTTCTTGAGTATATAAAACATAACGTATCATTTAAGCATAACATAAATATCTAAATGGGATATAATTATTAGCATTGCATTCGTGAGGTAGTACAGATAGTGATTGAAGGACATATCAATTTATAAGCTTATTTTTGTACATCACAAATAATTTATTATTTGCAAATAATTTCATTGGTACAACCACAGCAGTAATAACATTTTTGAAAAACCAATGTGAACATTTCTTGAAACGAAATATTATCCTACAAGAGAACATGGCTATTGTTCAAATAGCCAGTAGATTTCTTACATTGTTTACTTGACATCCTACAACATTGAATATTAATGTAAAATTTTCAAATTTGAAACAGTAAAATACCCTTTTTTTCTCTGAAAAACATCTTAAACAGCGAAGAAAATGTTGTTTTAAGGTGATTTGTTAATTAAAGATGTACGATAATTACAGTTATAAACGAAAGATTTATATTTTGAATTATCTTTTACATTTTTGGTTTTTAACTGAATTATTATACTGGGAATTTTATGGCTTCTTAGTATTTAATAAGATCATTAAATTTTCCTTCCCCTTTGTCAAATAACATATATACGAATTTTTTTTTAATGTTTACCTGCAGAATATTATTCCTCTTACATCTCTTATAAGTCAATAATATATTTTCATTTTTCCATTAGAAACATCAATTTTATCTCAGTGGATTCCCTCAAAAAATTTCTAAGTCAATGTAAACAATGTAAAAAAAATCTGGAGTAACCTACACTCCACTTTACTATAAGTAACTCAATGTCAAATTTCTTGAGTATATAAAACATAACGTATCATTTAAGCATAACATAAATATCTAAATGGGATATAATTATTAGCATTGCATTCGTGAGGTAGTACAGATAGTGATTGAAGGACATATCAATTTATAAGCTTATTTTTGTACATCACAAATAATTTATTATTTGCAAATAATTTCATTGGTACAACCACAGCAGTAATAACATTTTTGAAAAACCAATGTGAACATTTCTTGAAACGAAATATTATCCTACAAGAGAACATGGCTATTGTTCAAATATCCAGTAGATTTCTTACATTGTTTACTTGACATCGTTCTACATTGAATATTAATGTAAAATTTGCAAATTTGAAACAGTAAAATACCCTTTTTTTTCTCTGAAAAACATCTTAAACAGCGAAGAAAATGTTGTTTTAAGGAGAACTGTTAATTAAAGATGTACGATAATTACAGATATTAATCTCTAAACGAAAGATTTATATTTTGAATTATCTTTTACATTTTTGATTTTTAACAGAATTATTATACTGGGAATTTTATGGCTTCTTAGTATTTAATAAGATCATTTTCCTTTCCCTTTGTCAAATAACATATATACAAACTTTTTTTTAATGAGTGTTATCATTTACTTGTACAATATTATTCCTCTTACATCTCTTATAAGTCAATAATATATTTTCATTTTTCCATTAGAAACATCAATTTTATCTCAGTGGATTCGCTCAAAAAATTTCTAAGTCAATGTAAACAATGTAAAAAAAATACAACAAATTCGACAAGTATAGCAGGTGATCTCTTAGTCTAGGATAAACAAAGAGTTATTATATCGTTATTGCTCTTTCCCGTAATTGAAACTTCATGACTTTTTTTTTATGAATTGCTAATTTTTTGTTCCATTTTTGGCCAAATTTTCATTATTTTTTAACGAGCCGTTTAGCGTCAAAAAAACATTTTCTGAAAACTTAATTCGTACTGTAACGCCCCTTTAGGGAATGTAATTTTGAAAAAAAATATCTCAACTCATTCTACACATAATGTTCTATTTATAGGCATAGTTTCATTCTTGTCCGTCAAACAGTATGGCTTGTATCGCTCTCACAAGGTTTCAGATTGAATTATAAGTCAAAATTTTTACATTTTATTGAAAAAAAAAAATTTCCTGTTGTTTGAAAATTCTGAATATATTTTTCGTTTGTTGCATTTAAAGCCTCAAAGATAATGTCAAAATTTCTAAACTTTCTGGTTATCAGTTTAGGAAAAATAAATGTTTTAAAAAAAACGGTTTTTGGTAAAAAAAGTGACTTTCCCATCATGCATAATTCTTCCCAAACAATAGGGATCTTCGTCTTTATGAGGCCCATTTTTGTGTAAAATATCAACTTGATCCGTCAAAGATTCTGGACCGTAGCGTGGTAACAAGCAATGCTAACACACTCACCCACCCACCCACCCACTCACCCACCCACCCAACCCACACACACACAGACATCATCGTAAAAACGTCATAAAACGACTTCTGGTACCTCAAAACATGTAATTCCGTCAAAATCTCGAGATCGAATTTTTTCACGATCACTATACTTTACTTATAGTAAAGTAATACAAAAAATTCGACAAGTATAGCAGGTGATCTCTTAGTCTAGGATAAACAAAGAGTTTTTATATCGTTATTCCTCTTTCCCGTAATTGAAACTTCATGATTTTTTTTTTACTTTACTATAAGTAAAGTATAGTGATCGTGAAAAAATTCGATCTCGAGATTTTGACGGAATTACATGTTTTGAGGTCCCAGAAATCGTTTTATGAGGTTTTTACGATGATGTCTGTGTGTGTGTGGGTGGGTGGGTGGGTGGGTGGGTGGGTGGGTGAGTGTGTTAGCATTGCTTGTTACCACGCTACGGTCCAGAATCTTTGATGGATCAAGCTGATATTTTACACAAAAATGGGCCCCATAAAGATGAAGATCCCTATTGTTTGCGAAGAATTATGCATGATGGGAAAGTCACTTTTTTTGCCAAAAACCGTTTTTTTTAAAACATTTATTTCTCCTAAACTGATAACCCTACAGTTTTGAAATTTTGACATTATCTTTGAGGTTACAAATGGAACAAACGAAAAATATATCCAGAATTTTAAAACAACGGGAAATATTTTTTTTTCAATAAAATGTACAAATTTTGACTTATAATTCAATCTCAAACCTTGTGAGAGCGATACAAGCCATACTGTTTGACGGACAAGAATGAAACTATGCCTAAAAATAGAACATTATGTGTAGAATGAGTTGAGATATTTTTTTTCAAAATTACATTCGCTAAAGGGGCGTTACAGTACGATTTCTGTTTTCAGAAAATGTTTTTTTGAAGCTAAACGGCTGATTAAAAAATAATGAAAATTTGACCAAAAATAGAACAAAAAATTAGCAATTCATAAAAAAAAATCATGAAATTTCAATTATGGGAAACAGCAATAACGATATAAAAACTGTTTGTTTATCTTAGACTAAGAGATCACCTGCTATACTTGTCGAATTTTTTATATTTTTTTACATTGTTTACATTGACTTAGAAATTTTTTGAGCAAATCCACTGAGATAAAATTGATATTTATAAAGGAATAATTTAAATTCTTTATTGACTTATATGAGATCTAAGAGGAATAATATTTTGGAGGAAAATAATAACACTCACTCAGAAAAAATTCGTATATATGTTATTTGACATAGGGGAAGGAAAATGATCTTATTAAATACTAAGAAGCTTATTATTATTATTATTATTATTATTTTAAAGATTAAAATTCCCAGTATAATAATTCTATAAAAGACCAAAAATGTAAATGATAATTCATAATTGGAATCTTTCGTTTAGAGATTAATAAATGTAATTATCGTACATCTTTAATTAACAAATCACCTTAAAACAACATTTTCTTCGCAGTTAAAGATGTTTATCAGAGAAAAAAAGGGTATTTTCCTGTTTTAAATTTAAAAATTTTACTTTAATATTCAATGTAGAAGGATGTCAAGTAAACAATGTAAGAAATCTACTGGCTGTTTGAACGAAAGCCATTCTCTTGTAGGAGAATAAATCGTTTCAAGAAATGTTCAGTTTGGTTTTTCAAAAATGTTATTACTGCTGTAGTTATACTAATGTAATTATTTGCAAATAATAAATTATTTGTGATGTACAAAAATAAGCTTATAAAATTATATGTCCTTCAATCATTATCTGTACTACCTCAGGAATGATAGGCTAATAATTATATCCCATTTAGATGTTTACGTTATGCTTAAATGAGACGTTATGTTTTATATACTCAAGAAATTTGACATTAAGTTACTTATAGTAAAGTAGAGTGTAGGCCACTCCAGATTTTTTTAAATTGCTAATTTTTTGTTCCATTTTTGGTCAAATTTTCATTATTTCTTAACGAGCCGTTTAGCGTCAAAAAAACATTTTCTGAAAACACAAATCGTACTGTAACGCCCCTTTTGCGAATGTAATTTTAGAAAATCTCAACTCATTCTCCACATAATGTTCTACTTTTAGGCATAGTTTAATTTTGATCCATCAAACAGTATGGCTTGTATCGCTCTCACAAGGTTTGAGATTGAATTATAAGTCAAAATTTGTACATTTTATTGGAAAAAAAATATTTTCTGTTTTTTAAAATTCTGAATATATTTTTCGTTTGTTGCATTTGAAACCTCAAAGCTAATGTCAAAATTTCAAAACTCTAGGGTTATCAGTTTAGGAGAAATAAATGTTTTAAAAAAAACGGTTTTTGGCAAAAAAAGTGACTTTCCCATAATGCATAATTCTTCCCAAACAATAGGGATCTTCGTCTTTATGAGGCCCATTTTTGTGTAAAATATCAACTTGATCCATCAAAGATTATGGACCGTAGCCTGGTAACAAGCAATGCTAACACACGCACCCACCCACCCACGCACCCACACACACACAGACATCATCGTAAAAACGTCATAAAACGATTTCTGGGACGTCAAAACATGTAATTCTGTCAAAATCTCGAGATCGAATTTTTTCACGATCACTATACTTTACTCATAGTAAAGTAAAAAACTTTAGGACGTGTACTATTGCATCCATAGTAATAATTTGCTATCCATCACATTCTTGATAATATAAGTAATCAAGTTTACAGTAGGCAGGGATATATGCTTATAAAATGTATCCTCTTTTTTTGATAAAACTTCAATAATATATCGTTATAAATTTTAATGTAAATTTCTGACTCGACTAGACTTCTTTTTGACTCTAACTTAACCTTTAGCCACCGTATTTCTGATTTAAAAACTGCAACAAAAATGTTCGGTTTCATTACAAGAAATTCATTCAAAAACTTGAATTCATTCAAAATCCCAATATGTTCTCAAGAGAAGAAAAGTAGTTGTCAATGAGCTATTTATGATAAACACTATACTAAAAGGATCAGAAGAATTAAAAAAATCAATGGAATATTTCTAGATAAACGACTAAACTGTTGAAACTATTTAACACATGAATGGTCTAAGACCGCATAGCATATCCATCAGATATGAAAAGAAAAAATCTCCAAAATCAGTACTAATAGGCCATTATATATATATATATATATATATATATATATATATATATATATAGTTCAATGTACATAAAGAAACGTAGAGAAATTAAAAACACACACTTACAGTCTCTAATTTTCGGTTGAACAGTCTTCAGGAGAGATAAGAAAGGGAAACCAAGCGCACTGGTACAGAGACGGTTGGAGACCGTCTCCAACCCTGAGGATGTCTTAAAACAAAGACGAATTGTTGACGAAAAGGTGATTCCATATATTAACCCTGATCAAACTCCAAGAAGAAGAAAAAGTTTTTATTAGTAAATTTTCGTCAAGAAAACAATACCTTATAATAATATTATTATATTATTTAATAATGAGAGATAGTTTATAATTATTTGTGGTGATTATTATTGGAATAGTTAGTATGTATGACTAATTTAGGAATGAAACAATTAGTTTAATCTCCTTTATTATTAACTTATAGTTCAGTTTTATAGGTCCTAATATTGAGTTAATTTAAAAACAATGAAATATATTGTGTTTATTAAAGTATAAATGAATATGTGGAATGATGTGAAATTAATTGCGGTCAGATTCTTTGTGTCAGATTTTTTCACAAAGAATCGCTATTTATCCAGCATGTCAAACAATGTGAACATCACTGTTTAGTTAATAAAACAAATATAATTTTGTATCAATAAAATTAAGTTGTGTTATAGTAATTTGAAGAGTTTTAATGACATGTGCTGAAAATCATGATCATTTTTCAGGTTTGAGAGGGAAGATTCTGTATCTACCAGTGTTAAAGAGATAGAGGTTTTTACAGAGGGAGATTAATGGAGATATATAGATGTAGAGAATGAGGAAAGAAGTACGTTTATTGTAGAGATAGAATATTGTAAGAGACAAGGTGCATATTACTTCAGAACTGATACCAAAGAAATTGGGGTTAACCTACAGTGGTTCAGAAATAGAGGAGGAGAGTGTCACAAAGAGGAATAATAGTCATCTAACCAATATTCAGATCACTATAACCCTTGCCATTAATTTTATAAAACTAATAATATTCTGGACCAAACAAAGATATAATATTTTAAAATGGTATAAAGTGCGATATTAGCAGGGATATAATTTCAAAATCACAACTATTTCCAGTATTTTCGTTTTAGAAAGAAGAATCATTGTTGAAATGTTAAGAAGAAAATTATATAAGGGGATATATTGATAGGCGATGTATGACAAAATAAATAGTAGAAGGCAGAGTAAGAGATACAAATACTGATATATTAAATTACAACTTTTTCCAATCACCTCTGTTATTGAAAATAAAATACGAAAATACCAAAAGCAATATGAGGTAAGATAGTTACTGTTATGGCAGAGACATAAAACTGTAGTACTATGTCTAATTAGCACAAAATAAATTAGAAATGGAAAAAAATAATGAGAAGTGTCTACTAGGGATTATTATAAAATATATATTGATAAGAGTATCGACCGTGAAATAGAAACAAAATTAAGGTTTATCAGGACTTTGTTAAACAAACAGTTTCCTGTTTGACAGACAGTTGTTAAAATCCACAGATAATTTTCTTTGCAAAATAATCTCTAATGTAATACTTAGTTTTTCTGTTTCAAAATTGTATACTTCTACCTATGAAAATATCATATACAAAATTAAATGTTATATACAAAATTTAATTTTATATATAAATATATAAAGAGTGTATGGAGAAGATTCCTATGAAAAAGGTTTTAAATAAAACCGAAACGTCGGCAACGAGAGTTTGATTTTTTATCCTAGAAAATTGACCAAATCCCGATTAGAGAACACACCTATTCTATCAAACGGTCGATGTATTATTGAATCTGTTATATATATATATATATATATATGAAAACAAACCACAAGGAAAAAAAAGAAAACAGATAGAAAAAATGCTCTGAGGCCTTTCAATTTATGTCATCAGAGAGCAAACAAGGTAAGAACCAGAAGGTAACATCAAAGGTGTGTACAAGGAAGGTAACTAAACAGCTGGGAAAACAAAAGTCGAAGAGGCATAATAAGAGAAAAACAAAAAATACCCAATACAATTAAACAATGCAAAATGAACAATAAGAAAATTAATTAAATTAAAAAATAAAAATATAAATAGAATAAGAAACAAGTGTTATATATAATTCCTAACTATAAACAATATATAATAAATATAAACAAATAGATACAAATTAAATTAATGCAATATCAAAAAATAAACAATAATAAATGATTAACAAAACAAGAATACATGAGAAAGTAAATAAGTCAAATAAAAATTATGTTCTATTATTAGAATCCACAATCTGGTCAGAGTTCATGTTCAACGTTGCAAGTACATTCCGAAGGTCACCCACAGGACCAATTTGCCTAACTATACCTTCAATTAAAATTTCATCCAATCTAAAAAGCCCATGACTTATATTTATTAGTTTATCAAAATTATACTTAATTAGGGCACTTTCTACTAAGTTCCTTTTCACATCAGATGAGAGAAATATCAATTCCTTGGAATCTTCCCATTTTATTGAATGATTTTTGGAATTAATATGTTGGAACAAGGCACTTGATTCTTCTTGCCTCCTGATAGTGTATTTATGTTGCTTCACTCTAGTAAGCAAACTTTTTCCCGTTTGTCCAACATATGAAACATCACAATCTCTACAAGGAATCCTATAAACACAACCTTCCTTTTCTTTTCTTTCACAATTAGTTACAAGTCTGTTTAATAATTTCCCACCACTACTGAAAACAACTGAAATATCCATTTTTTTTCAAAAATACTGGGATGTCTTTTAAGGTTTGATTAAAGGGAACAACCAGAAGGTTTCTATTTGTAAAGGGTTCTTTCTCAGTTCTGGTTCTCAAAGATTCTTTAGTTTCTTTCAATACTTTGTTTATTAGGGATCTTGGATATCTTAATGATGAGGCAATTTGATAAATGTTTTCAATTTCATCATTCAGGAATTCTTCACTACACAATTTAAACGCTCTTAGGAACATATTTCTGAAAACAGCTTTTTTGACATTTGAAGGATGAGCGGAGAAAAAATGCACATAAGAAGGAACATGGGTAGGTTTTCTAAAAATACTATATTTTAGATTATGCCCATAACGATGTAAATTTAAATCAAGAAAAGGTAACTTATTATTGCTTTCAAGTTCTAGAGTGAAATCAATAGACGGAACGCACTTATTAAGGCTGTTCAAAAAATCTGCAACACATTCATTGTCTGGCCAAACACACAAAACATCATCCACGTATCGAAGCCATCTAGCATTGCTTGGCAAAATCTTCGGAAGAAATTTCATTTCAAAACATTCCATAAAAATATTGCTTAGAACTGGGGAAAGACAATTTCCCATGGCTAAACCAACTTTTGCCTATAAAATTTATCCCTAAATGAAAAACAACAATCACAAACACAAAGACGAATTAATTCAATAAGGACAGGCACCAAAATAGGCATGCTAAAATTTCTTGTATCTAATTCTGCTCTTAAGTAATTCAGCGCATCTTCAACAGGAACATTTGTAAAGAGAGATTTCACATCGAAGCTCATCAAAGTACAGTTATGAAAAGAGAATGATTTCAATTTTGAGACAAGGTCCAAACTATTCTTTATATGGCTCTGGGAAATAGTACCAACCAAAGGGGACAAAATGCGAACCAACCATTTAGATCATTTGTAACCCACAGATCCAACCGAGCTAACAATGGGTTATGTGTTTTTATTAACCCATACATATAAGGCAAGGAGGGAGATCTAGTAGTGAACCTGGCAATTAACTCCTTGTTATTCTTAAGAATACTCTTTAATTTTCTATTGAACAAACTATTACACTTCTCAGTAGGATTGGAATTCAAGGCTTCATAGGTAGTGGAATCAGATAACAAATTCTCCATTTTTGAAATATAATCTGGCATATCCATTAATACTATAGCTCCAGATTTATCGGCTTTTGTTATTTTTATTTCTTTGTTCTTTTTTAAGTTTTGATATACTACAGAGAACCTTCTAGGACAATGAGCTACCTGTTCTTTAATAGAGCCATAAATAAAACCTTTGCATAAAGCTAATTTTGTTTCATCGAAATTTAACTTTTCTAACTGGCTAAAACCCTTAGCTAGTTGTATGTAATTGACACCTTTGTCATCGGGCGCAAAGCTGAAACCATATCCCAAAGCAGATTTATTATTGTTTATTTTTTGATATTGCATTAATTTAATTTGTATCTATTTGTTTATATTTATTATATATTGTTTATAGTTAGGAATTATATATAACACTTGTTTCTTATTCTATTTATATTTTTATTTTTTTAATTTAATTAATTTTCTTATTGTTCATTTTGCATTGTTTAATTGTATTGGGTATTTTTTGTTTTTCTCTTATTATGCCTCTTCGACTTTTGTTTTCCCAGCTGTTTAGTTACCTTCCTTGTACACACCTTTGATGTTACCTTCTGGTTCTTACCTTGTTTGCTCTCTGATGACATAAATTGAAAGGCCTCAGAGCATTTTTTCTATCTGTTTTCTTTTTTTTCCTTGTGGTTTGTTTTCATTGATTGTATCACGTGTTTATTGTGATTCATCTGCATATATATATATATATATTTGGGTTTTTACTCGTATAAGAAGAAATATGGGTTTTTGTGAGGATATAAGAAGGGTGTATGGAGAAGATGCCTATGAAAAAGGTTTTAAATAAAACTGAAACGTCCTAAAGAACACACCTATATAAATATAGTTAGAGTGTAGCAGATGAAACAGAGAAAATGTGAGACTATAGTGTGACATAATTCACATATCAAATCTATAAAATTAATATTGTTTCTGCTGTTGAGACAAAAAAAAAATTGTAAAAATAGGTTTAAATCTCGAAAAGTTGATTATAAAAGATTGAGAAATAACAATGAATCTGCCTGAAAAATCTTCATGACATTTTTTTTAATTTTGATTGAATCTTAAACAATTTTGAATACACAACTAATAGAAGTTGTACATAGTATTTAATCGGCACAGATTATGGTAATACCGCATTTTTTTATTGTATTCAATAGAGTTTCTTTTATGTCATTTCACCCTATATTATGTAAGATTACTATTTCAAAAAATTAATAAGAAAAAAAATTTGGCTATACTCGGTATGTCTAAATTGTCCACACTTCAATTATTATATTACTATATAGTTATGTTTTATAAATTCGGTAATAGCATTCTTAAGAAATATTTATGCTCTTAAATATTACTTTCAAGAATATTAAGTTTTATTTTCAAAATATTTATTCATAAAATAAACGTTTTCACCGTTTTAATTCAACATTTTAATGAAAAATAATCGTTGAGTTACTAACTTGATTTAGTAATGGAGTCAAAGATGGAAATATTTATGTTTTTTTTATAAAAATTGATTTGCTATTACAAGAATTTTGCTGCCCGTGAATTTCTTTACCAAAGATGGCTATCTGTTTAAAGAAAGAAGGAAAATTCAGAGGGAAGAATATAATATTTAATTTGCATAAAATATATACAGCTGGAGTTTTAGCAAGGCTTATTAAATTTTGGCCATTCTAGATATTCATCTTAAAGCTCCCTTCGAACATTTCTTTATTAAAAGAATAGATTTTTTTTTTGGAATATAAAGCAAAGCACCGTTTTTTTTTTTAAAAACAAGCTATTTTAATTTACTATCATAAAATAAGATTCACTTTGTCTTTCTATGCTAATATTTGTTTTTATTTTATTCCTTTAATGAAAGGTGGAAAAGAGTTTTAACGAGAAATATTATTTTTACAAATGGCAATAATTACTTATTCAACACTTTAATCTTAATTTAAATTAGAATAGCCTAGTCTTTAATACTGATAGACATAATTTATAAATGAGGTAAAATATGCGTTTGGGGCTAGTAATCTATTAGGATTATGTAAATGATTTTCCCCTATATGGAGTGCATGTGCTTACTGGCTCACTATCAAACAAATTAGTTACTCTTCACTCAACAGTTCTTGCTAGAGGTTAAATTAGAACCTCAATGTTGAATGCTTAATTATTCCTAGAAGTGGCTTTTGAGTACTGCTACAAGAAGTAGTGCATCAGGTAATATGCTCTGTGACAGTTATAGTACAGAAAAAGTGTAACAATTACAGTTACACTTAATTCTGAGGTAAAATGGATAAACCAACAAAAGTCTCCACACAAATGAAGTTTTATTCAACGCGTTTCGAACACTTTGTGTTCATCATCAGGAAGACACAATAATACAAATTATATCTAATTAGTTACAAAAATTAGAATGAAATAATAAAAATTCAATTAAGAGAATTCAAGACATACCCAAGGATGTGGTACTGACGGGTTGGTCAAGTGAAAACAACTAGTAGGAAACTGATCCGTTGCGAAAGAGTGGGGATAGGCAGGCATATAGAAGATAAGGTGACAAAGGCTTCGGGTATGCTTGAAAACCGTTAACTGAAATAGAGAAGGCCAGAACCAATAATTTAGAGGAAAGAAACTTTTATTTTAAATATATTTTTTAATTTATTTTTTGTGATTCTGGAACAGCTTAAGAAATTTTGGACACCCTGGAATTTGATCATTAAGGCATAGAGAGACAGAAGGATTATTAATGACGGCCTTGTTTATTTGAAAAGCTTCAAATTACAAATTTCTTTAAACTTTCTATTCACATGTAGGATGGTAACGTTCAAGTTTGGATCAAAGCTGTGATTTTGTGTGACAGTGATGAGTTACACTTAAGTTTAAATTGTCTCGTTGGTATAATTATATTTAATTCACTAAAATATTTAAAATTATCAGACGATATATTTTTCATTTTATAGCTTCTTAAATTGAAATAAGGCAATTTTAAAGAAGAGAGAAAGTTAAAGCGCTCCTCCTATTTCCTTTTTTAATATGTTTCTATATTTCAATAATAAGAAATGAATCAAAGCAGTATGGCACAGACAAATTGACAGAGGCTGAATAGTTTCAATTCAATAAAGAACGAATTTCAATACCGCAATTTCAGTGCCGCAAAAGCATAACTCAATATTTCAGTCGTTCAAGTGGATGGAAGATTGCCTCGCTCGATATCGATCTAAGGCATCAAGACCCTCAGTAGAGGTACCTAGACTTTTGCATGGACGAGCAAATCAACTACCATTCTTCAGAAAAGTTTCAATTTAATTCTTAGTGTATTTTATATTACCAATCTGAGTAGAACATAATTACAATATTAAATTATAAGGAGATAATTATGTTCTGAATTTAATGATAAACCTGTTAGAATAATTGATCAATATATGATGCTCTTTATTCCTCTAATTTTTTTTTCATCAGTGAGTATGTGTGTATGTGTATTCTTGCATATAAAAAATGAAAATCATCATATTGATTGGACAGGAGCTAAATTTATTACCTATGAAAAATCAATGTTGTTAAGAAATATTATTGAATCGACTCTAATTAAATTTAATAAATCAAATATTATAAACATTAGTAACGGTCTCTTCAAACTGGATACTTTCGTTACGAGGCAATAACCTCTTCAAAGAGGGTTGACAGCTAGCGGATAGTTTTTTTACTCTTTCTTACTGTACTCCTTTGTTTCCCCAAACATCCCTTTCTGGACATTAGTCCTTTCCTGCGCTTTCACCTTTTTAAAATACCACTCTTCCCTCCCACTCTTCTCAACCCCTCACCAGATGTTCTCTGCATCTAGTGTTTCAGTTGGGTTTTTGACTCTGACGAAGACCGCTTGTTACGGTTGAAAGATCTTAGTCTTGCTTTCCCATTTTCTTATTGTGGTTTGATCATTAATGTGTGTATGTGTATACCTTAGTGCACGTGCATGCATTCTTGTTTTTGTATATGATGCCACAAGATATCAATAAATACCAGTAACAGGAAATATTTTGAAACTATATTTGTTTATGTATCCTTTGACACTTAATTACCAAATGAATAACCCTTGCGTCCATGTGCATTCATTCAACTCTTCACTGGACTGGTTTGGAATGATGCTTATCATCATCATCATATTTTCTCTTGTAAACTAAGTAGTTTCTCAGAGATGGCGCTACGAATTGGGTGGAACGGTCCTATAATTATATAAATATTGATAGATTAGTCGTGATAATAGTTGATCAGTGTAAAGTAAACGTTAGTATTCATAACATTCCTAATAAATTTTTATTATAAATCTGAATTCCTAATAGTGTCTATTTTTTGCATTATTCTTGATAATTCGTTGTTACATAAAGTATTTAAAACCAAACAAAAAAATCTACCAATTATCTGTTCCATCCTTTCCTTAACATTATTTTTTTGGAATATATAAATCCTTAAATCTTATTCTATAGTGATAAATTCATCTTCACATATTCTTATATATTTAAAAATTTGGAAATAACAATTTTTAGTGGACGACAAAATAAAAAGGGAGATAACATAAAAAGAGATGAGAAAATTAATTCTAAAATATTTTGTGGCGAAAAATTGAGCAGTGATTATGCGGGGAAACAAGGTTGTTGTAAGCCTGGCATTGTGCAGAATTTGTTAGAAGATAGTGATTACTTACCCTTAACATGAACGTTTATAGAGAGAGATAACATTAATTTTATCTTTTTTTTTATTTTAGTTATTATAAAAATGTGACAAACGTATAAGCTGTTTGAAAGCTAATATCTGACAGAATATTTTATTCATATGCAATATACTTCTGAGTCATTTCTAATGAAGTCTCTTTTACAGAAGGAATTGAAATCGATGGACAAGGATAATTTTTTCAGGGCTGTTTTTCCCAAATAACAAACCATTTAAATAACACTATAATAAATTATAACCCTTGAAACTACCAACAATAAAAACAGTTATTTAAAACAATCCATCCATTATATTTACATCACATGGATGTTATAAACACACTTAAAATGAATATAATGATTCGACTTAAAATAGCATAAATTTAGCACTATGAATGATATATATTTCGTAAGTAATGTTTGATTCAATTTGTTCCTTAATGCACGTTTATTTATGATAATAAATGCTTAGATTAATAATATAGATGATGTACACTAATCAAAATCACATATTATTCCATTGTCAAAATATATTCCATATATTTACATTGTCAAAAAATACTGACAGTTCGAAACATTCGAGTATAATAATTGTAACAAAAAATTAAATTTTATTTAGTTTTGTTAACCTTCATAAATTATTCAATCAGTATTGTCCAGTAGAAAGCAAGTTACACTTTCTTTGCTTTTATTGCTATCAGACTATATGGACGGTTTAGTTTATGTTTGAATATCCAATACATTGTAATTGCTAATTAACTAAAAATGTTAATTAGTGGAGTAGTTACTAGTGGAAACAATAATACTCGGAGATAATTGAATTACAAAAATAATTTACTTTAGAGTGTTCAAAAAGAAACTTTATCCTTGCATAAGTTCATATCCTAGCATAATTGCTCATATGACATCAAGTACAAAAGAAAAAGCCAAAACGTGCCAATGACTGCCCTGAAGCATTTGTCACTGAGCTATGAAGCACACTTAAGACAAGGCGTAAGCTTCCTTATTATACTCACCCTCTCCAGACACTTAATTTTTTCTGAACAAGGTTTCAAGGTTGAAATCAATTTTCACAGATTCTGCATACTATGTCTGCTGTCTTCAAATTTCTTACAAAAAGCGCATAAATATTTGAATGACATTTACTCAGGTTGTATTAACATTAAATTAATTTACAATTAATTTAATTGTAAATTAATAAAAAGATTAAAAGTCAAGTTTTTATTAACCGAGACAGGAATAGGTGCTCATCGTAAGAGTTCAAACAACCATAAATACGAGGGATGTTTTGAAAGTTCTGGGTATTGTGCTATAATTATATTACGTAGTACTTATAGGCAATGTCATTTGTACATTGACATGTTTATGCAACCATCTAGGGCAATATTGTTCAGTCTAATTTAGGTGTTCGACTGATTTAGACGCTCATTCCCAGCACTGTTTTCATAACCATAGAACACGTAGCAAAATCTCAAAAAGCATTTTCTTTTTGCAGAAAGAATGTGAGAATTCATCAGAAATTATTCAGCGTCTGCAAGGAGTATTTAGTTAGTCAGTAAAATCTAAAAGTACTGTTTATTGGTGGCTGTATTGTTTTAAAACTGGTAAAGCATCACTAGAAGACTATCCACGCAGTCGGCGCTAAACCACATCGGTAAATCAAAGAAGCATAACTGTCATCAAAGACAGACTGAAAGAGGACAGGCAAATGACTATTCGTAAAATTAGTGTGTGCATAGGGATAGGTACATTATATGTTCATGACACCTGGCATGATTGTTTAGGCGTCAACAAAGTTTCAGCGCACTGTGTGCTAAAGCCGTTGGGACCATGACAGAAACACCATAGGTCTGAAACTTGTCAACTTCAAGAGCTGGTAGCAAATTAAGGTGATTAATTTTGGCAACGAATAATTACACCGATAAAACGTGAATTACTTATTTAAATGCTGAGACCAAAAGACAATTCAAAGAATGGCGCAAACATGAAGAATGGCCTCCACATAAGGCGAGGGTAGTTCGGTGTTGGAAAGGTAATACTTCGTATATTCTGGGATTGCGAAGGGATTACGTTTATAGATTACCTGGCAAAATGCACTACAATTAACACAGAATAATATTCTAATTTATTATCTGGACCACTGTGACAGGCACTTGTCAAAAATCGACCTGAAAAGGATATAAGTATCCGTTATTGCAACAGGATTATGCAAGACCACACACCGCGAGAAAAGGAAAGTATGTTTTGACCGATTTACCACGGGTATTACTTCCACATCCACCTTATTCCCCTGACCTAATTATCATCTGTACCCAGATTTGAAAAAAAACCTTTACTGGATGTTCGATTTGAAAGTTACTGTCGTGTCATAAATAGGTGAATTGAGGAATTACTAAAAAAGTCCTTTGAGGCCATTTATGACGGCTTAAAAAAATTATTATATCGTTCAGATAAATATATTCAGTTAAACAGGTATTATGTTGAATAACTATATTACAATATTGACAAAAATTGACAAAATAATAAATGTTATAACTGTATTCCCAGAACTTTGGAAGCACCTCCTTGTACAAAAGCCAGTATCATTTGGGTATTTCTTTGGCAAAACCAAATATGTATTATTTTCAAAAGCAACAATTTCAAAATGAAGAATTTAAAAATAAGTGATGTTTAAAGGGCACAGTGATTGAAATTTTAGAATAAATAGTAGAGTTTCATCATCAAATGACTAGTAGAAGGTAATTCAGAGAGATTTTGGTCAATTAGCAAAAACAAACAATCCTAACAAATAACATTTCGGCTAATTTAAATATACGTGAGCTATTCTATATTAAATTATTATAGCAGCTAATAATATGAGTGTGCTCTAAATTTTTGTTTGCATGCCTTTTTTTTTTTTTTTTTTTTTTTGAAGACTTGAAAGATAATTCATTAGTTTTTTACAACTTAACTGAATAATTGATGTTCTGAATGTAACAAAATAAATACCTTAATTCACCTTCCTTTCTAACAAAGTACTTATGATGCTTTACTCTGCAAAGCAGATCTTACTGTGTTTGTCGTATGTAAACTAATTATAATCTATGCATGGTATTTTGTATACTCAAGGGACTTGTTGACTTCTCTTGCACTGTTAAACGGTCTGTTCAGCAAATTGCTACTAGCGCAATGATAACTATAACATCTAACTCCTTAATAAATAAAATTATCTTTTATAAAAAGCTACTGTAAGGAATAATTAATTAACTTACCTTAAAATATGTATTTCATTTATATATATATAGTATATATATATATATATATATATATATATTAGTATAAATGGGCAGCAAATCTTCTTGAAGACAAATGGAATTAAAGTATGCAGCAGCTTCTGCATTAACGACCTTTTTGCTGATGGCCTCGATTTTTCTAACTATCTTCCGGTGATGCTGAGGCAACTTCCATATATGCTGGGCCAGAGACATTGAGAAAACCAATATCAAACAACTTTAATGGATCACAAAAACACTGGGTTTAAACAAGCTTTCGACCACACATTGGTCATCTTCGGGTTACACTACTATTTAATTAATGAATGTTAATATAATTAACTGAAAAGTAATTTTTAAAATTAAACATAACAATTTTAACAAATATAAAACAAACGATACAGCGGGTGAGAGGAAAACAAAGAGCAGGTTCCAGCAGGGTTGCAACAACATACAGCTTTGCCCCTCAATTGCTATCAACCCTACTGGGCTCTAACTCTCTAACAAATTTAAAGCTATTATCGAAAGTAGTGCTACTTGGGATCACATTGAGGTCATAATTTTGAATGTTGAGGTTGGGGTTGACATCTTTGATATAAAGGGCTTCCAGGATAGTTAATCTATCTTTGTCGTTATTATAATGAAGTACCGAAGTTCCATCCTTTAACATACCCCTGGTGAGTTTAATCCCATGGGCATCCTCTGCATGTTTTTTGGGGGCTCCTGTTGAGAGATGCATGGTCAGACGCCTTGAGAGCTTCGTAGCCGTCATCCCAATATACCTCGAATTCAGGGTTGCACACTCCCCTGTTGAACAAGCGTACTGGTATACAAGGTGACTGCGTTGATGCTCCGGGTGTCGACTTTCGGTTTATTTGAAAGCACAAGGTCACTGGTCTTCTTATTCTTATAATATATTCTTAACTGTAATCTATCTATTTCATTGGTTGGCTTTACGCTATCCTTTATTAACTTGTGGAGGCTCTTTCATCTTGTTTGTATTCATTGTGCATATATGCACGGTAGTAGAGGGTAACTGACTCACCAGGGGCTGGAGGCTCTACATTATTGGTATACCATTTATCCAGGAACGACTTTATTGCCTTCATTACTTCAGCGTTGGAGTATCCATTGTTAATTAGTACCTGCGTTGAGTTTTCGATCTCTTGGTGTACCAGGGTCCAATCACTGCAGTGGGTGAATGCCCTTTTATATAAGCATTGATAGTAGACTTCCTATATTTTTCCGGGCATTCACTTCTTCCGTTCAGGCAAAGTCCAGGGTTCGACGGCTTTCTAAAGACTTTAGTGTTGAAATGCTTAGGGTTTTGTTGGATGAGGACATCTAAAAACGGCATCTGTCCTCCTACACTACTTTCCATTGTTAACTTGAGCCCTGAGACCTTTTCTATTTGAGAGTGTAGCTGTACAATCTCCTCGTCACTATTGGCCAAAATAAAGATGTCGTCGATATATCTCGCGTAGATGGTAGGCTTTTTTACCCTCATGAATACTTCTTTCTCTACACATCCCATGTAGAAGTTAGCAAACAAGACCCTAGTGGGGACCCCATTGCAACTCCATCAATCTGTTTGTACATGTTACCTTGAGGTGATATGAAGGGGGCTTCTTTGGTACACAGTTCAAGGAGAGGCTTAAGGGAGTTTCTCGGCATACTTATTTTCGGCTGGCTGTCCTGAGGACAAACTTCTTCTAATATATACTGTATGGTTTTGTCCACTGGTACATTAGTAAACAAAGCTTCAACATCGAGCGACGCTATAATGCCAGTCGCGTTAGAGACTTTTAATAAGTCAAGGAAATCCGTAGAAGAGGAAAGACTATAGGCTTTAGGTACAAAAGGAGTGAGGAGACTATTTAACCTTTTTGCAAGCTGGTAGGTAGGAGTGTATATATATATGTACACGTGAAGTGTCACGTGTTAATTCAAACTAGACAGTTGCTGTTGAAGTACACAGACTATTTTTCTTTGTAATAATATGTAATGTTAGAGGGCCCAGGACAACAGCTTGGACTTTATTAACAAAAAATATCCCACGTCCTACATAAAAGAAAGGCTCGCTAGTCAAACAATGGGACGTTGAGTATCAAATTGGGAGGAATCCATTAAAAGCCTTCAAACAAAGGGATATTTTCCTAGTGTAAAACAAAGATTATCCATGAAACATTTTCAAATAAACTATAAAATATCCCAATACATGAGAAGATATGGGCAATTTAAAGATTACCTAAGGAGGTTGAAAATAGCTCATGTATTGAAAATATCATGCTCATGTAACGCGGAGACACCGCAATCTCCTAGACAATTGGTGTATGAGTGCTGTTTGAGAGAACCACAAAGACTGGCTCTCATACGTAAGGTCTTGGTTTGCAGAAGAGGAGTGGCCTGTTAGTCCTTCCTCATTAATTAAAGAATGATATTTTAAAGCATTTATGAAATTTTTGTACAGTATAGAGATATAAGAAAAAAATAAATTATTATATTTCAGAATTATGAATTAATGTAAAATAAATTAAAATATGTATTTTGTAGAGTAAATAAAAGAAGTATTGAGTACAATTTGACATTGATGCATGTACGGTAATACACAGTGGAACATGCTGGAAAAAAAATGTAATACTGTGTAATTTTGTAGATTATATAATATTGCAGAATAAGTTGTAAAATATTACTTAGTTTTTCTGTTTCAAAATTTATACTTATGCCTAAGAAAAAAGATTTAAATAAAAACCAAAGCATTGGCAATGACGGTTTTATTTGAACCTGAAGAACTGACCGAGTCCCGATAAACTTTAGTATTGTTTCTGTTCCACGGTCGATACTTTTATCAATATAGTAGATGCAGAAAACATCTGGTGAGGGATTGAGAAGAGTGGGAATCATTACACGTGTCTTTAATGATTTACCAGTTTGACCAATATAAATTTTATGGCAATGTTTGCAGGAAATATTATATATATATATATAATATGATCAAACTACAATAAGAAAATGGGAAAACAAGACTAAGATCTTTCAACCGTAACAAACGGTCTTCGTCAGAGTCAAAAACCCAACTGAAACACTAGATGCAGACAACATCTGGTGAGGGGTTGAGAAGAGTGGGAGGGAAGACTTCTTAAAAGGCTGATATATAGGTGAAGTTAAATTATGTTTCATCCAACGCTAGAACTTTCAGTTTTGTTACAGACATTCCTATACCGCTGACTTAATAAATGCCATAAAAAAAAGTCACAACTTGCTCACGGGATTGCAAAACTTTTATATCCGTTGAAAGCGTGATTTCGGCTTCTTTGTAATTATCAGTATTACTATTATTATGGTACCTATAGTAATGTAAATACAGATACTTTATCATTCTTGGTTTCGAATCGTAAACTCTGGTAATCAAATTATTTCGTATATCTACCAAGTGGAATAAATTGTCTTTTATAACTACAGAACTAGAAAAGATATTACAGAATATTATGATGAAAATTAATGAGCAGAGCTAATGTTGTAGTCTCTTCACTGTTTCATACTGTACAGTTAGAATGCTTTCAGATACTTGAACGCTATTTATGGTTTAGGTTGAAAGGAAATGACTTCTCATAAAGAGGCCACTTGCACTAAAACAGATTCACGTTGACGATGCAGACATAACAGAAACTTGCACTAACCGCTGGCGTCCTTTCATAAATGTAACATATATTTTCACTATTAATGACATTGACATAATTTGGTTTCTGAGTGCTTTGAAAGATTAAGGCTTCTATATTAAATCTACTTACTTCATACACTAACCTTATGTAATAACTGTTGAGATATTCGTATAAATTTGCTATGTACTGCTTAAATTTTCCGTATTAATTTATGGATTCATATCATGGGAAGTACCAAGCACTTCATTACCTCTCTCCCTAATGAATTGAATATATCAGTCTTTTCCGCCCCCCTGATAGTTATTATTCCTTTGGCGTAATCATCATTCTTAAGACAATAAAGGCGTTACAAAGGTTCTTTCTCAAGAGATAGCATGTTTAGTAGACTAAAAATAACTGTTACTTGAACTAATACGAGTAAATACACAAATTTTTCTTAGAGGTTTTATAAAACAATTTTTTTTTTAATTTTTCATAAGATATATTATGTAGCCAGAACTTTAACCTCCAGTATTTCAACAGAAATCTTGTTTTAACAAAAAATTTTGCTTCTCAAATCGTTCAAATTTGTTGAACAAATTTGGACATAACCCAGACAGAATGGAAAACACAATGGACTTACTACAGACGGGACAAAAAGACAACGAATGAACATACAGGAACAAATAGAAATATACAAACATAAAATGACAGACAATATAATCAATGAACAAACAAACCACCAAACCGACATTTTAACAAAACCAACTAATAAATTTAAAAGACGACACAAAGAACTGGAAATAGATAATGAAATAAGAAATAACAGGAAAAAACATAGCAATTAAGGAAATATAAAAAAAAATTAACTACACAGACAACACTGATTATACAATGTAGATGATATATATAGGTAGGTTATAGGAAAATAACATTCACAGTCAGTTAGGTGCTCTTGAAGATGGGATCCAGACGGACCCGAAACCGGTCGAGCTTTTCAAAGACTTTACGAGGTTTGACGGATTGTATTATTACTAATTCTTATCTTTTGTCATAACTGTGTCAGCTAGTTTCCATAAAGTTTCATATTTCTAATATATTTTTTTTTAATTTTCATATGACATTTTAAACTAACATTGAAGAACTAGTATTTACTTTTCAACTGTTAGAATAAAAATCTGGAATGGTATTATCCAGCATTGCCAATAAATTTAATTCGTATATTTGAATTAATGTTGGTAATGTGTTAATTCTATGATCAAATTCATAAGCAATCAATTATACTATTTCCGTTAGTTTAATCTGGTCAATAGTTTGCTTGAAATAACTGATAACCTGCTGCACCAGAGACAAATTGAATTACATTGTCTTAGAGATTTTCTATCAAGATCTGGTCAAACTGAATTATGAATGCATTTTCAATAGAAGAAATTTTATAATCTTTTAATTTATTAGTGTTATGTGTGTATAAAAAGACTTCATTCATAACATTATAAAAGCAAACACAATCAAACAATGTTATATTATGATGTTTATCAGCCTGTTATGCACAAGCGTTGCATTCAGTCCACATATTACGACTTTTAACGAACCTTAACGTCAATTAAATACTTCTTCTTGTGTCTAGAATCACGCTTATTTGAAATAATATTGAAGCACAGGACAAGTTCATCCTTCTCTATGACAAAACTGCTATTAATTAAAGATTTAATTAGTAGCTAACTAATTTAAGAACTACCTCTCATAGAATATTTTACAGGGGGAAAACTAGTTACTACAAAAGATCAACTAAATTGGAAGGGGAAACTTGAACCATTTCTCCAGTGATTCAATAAACTTAAACTTTTGTATTCGGTATTGTCTTGCTGAGAATATTTCCTTAGCTTGAAATATCAGAAGATGAACATTGAACAAAGATAACAAATATTTAATTCTATCTATGGTAACAGAAGAAGTTTTCGGTAAATAAGCATATTTATAAGGGATATTATACCTACCAGAAGAGAAAATTCGTAGAATTGGGTCAAAAAATGTTAATACCAAAATAAAAAACGCTGTCAGTCTTAAATAAATACATTTAATAAACTTTAAGGACAGGTATGCCTAAGGATATAAGGAAAATTACCAATTCCCCACTCTCCAGAGTCGAAATGTTTTTAAATGTTTTCATCATGGAAGTTGCAATTTTCAGCCTATTAGAGATCAATAAGAAGTCGATAGTCTTCAATAAGAGAAAAGATGTTTATAAAATTTGAACAAAGCAATACTAACAATTTTGATTGTATGTTACCAATTATAATCCCTATAATCTAATATAATCTAGTAAATAGAATATTTTACTGGGGGGGAAACAAGTTACCACAAATGATAAACTAAATTGTAAACTTCCTGATTTCAAAAAAGAGTGTGATGTCTGGTATACTGACGAGTTAAATATAAATAACAAAACCAGTAGAACTAATTTAACTCTCATTGGGTACCTGGCCATAAGGGAATACAGCGACACGGGCCACGCGCAGGTGGATAAATGTTGTAGTCAAACAAACTTTCTATTGCCTGCATCCTTCTTACATATCATAGCAAACGTTTCTCAGATTCGTTTTATGAATGGATGAAGACATATAAAAATATGAAGTCATATAAAAAATGACAAGAACAAGCAGGTCTACAAAGGTTATTCTAACGGAATTAATTTCGTAAAGGAAATAATAAATTTCCAAAAAAAAAAATAATACAAGCAAGTGACATGGTTCCCTTAAATACTACTTCAATAACCTACAATAATACAAAATATGTAGACTTTATCTGGAAGTGATGGAAACCTTTGAACACATTTTGTGTAATAATATGGAATTGCTTTTATGAGTGCTAATGATTCTTGCCAAATAATACTTAATAGAGAGATTCTTTTACAAGAATAACTATAAAGTTCAATAAATGACTTAAAAATTGATGTTTTTTTAAGGAAACGAAGATGGATACACAATAGGACAGATATACCATCGGTGCGTATGAGTGTAATGCGACTAAGGTCGTCAATATAATAATAATTAATACTAATGAAAATAATTATAATAGGAGCACTAATAGTAGTAATAATAACAGTGATGTTTTTAAAAATAATGATGTGTCAGGTTATTCTAGAACAATGTTTAACGCTTCTTATAACCCATAAATAAGATATTGCTACAATAAAACAAATAAAATCATTAAATTGACTATTTATGAGTTTGGTTATACTTCAACAAAGAATTTGATATTACGTTACACTATAACAGTCTGAAAGTGTATCAGAACTCAATTGAAAATTAATGAGTTTCATACCATACTTATCTTTGTTTTGATTTATTTAACTTATTTTAGTAATTATGTTTGTCGAACACTCCAACTTTTTAGTTAAAATAAAACTTTTTATATCTAATTTAAAAATGGTATTACATTTTTTTTAGTTTTAACTAAAATAGTGTATATACTTCTTGGAAGTTGTGATCTCACTATAGTTAGGTCCCAGAAAAAAATTTGATTAAAAGTCAAAGAATTTCCATTCAAGAGGCCATAACATGTTGAATATTGTACAAAAAAAAATATAGTTCACCTCCGCATTTTGAGTAAGAATTAGTTTGATACATCCAATGGTGTAGCCTGAAAGTGTACAGTCTCTTTCCGATTACACTCCCACTCACAAGCACCCGCACGCAACACAATGTTACTGAGAAAAAGACTTCAACAAGGGATTGAAGGGTTCTTAAAAAGAGCAGCTTTGTTAAATCTCAAGAAAGATTTCTTTTATGAGTTCTGTTCACACAGGAGAGTAAATTTTATAACAAGTACATTTTTTAATGTTTATGAAGCAATCTCAATGAGACATATTCCGATTTTTTGTATATGTGACACTTCTCCTGACATTTGTTTGAGAAAAATGTTATAAATATAGGCGGATCAAGAAACCTAAATTGAAATAAATTTAAGAACTACACTGCAGTTGTATTTTTTTTACCATATGTCAAATATAGTGATCGTGAATAAATTCGATGTTGATTAAATTACATATTTTGAGGTCTGCAAAGTCGTTTTATGATTTTTTCGATGATGTCTGTGTGGGTGAATGAGTGAATCTTTGATGGATCAAATTGATATTTTACAAAAAATTGAACTCATAGTGTAGATGTACTGTATAGTTCGGGAACAATTATGAATGACGGGAAAGTCACTTTTTTGGCCCATATGTGTTTTTAGACAACACAGTTTTTCTTCCAAACTACTAATTCCAAAGAATTAAAATTTTGGGATTATCTTTGAAGCTACGAAAACATTACTAAAAAAACCTCAAATTTAAAAAAAAAATGAAAATATTAATTTTTCTATAAAATGTAAAACACTGACTTATATTTTAATATTCTCACGCCAGGAAGTATAATTACTGAATTATTTCTTCCCTCCTGCCTCCATGTGTAATGTATATATTTCCTTCATCATTGTCACTGGTAATGTACATTTGCATTGTTGTGACTATGTAAAATAAAAAAAAAAATAAAAGAAATAAAAAAATATTTTAGTATGAAAGCTTGTCAAGGTGTTTTAAGCCATCAAATGGAGTAGTATGTGGGGAATGAATTCAAATATTTTTTTTTTCAAAATTACATTAACCAGAAGACCCATAGAGTAAATTTTCTGTTTTCAAAAATACGCTAAACGGCTTATTAAAAAACCGTGAAATTGAATATTTAATTAATATTGACGCGAAGTGACTATTGTGTGTTTTTATTGTGAGAGGCTTAATATCCGGCTCCAAAGGACGTAGAACTCAGATTCATTCACCTCCCGCATGAATATATCCAGGGCCAGGTGGGGATCGAACCCCAGACTACCAGCCTAGAAGCGAGTACGTTAACCACTGAGCTAACCTAGCCCCTCTGTACCACCATCCTTAGTCATCACTATTTCTATCTTACGGTTTACTTTTCTAGTCTTTAATTTTAATGGATAACCTTTCTTATTACCATTCCCTTCTTACTCATTGCCATCCCTGCCATATGCATTGTCATCTCTGTCTTACTCATTCTTATAACTCTCGAACAATTTTCCATACTAGAGAATTTGAATACTAGACTGTATCATGGCATATGTTTAAAGAACAGGTAGAGTTGTGGTGACACCAAAAAAGTGTTTTTCTTAGCTTAGTTTTGAGTTTTTGTTTTTCATTGTGAATTGGGGTTCCACCAAACCATCCAACATACAACCGTTGCAATCCCTACAGTCAAAAATTATCAGAAAACTCTCAAACTTACCTTTTTACGTCCCCAACAAAATCATACACCAAGACCTCAAAGTCCCATCTGTCCAGAACTTAGCAATGGAACGTTATAAATTATTCCACAACAGATTACAAACCCACCCCAATACACTCGCTCAAACCCTTTACTCACCTGTAATACCCTCAAACCCCCATAGGCGCTTAAAAAGAAAATGGCCACGAGATTTTCTAAGTTAAACCAGCTGTGAGGGTAACCATGTTATGGAGTGGCACCAACGGGTGACCACTCATTCCCTATATACATCCTCGTTAATTGTAAAAAAATAATAATTTAGAATCACTTCTTATAACAATTATTTTTGTAGTTAAGTGGAAAAAAAATTGTGAATGTATTGAATCTGATAAAACTTGTTTCATTGTTTTAAGTTCTTTCTTTCAAAATTACAAATACTTTGACGTGACAATACTATTAATATTAATATTAATTAATAGAATTATATTATTAAAAATTAATATTTTGAATTAATGGCTTTCAAAAAATTTAACATAAAATTAACAATTTATAAACAAAATTCATGAAATATCAATCACGACAAAGAGCAATAAATCTATAATAACCAAATATTGACCCTAGACTAATGGTTTACTTGCGATACGTATGGTATTTGTTCACTTTTATTTACATTGTTTCTATTCATTTAGAAACTTTTGGAGTGGATCCACTGAAATAAAATTGATATTTAATGAAAAAATTTTAAAAATTTAAAAACAATATATTTGGTAACAATGCTTACCATACTAAGTATTAGCCTCATTATATACTAATGACATTAACTGATTAATTAATACTGGTGTTATATAAGTCCAATAACGGTAGATTTGATTCGTCTGTAGAATACAGCTAGCATGAGACACCTACAACTCACGTATGATGATTCATAGTCATTGCTAAATTTTACCTTTAAATCCTTTGCAATTAGTTACAAAAACACTATTAATTGGGTCAAAACGAGTGTAGTTATTAAAGAGATAAACAGGTTTTACTCTAATATAAAATGCTGTATGAGTGAAGTGTAGTAATAATGAAAAAGTAGAGTTGAGATTTCAGCGGATTTACACCTTTTGGGACACCCTCAGTCCATTATTGAAGGTTTTTCCATAATATCTATGTGGGGATGTGAGTGAATCAGAAGGTGTAAATTCACACGGTTTTAAAACTCACTAGAAAATACACCGTTTGATGGATCAGGTTTATATTATACTTTTTTAAGTGCCTTTAGAGTGAAAAACTGGGCAATATTCCTCATCGGAATGCCTTTATTCCCTTTATTTTGACTAAATCTTATTCTTTTTTTTGAAACTAAGGCAAGAGAATTGAAATTTTTCTGAAATTCTCAGGCTGGTACAAGAATTACATGACAAAAAAAAGAAAACCTAATTACGCCAAATAGTTTTCATGGCATAAAAAATTCCAGTTTTTTTTTGAAGTTTTAAGAAATTTATTGTTTTTCATGTGTTATTAGTTCTATAGCAATCATAATTATCCAATATAAATAAACGTAATAATAAATCTATAATAAATGTATAAATTATTTATTACAGTTATAATAAGTAAATATAATAATTATGTCATATAAATGTTATAATTTATAAAATTTAAAAATTATAAGAAATAAACCAGCAGGAGAACATAGCAATTTCCTAGCAATTAACAAGCAATTTAACTCCTTAAAAAGTTTTTACATTTTTTTTTACATCTAAGCCAATTTACACGAATCTAAAGAGTACAACATGTTATCGGTTATTCTAAACTAAGATTTAGGTTTTGGGAGTCATATTGTGTTTGAAGTAACCAAATTCCTTGAAGTTTTGTTCATAGCATAATAATGTTTGTAATTTTTTACAAAATTTTATTCTGCTGTGGTAAAAATATATAGTGATACAAATATCTATTGAAATCATGAAATGTATCGTAACGTCTGTTTCTATCAATATAACTTTGTCAAAAAAATATTCAGCTAGCCCTCTTAAGAAATAATGGTCTTTGGAATACGCATAATTTAATTATCATTCCTAAAACTATGTGACCTGTATTGTGTCTGAAAGTTTTCAGATGCAATCTTGTGTAAAAGGTTTCTTTCAAAACTGATCTTCACTATTTTTAAAAAAATAAAAAAAATATTCCTTTAATGCCAATGTTATTATCAGAACAATTCCTAAATTCAACATTCTACATTTAGTAGTTATGGGAGAAAAGTCTAAAATCATATATTGATTAAAAAAATGACTTCCCTAGGAGGCAATTTTGTCAAAAGACTATAGGTCACATTACAGAAAGGGGCTTATTTTTGGTGAAACATGAAAACCATCAAAACTTTGAGGTCTGTAGTGTACCCATAAGGTTTTGGAAATTAAATTATATACGGAACCACTCACACACAAGCAGAAAGACATCATCAAGTAAACCTCAAAAATGGGCGTAAGGGACCTCAAAACACCTAAAATCTCTCAAGATCGAATTTTTTGAGGATCGCTATACTTTACTTATAATAATGAATACATAAAGAAATAAGTGAGATATTTAGCTATTTTCAGACTTACGTCATATATGTAAACATATAAACTAATTAGACTTTATTGGTTAGAAACAGTTTATTAGTTAAGAGTCTACTCACTAATTTGTCCGCAATGTTCTTCACTGAACAAGGTAGTACCGCTGTCTGCCCTTCCTCAACAGTCACTGAAAGAGGAGTATCTTCAAATTCTGGATGATTTAATGAATTGTCATTTATTTTCATCCATGTATAGTCTGAAAAAATAACAAAAAGTATTAAAACCAAGACTTTAGTAATTTATTTAAGTTATTTTTTTATGAACATTTTATGACTCTAATATATATTTTATAAAATTAGACAGATTTTTTATTAAAAAAAATAAACAATTATTTCAATTTTGATATAATTATTAAATGTTTTTCGTTTTATTTTACCTTTTAAATTAAAGTATGTTACTCATAAATACCAATTTCAGAGTTATTTTGTGATTAAAGCAGCAACCCTTTAATTTATGAAGTACAATTTATTAATACTCGTACATTTTATATTTTAGAACAAAATTCTTACTATTTGCATATAAAAATATTTTATTAATTGAAATACTCTGCCACTCAGCATGTTTTTATTCTGTGCAATGGTGGGTCCTTGATGTTATATTGTTTCCAGCTCTATTGAAAGGCACATACTTAGAGCATCTCTTTCATGAAGTCACTTCTATCAACACGACGAATATTTGGAGGGCCCACAATCCCTTAGAAAATAAACTGTTTACCAGGTGATATCAGATTCTCCATTGAGGGATTGTGAGCCTTCCAAATATTCGTCATGTTGATAGAGGCGACTTCATATAAGAGATGCTCTATGTACGTACATTTCATTAGAGCTGGAAACAATACAACTTCATGGACCTCTACTCCACAAAATAACAACCATTAACTCATATGGTGAACAAACAGCTAATCATATATCACAGTTGCTCGACGGTTCGCTCAATCAGCCGCTGCTGCTCCAGAAGAATACTTGTATCTAATGACAACGGCTGTTGAAATATACATAGTAGCGCGTCTTATATTCCTTGTTTATGTTTTTCTCTTTTAAGAATTAAACTATATATATATATATTTGTAAAAATTGGAAGAAGTCCCTTCTTTAAACATATTCCATTGAAAAGTTTTAAACATATTCAAAAGTATCAAGTTTGAAGAGACCGTTACTAATGTTTATAATATTTGATCTATTAAATTTAATTACATCCCTTTCTGGACATTAGTCCTTTCCTGCGCTTTCACCCTTTTAAAATACTACCCTTCTCTCAGACTCTTCTCAACCCCTCACCAGATGTTTTCTGCATCTAGTTTTTCAGTAGAGTTTTTGACTCTGACGAAGACCGGTTGTTCCGGTTCAAACATCTTAGTCTTGTTTTCCCATTTCTTATTGTGGTTTGATCTTTAATTGTTATTTCTTCACGTGTTTATGTGAAATGTTTATATATATATATATATATATATATATATATATATATATATATAACAGATTCAATAATATATCGACCGTTTGATAGAATAGGTGTGTTCTCTAATCGGGGTTCGGTCAATTTTCCAGGATAAAAAATCATCAAACTCTCGTTGCCAACGTTTCGGTTTTATTTAAAACCTTTTTCATAGGCCTACAAACAAAATTTCTTAGTTAAAAAATTCTTACTTCTGTAAGTAATATTGTTTTATGTATCTCTGAAATATTTCTGCTTGTAATATTCATGAGTTGTAACAATCCATTTTCATATTGTGTATATGTTTGATGTTGATATGTGATTTCTTATTATCCTTTGTTTGTAGGCCTATGAAAAAGGTTTTAAATAAAACCGAAACGTTGGCAACGAGAGTTTGATGATTTTTTATCCTGGAAAATTGACCGAACCCCGATTAGAGAACACACCTATATATATATAGTTAGAGAAATGATCAAAATGGAACAATTAACATTTAGGGTTAGACTACAGGTAAATAGTTAATAGAAATACACCCTGCTTTCTAACTTTGGTTTAACCGTCATCAAGAGGGAAGTGATAGGGACACCAAGCACACTTACGAAGCGCTATCGAAGTACAAAGCACACTTTTTTCAAACCGTTGCTTTTCAAGTGCGCTTGGTGTCCCTATCTCTTTTCTCTTGATCATGGCAAATATAAATATAAATATATATATATATATATTGTTTACTTGATTGCACATCTACCTTAATTTAATTTTCACCGGATATGATGACAAAAGAAAAAGCTTTAGAGTGTAAGACAAAACAACTTTTGACCACCAATTATTGAAAACAACTGCCTAGTGGAAATTGACCAAGAGAGATAGTAGGGAACAAAGGACCCCAAGTCAACCGACCTAATCACCTCCCATTGTCACTCATCCTGATAAAGAATAATTGGTTTCAATAGGGCCTTTCAGGCCCACTTAATAAGAAATACACTAGTTGTAAAAGTCCATCGAATCTTTGATAAACTTTAAAGAAACCCTATGACAAGAGTTATTGAGTATCAACAAAAGTGACCATAAATATTAATCATCTGGTGTCAGTTGAACCGTTGAAGTGGATTATATAATTTGTTAATCCATAAATATAACTTATGAATTTTTATAATATTATACCATCTACTTTAGGAATTCATGTATCATTATTTTGTAGTGTAATGCTTTTTCTTCATATAACATAAAAGTAAATGCTATACTTGTATGCTATACATTTATATTTACAAAAAGTGTGGGTCAAATGTTATTATGTACTTTTTGTTATTAAACATTCACATTAAAGTAGAATATACAATATTTTATCACTCTTAGTCATCCTCTTATTCATGATTACTAGAAAAGAATTTTATTGCAAGAGCCGAGCCTCGTAGTAGCTCCAAAAAGATTAACTTCAAAGAACGTCAATTTCTAGGAGTCAAGTTAGCCCAGTGGTTAACGTACTCCCCTCTGAACAAGTAGATCCTGCGTTCAATAACCATCTGCCTCACGATTTATTCTCATGCGAGGTGAATAAATCTGAGCACTTCGTCCCTCAGAGAGGACGTTAAGCCGTCAGTTCCAAGCCTGTAGAATATCAGAAACTCGTAAAAGAACTCTATTCTAAATACACTTGAGGTTAGGCAAAATTATAGAATCAGTATATAGAATCAGTCTTCATTGTGTGGTATCACAAAGGGCCACTGCAACATAAAGGGTTGTCTACTACTACTACTACTACTATCTGTATACTCGTATTTGCTTTTTCGTTATCCTACGCTATAAATCCTGTATCATTTACTAATTTTAGTTTTCTATTCCCCAACAGTACGTCTAGCACACCTACCACTTTAACACGCTTGTCATTCAGTTCTAATCAGTATTACAAATTACAAACGCGAGAGCTTAGTATCAACATTTAAAAAATTGAACGTTATAAAGTTGAGCATACGGAATATGCATGAAGTAATATATCATATAGTAATACGTGGATATGAAGGAGAGACAACATTGGCAAGTTGTACTATGTGAGTTAGATACACTTTGGGCTAATTTCAAAAGATGTACTCTGAATCGTTCAAATTTACTAGCTATTATTTGTTCTAATTGTTAGTATCTAGTGTTACAAGATCCAACAGTAAAAGTAGTAGTAGAAAATATTGCTTCGCGCGTCTCAAATATTGTAATAGACATAGAACTTAGAAAAGAGATAAAACAGAACTCTAGAATTTATGTCTCACCCGCCTGGTTACTAACGCTATGACATGTTTTATGCAAATATTTTAATTGCAAAAACAAACATCTTTGGGACCTATTTGATTAAAAAGGTATTTATTGTTTGGGTTATTTAAAATATTGCAACTAAAATGTATTGGAACACGTGAATGAACTTGGTAAATTGTACACCAGAATATGTTTAACATTTGCAATCTGACAACATAGTTGATCTTTAATATTTAAAATTTTTACTTCGATATACTTGTAAGTAACCTTTATATGAAAGGTAAACCTAAATTCAGAGTAAACTTTTTTTAAATCAATATTAACACTGATTAAAATATAAACTAAAAGAATTATACTGATGTCATGGTAAAGAAATTAAAAATTACTTCTAAACCAAAAGTTTCATGAATTAAGAAAAAATATAAGATAGATATATATTTGACTCTAAAAAAAAGTAATGTCTTACTTGCACGTACAGCCAATAAAAGTTATTCATGTCTTTACTCGCATATTTCTCTATATGCTAATATTTCTAATATTTGAAGGTTAAACAAATACTGAAACGTTGATTAAAAGCAGGGATATTGTAAATTGTAATAGTCAATTTATAATAAAATTCAAACAATTTCTGCATAATTGTAATTCATATATCTAAAAATGCAAACAGAATATACCACTTGCAACAGAGAAAAACCTACACTTATAAAGAATCAAGCACCAATAGATAATATAATAGAATAGATAAATAGAAATAAAATCCAATCATGTATATTTGTTACGAATAGTGATTATTTCTTTTTTTAAAATGTAAAACAAGAGGGATTTAGTTAGGCAAACTGGATACATTCCAAACTCTCCCCCAAAATACGTGCTTTATTGAGACCAATATTTTTGCTGCTTTGTACCACAATTCTTTTTTTGTTTAAGACTATAAGCTATATAATGAAATTTTGAGATGCAAGTAATTCAAAAGGCAAGATGATTTGTATTTTTTAAAACATTGCAACTATGAAGTGTTAATATACAATTTAAAATACTATTAAAATACAAAAAATACTAGTAAAACAGAATTAACTAATAACATATAACCTATTAACACTTCGATAGTTGATAGATATATAAGTTGTACATTGATTAGAGGTATTGTTGTTTCAGTGAATATCCATTTATAAATGAGATAACGATTTAGTTATATGTAAGTTTGAAATATATATATAAAGATTTCACATAAACACGTGAAATAACAATCAATTATCAAACCACAATAAGAAATGGGAAAACAAGACTAAGATCTTTCAACCGTAACAAGCGGTCTTCGTCAGAGTCAAAAACCCAACTGAACGAGTGGGTTTTTGACTCTGACGAAGACCGCTTGTTAGGGTTGAAAGATCTTAGTCTTGTTTTCCCATTTCTTAATGTGGTTTGATCATTGATATATATATATATATATATATAAGATTACAATCGAAGGAGAGTAATACAGCGAATAAAGAAAAACATTCATAAACTCAAGTTTTCGGACAATCCGTCTTCAGGAGAAAAGGCTTTATTATCGATTAATAGGCACTGGAAATGTAATTGTGTGTGTCAGAATTGATTTAGTAATGTTTATGCGTGTCTACTGCAACATACTAATATCATTGAATGTACCTTCCTACATTTCATTAATTAATTTATCAAAACATGTCCACGGTTGCTGGTCTTGACTCATTTTGAGTATTCATCCAATAAAGCCCATGGTTTTTTTTATTGATTAACTTTAAAATTTTTCTAATCTCAGATTTGTTTTAAATCCATATTAGTGGTAATGATAAACCTTTTTCTGTCTTGAATTTTTACTAATTTGTGTCTGTAATCTTTGAACAAGTAGTCCAAACTTATAGTAGTAGTGTAAAAATATTGCGTTTCAGATGGATTAACATTATACAGTCTATCGATAGTATAGGAATTCAAAATTCAAGAAGAGTAACAAACAGAGTAAGGAAACACACTTACAGACTCAAATTTTTGGTTAATTCGTCTTCAGATGAAAAGAGAAAGGGAGACCAAGCACGTTGTAGACGCAACGACAAGTCGAAATGTGTTTCCTTATTCTGCGTGTTACTCTTCTTGAATTTTGAACGTGTATTGTGTCCAGTTTGGATTATGTTTCGTTTTATTAAGTGAAAACTATCTATAGTATATCTATATTATATTAAATAGACAAACCAATATTTATTTTCATACGATTCTCCTTACCAAATAGATTCAACTTTATTTTCAGTCATTGTTTTGGTAACACTAGTAGTGTATGTTTCATATTTCCTTCAATCTAAAAAGAATTAATAGCTTTATGCCACGTAAACAGAAAGTTATAATAAATCCAAACGTGTCTCTTACAATTGTTTCCTCACATTTTTAACAAACATTATTTTTGCATAAGTTTCTTTAACTATCTTGAATGTTACTATAGTAATATATGTATTTACACATTCTCTCAAAGCAGAATAACTTATTTCGAATAATTAAAGCCATTCTGCATAAACATATATCCAGAACAGCTTTCCACTAACACTGGTTTCTTGTTTTTGTACTACAAAATAAGCCATGAAAGCTGGTCCATTTCCCAGCTGATTGTCTTTGTTTTGTGCAAAAGTAATAATTATGTCTGGACCCTTTTCCACAGGTCACGTATTACTTAAGTCGTACCAATGCTCATCCTCTTCAACTCCACACACCCTTTATTTTAAATGTTGCATTCAAATTACTGTATATGTCTTGCAAAATGACATTCATAAACATTTAATCAACATTTACATCGGTTACTTCATGCAGTTCAATTGTTCTTCACATAAAGACGTATATTATTTCATGCATCAATTGAACATACACATTAATAATTGTAACCTAGTTTTTTATACCAACAACGCGGTCAAAAACATTTCTAGAACAGAAAAGTATACACCTATACAATTAAAATATTCAGTACTTCCAGATTGCGGTCGTATATTTTTAAATTTAGCCTTAAAATGTAGATTTTATTTATGCATTAATATTTCTATTAAAAATTTCCATAAATAATGACTAAACCAGTAATAAAAAAAAAATCAACCTGTGGTTTTTATTTAGAGTAGACATATTATTAGTAGACCAATATTAAACTAGGAAGCAATAAAATTGTTTAATCTTTACAATCGTTTAAAACGATTATGTCCGCTTATTTAGTTTTGATGATGTAGAAGAGATGGGATGTTTTATGAGAAAGACTCTACAAAAGATGGTTGTATTTTAGTACCAACCATAAAGTCAGTTAAAGTTAGGGAATTTATTTTTATTGTTGTCAAGGTGATGACTTGTTCTATATAAAAAGACGTTTAGTGAAAGTGAGAGAGATAGACTGAGAAGAAGGGTTGGTTGGAACCTTCTTCTGAAATATGGCGACCTTTTTAATTGAATTTGGGCTGAATACGACTGGTGTAAATCTGACCTTCCCTACCTTCTAGTCGATACTTTAATATGAAAGAAGCAAAAACTACTCTGTTTCATCAGTCACAGGATTAACATTATTTCATTCTCCAGTATATAGATATAAAACAGTTTTGCTATTAATCCATTATGAATTCCATAAATTTCATAACTGATGATATATTAGATGCCATACTTTGCCTTTTATGTCCTTCTAAGTAAATTTACATATTTCTGTTAACTGAGTAAGTAATTTTTACAATATTACTACTTTGAAATGGAATCTGTATCATGATTTTTTTACCGTCAGAAAGCATTATATATATATATATATATATATAAACTAGAATTTAAAAAAAGAACACATGGAAAGGAAACCACTGAACTCACTACTATATTTCGATGTCCTCGTCTTCAGGAAAAGAAGTGAATCTCTCCAAAGGCTGATAACAACTCATATATATATATATATATATATATATATTAGTATATTTAGGAAGCAGTCCTTCATTTATACAGGTTTGATTAAATAATACGCCATATTCACGGTTGATTAGTTTCCTTGTGTATTTCTCAAGGGATCTGAATAATCTTCTTGTACAAACATCTAAATTGAATAGAACATTTCCAATGGTTCCATTGTCTGTACATCTTGCATTTCCACTAATTTTACTATTGTCACAACAGTCACAACTAGTACTATTACTATTACTACTACTTCTATTATCACTACTACTATTATCACTACTATCGACATGTTTCGACTGCTCGTCAGTCATCTTCTGGATAAGGAGGTTCTTTGCTGAGTTGTTGGTATTTACTGCAGTTGTTGATCAGCTACGAGTGGTCTAATGGTGGGTTTCGGTAATCAGTTTCTGATTGGCTGGTTGTAGGGATGGAGAGGGCATGGTTATGCAGGTACTGTTATCTGGTGGCCAGCAGATGAAGTTATCGGGGCCAAGAGCTTGAGCACCCTGCTACTACTATTAAGTTGAGTGTTGAGAGTCGGTTTCCTTTCCTGTATTAAAATGGCTTCCAGAATTAGCAATTTTTGTGGATCCTTTTCCTTTAGTATGATTGTTGTATTATTCACAAGGTCTTTTCTTCGAATATTGGTTTTATGAATAGATTCAGCATGGTTTCGAGGAGCACCTCCGGCTAAGTGCATAGTAAGTCTCCGTGATAGGGAAGTAGTAGTCATGCCAATGTACGAATTGTTACGAGTTTCACAGTCCCCGGTTCGACAAGTGTATTCGTACACTAGGCCTGCTTCCTTCAACGGAGAGTCCTTAGGCTGGTTGTTGTTCCTCATGATTAAGTTTCTTATTGTTGGGCCCTGGTAGTATATGTTGAGTTCTATACGATCTTGGGGGTTGGTACATTTTACATTATTCTGGATGATGTTTTTTAAAATCCTCTCGTCTGTTTTATAGTGGTCACTGAATTGATTTTTGTAATATATTTTGTGCGTGGTGCCTGTAGGTTCAGTTTCTTCGTTTAACCCAACTAGTCAACTGAAAACAACTATTAACAAACTGATTATGAAAGCAAACAAAGGAAAAAGTGAAAAACTGCTAAAACCCATCAAAGGAGACTACAGCCCTGGCTATATATACGGTACAGTTAAGATTCATAAACCTGGAAATCAACTTCGACCAATTATCTCTCAAGTAACTAGCCCTACTTACCACGTGTCAAAGGAACTAAACAAGATAATTACACCCTACATGCCGTCGAAATATATGCTGACGTCAACTGATGATTTTTTGGACTTAATTAAAATGAATCCACCGAAAGGAATAGTAGCTTCCTTGGACGTCGAATCTCTCTTTACGAATGTGCCAGTTGAAGAGACCATCAAAATAATTTGTGACAGCGTGTATAATAATAGTAGACCTCCCCCACCATTTAGCAGAAATATCATGGAAGAACTTTTGAGAGTATGTACAACCGGCAGCCCCTTCACACATAGCGACGGCACAATGTATCTCCAGACGGATGGCGTGGCCATGGGATCCCCTCTGGGAGTTACCTTTGCCAACTACTATATGTGCAACCTAGAAAATAAAATTGTGGAAACTACCCAAGGACAGATATATTGTCGTTATATTGACGACTGCTTTGTCACTATGGAAACACCAGAAAAGCTATCTAAACTTAAGAATATGCTGGAAAATAATTCATGCTTGAAATTTACCATTGATCCTTCTATCCAAAACAAAATTCATTTCCTAGATGTTAAAATAGATTTTTCAACTGACCAAACAGTAACTTCTTTGTATAGGAAAGCATCCAACACTATGTCGTTCCTCAACTACCACAGTGAATGTCCCCTGCGTTATAAGAAAAATACTGTTAAAGCCCTCATCCAAAGAACCTTCAAGATAGCCTCTAATTGGCAGATGTTCCACCAAGACATTGCAACCATCAAACAGGCGCTAATAAATAATGGGTACCCCAATGGATTGTTCGAAGAATTATTACGGCAATACCTGAACAAGAAAAATACTCGAAACGAAGAAACTGAACCTACAGGCACCACGCACAAAATATATTACAAAAATCAATTCAGTGACCACTATAAAACAGACGAGAGGATTTTAAAAAACATCATCCAGAATAATGTAAAATGTACCAACCCCCAAGATCGTATAGAACTCAACATATACTACCAGGGCCCAACAATAAGAAACTTAATCATGAGGAACAACAACCAGCCTAAGGACTCTCCGTTGAAGGAAGCAGGCCTAGTGTACGAATACACTTGTCGAACCGGGGACTGTGAAACCCGTAACAATTCGTACATTGGCATGACTACTACTTCCCTATCACGGAGACTTACTATGCACTTAGCCGGAGGTGCTCCTCGAAACCATGCTGAATCTATTCATAAAACCAATATTCGAAGGGAAGACCTTGTGAATAATACAACAATCATACTAAAGGAAAAGGATCCACAAAAATTGCTAATTCTGGAAGCCATTTTAATACAGGAAAGGAAACCGACTCTCAACACTCAACTTAATAGTAGTAGCAGGGTGCTCAAGCTCTTGGCCCCGATAACTTCATCTGCTGGCCACCAGATAACAGTACCTGCATAACCATGCCCTCTCCATCCCTACAACCAGCCAATCAGAAACTGATTACCGAAACCCACCATTAGACCACTCGTAGCTGATCAACAACTGCAGTAAATACCAACAACTCAGCAAAGAACCTCCTTATCCAGAAGATGACTGACGAGCAGTCGAAACATGTCGATAGTAGTGATAATAGTAGTAGTGATAATAGAAGTAGTAGTAATAGTAATAGTACTAGTTGTGACTGTTGTGACAATAGTAAAATTAGTGGAAATGCAAGATGTACAGACAATGGAACCATTGGAAATGTTCTATTCAATTTAGATGTTTGTACAAGAAGATTATTCAGATCCCTTGAGAAATACACAAGGAAACTAATCAACCGTAAATATGGCGTATTATTTAATCAAACCTGTATATATATATATATATATATATATATATATATATATATATATATATATATATATATGATCAAACCACAATAAGAAAATGGGAAAACAAGACTAAGATCTTTCAACCGTAACAAGCGGTCTTCATTAGAGTCAAAAACCCCAGTCAAAAACGGTGAATTCTTTATATATATATATATCACAAGGATCACAATTAACACATGAAACAACAATCAGTGTTTAAACAAATCACAATAAGAAATGGGGAAAAAGACTATGATTTTTCAACCGTAACAAGCGGTCTTCATCAGGGCCAAAAACCCAACTGAAACTGAATGCAGAAACATCATGTTGATAGGTTCCGAGGAGTGGGAGAGAAGAGCGATATTTTAAAAGGGTGTTATGTGCAGGAAAGGACAATAGTCCAGGCAGGGATGTTTGGGTCAACAAAGGAGTACAGTAAGAAAAAGTAAAAAACTATCTACTAACTGTCAACCCTCTTAGATAAGACTATTACCCTCGTTAGGGCTGAGTCAAATTTGAACAAACCGTGAGAACTATTTATAATATTTGCTCTATTAAATTTAATCAGACAGGATTCGATAATATTTCTTCACAACACCAATTTTTCATAGGTAAAATATTTAGATAAGGTCCAATCAGTATGATGATTTTCACTATTTAATCGTTACTTTCTTTACTGTCTACCTACGTTGCATTGATGTTGTTTTACACGTGTCTTTAATGATTTACCAGTTTGACCAATATAATTTTTATGGCAATTTTTTCACGGAATTTTATAAATACCATCAGACTCCAGTTCCCTAGGACAATTGTTGTCTAAAATAATAACCACGTTATTGTGATTCGAAAACATAATCACACAGGTTAGACTATCAACAAACTCGTTTCCATGGATATACTAATTTAGCAAATCCTGACAAGTAGCCAGTCTGGAACATGATAGAAACGTCGTCAGGGGTTAGAACAGTCTGTCATTAGTTTCATTCTGTTGACAGACTGATTTATTCTCTTGTCCAGTTGCTACTTCTGTGTTCCCTGCTTTTTCTAGTCGATCATCACATATCAACGTTGTCATTACCTAATATACAATAGTAGGCAGGAATTCAAAAGAACATGATAATCCAACCAACTTAATCAAGCGGTGATTAGGGTTATACGACGTCAAATGATTTATACGGTCCCCAAATTTTGACCTCCATACACTGGACTTGAAAATGCATAGGCTTTACTTCTACAAATAGGAATCAAATGATAATGAAAGATATATTTGGATTTTTGATGATGCAAAAGGATTAAAGTCTACATTTATTCACTTGGAACATGTTTTCCTTATATTACTGCAATATCACAAATAAAAATATATCATTTATTAGAAATAATAGCGGCGAAAATTGGAATAGTAACATATTTATTGACTTAATCGACTTATGTATATGGGTAATAAAAAAAAGTGTGAATTTTAACGTGCTTAGACGAAGCTTAAAAATATACTAAAAAATAATTAAAATAATTAAATAATTAATATTTAAGAATCATACAAAAAAGTCGTTTTCTAGTCTGTTGCCCTTACACAGTTATGGTCCTTAGAGTCGATTTCTGTAGCTTTTTACTTCAATACAAGTAGAGTATTGCTTTGGTGAAAAATATGGATTTTCATGTACTTTTTATCAGATTTATTCATTGAAAAGTTCAATGAATCATTTTTTATGATCTTTTTGAGAGTGAATTAGTGTGTCTATCGAAAATGTATTACATATCCTGCAAATAGACTATTGATAGATCTTAATGACATTTCATACTTGTATTGTTCCCGGAGTTATTTAGGAAACCTATTCTTTTTGAATACACTGAAGCATGGTAAAATCATTCTATCGTAATACATTGAACTCACTCTTCTATTCATTCTAAAACAAATAACTTTTATATTAATTCTTTTAATGTCAATAATCCAACAAAATAGTTCATGACTTTTGTATATTTCAGTAGGAAATGTAATAGAAACAAGTATAACTATTATATTCTATAAGTAGTCAATTGATGTTAATAGATGATTACATCTTCAATATTACACAACTGAAAAAAAAAAACTAAGATCCGAGTTGAAATAAACCAATTATGAAATTAATCATCTATGGTAAATGCTAGTAACAGTTTTTGCTGATCTCTTCACACATTAACATATATATCGTAATTTTAGAAAAAGAATAGGTTGTTGTTTTGGTGAATTTACACCTTTTCAGGCTCTGAGTTTATCTTGATAGTTTTTTGCATGGTGTTTATGCATGGGTGGTTGAATGTGTGTTTATGTGTATGGTACTAACATACCAACATGATAGTGGTAGGCATAGCATACACGTTTTGGCAGATTAAATTGATATAAACACATAAAGAGCAATTAGAGAGTGGATATATTACCTGTGTAGATTTTGAGCAATATTAACTAAAAATGAAAAGCTGCCTCCTTGCTAATTGTTTATATTTGATCCCTATAATTTTTTCTCTTATTATAATAAATGTAGGGCAAATATATTTCGTTATTAGTACAAATTGTAACTTGTCATCAGTAACTGGTAAAAAAAAATAGATGTTAATAATGTTGCTGGATCAATTATTGTTATTAATACTGATTCATGTAGAATTTTTGACTACTTTATGTCAAGAGGTGTAACAATGATTACAAGAATTCTGTATTTACCCAATGATCATTATCTTTGGGACTACATTCTCTTATAGTAATATTGAGGGTAGACAACTACAGACTTTTAAAAATAGTTTCATTTTATGAATGTATTTTACATTATTTTCAAATAACTGTTCCTATACATGCATGTTCTCTGTATTATTGTATTGCTGAAATGTTCTTGTTGTTCACTTTAAAATCTAAAGTGAGGTGATTAAAATCATAAAATAACACTTTTAAAATCTAAAATCTAACATTAATATAATCTGACTGTTTTAATGAATTGATAATATTCTCTTTGTTTAGTTAACATTACTGAACTTTTTATAAAGTTCATATTCATTTATTTTTAAAAGAGTTATATATTATTATATAAACGTCCAAACCACAATAAGAAATGAGAAAAAGACAAAAATCTTTCAATCCGAACAAGCGGTCATTGTCAGAGCTAAATCTCAACTGAAACCAAAGATGTAGAAACAACTGGCAAAGGGTTGAGAGGAGTAGGAGGCAAGAGTGGTATTTTACAGGGTGTAAAGTTCAGAAAGGGACAATAGTCCAAGGAGAGATGTTAGGGCAAACAAAGAAGTACAGAATGAAAAAAGTAAAGAACTGTCGGCAACCTGTCAAACCTCTTGAATGATTTGATTCTTATTTGATGTTTCATTTGACTCTTACGAAGACCATTGTTACGGTTGAAATAGCTTAGTATGTTATTGTGGTTTGGACGTCTGGATTGTTATTCACATGTTTATTGTGAAATCTTGGTATATTATTATATATAATAATGATATTGTATATATATATATATATATATATATATATATATATATATAATAACAATGTTTTAGTTTTATTTGTAGCAGCTTCTAATAAATACAGTCTCAAAATTATACCGCAAGTGTATAAATTGACAAAGAGGAAGAGATTTTTACAGCCAAAAAATTACAGCTTATTTTAAATGATGTCTTCTCTTTGAAAACTGATTAATTGTGCAAAGCCTGAAGAAAAGCTTGCCAAAAAACACTGCTTCCTGGGAGATACTTTAGAAAAAGGTGCGGCTTTGGTCTCCTTAAAGAGCACAATCCCGTCCTTCTAATTAGTACTGGGTAGAAGAGAGCAAAAAAGAGTGTAAAGAAACTAACCGCTGCCGGGGACAGGCACTACAAGGTGCGAGAGAGATGGAAGTACCAAAAAACAGCTGAAGCCTCCTCCTCCTCCACAGGACCCCCACTGCTTCCCAATCATTCTCCCAATGAATTTTTATTGTCACCTTCTAGAAATAGATGTAAAGAATGAGCTTTAGTGAAACATGTTTTTTTTTTATAAGCACATCTTTTTTCAACCATTTAATCTTAGTACAGAAAAAAATGAATACACTTTAAGTTAAGTAATGATAACTACTAACAACCTGTACTGTAAAACATCATAAATTGAAAACGTGATAACACATCTGTCAAGCACATTTAATATATTATTAAGAGATTTATGTTGCCTCTGGCTTTTAAGTCTATTCAATTTACTAAACAGAAATTTATTCCTCCCATTTAATAAATTTCATTCTGTCCCACTGTTAAATCAATGACTGGGACAATAAATGATTCTACTATGATTTTAGAAAATCTGGTGTATCTACATTATTACATTACTTTAAACAAAGGTATTATATACATAACTTAGTAAATTATTAAGACCTTATTGCAAATTAAATTAAACTTACCGTTGTATGCGCTAGAATTGTGTAAAATATGGGACCTGAAATCAAAAAGGGCTGCAGAGTTCACGTTTCATAAGAAGAGTTTTATTCTAATTGCAGTTTTAAGAAATCTTTCATGAACTTTCCTTTTCAATAATGATATATCTAGAGTCAGTCCAGTTACGTAAATCCTTCATTTTACTATATACCTGTGTATTACTTGCGTTGGTTAATGTTTTTTATGTTTTTTTTATTTTTTAAACCGATACCCTAGCACGTGATAACATCAGCCGTTTACCGGCTATTTGTTTGATGAGTGATTGTACGGATTCTACATTGGGAGTCCTAAATTTTGCATGACTCAAGTTTATTTCGAATAGGGATCTCTGGTCTGGAACTGCTAGTTACGAGGTGCACTAAGTGTGCAGATTAATTAGTTGCTTGTTGGTGACTGATGTAGAATTATATATATATATATATATATATATATATATATATATATATATATATAATATAATATATAACAGTTCAAAATTGAAGATAAGTAGCACAGAAAGTAAAAGAAACACACTTACAAACTCAAATATTAGGGTAATCCGTCATCAGGAGAAAAGAGAAAGGGAGTCCAAACACATTGTAGACGCAACGGTTACGTCTACAATGTGTTTGGTCTCCCTTTCTCTTTTCTCCTGAAGACAGATTACCCGAATATTTGAGTCTGTAAGTGTGTTTCTTTTACTTTCTGTGCTACATATCCTCAATTTTGAACTGTTATTGTGTCCAGTTTGGATCGTCTTTCCGTTTATCAAGTGTATATACTCGTATATATATATCAATGATCAAACCACAATAAGAAATAGGAAAACAAGACTAAGATCTTTCAACCGTAACAAGCGGTCTTCGTCAGAGTCAAAAACCCAACTGAACACTAGATTTTTGACTCTGAAGAAGACCGCTTGTTACGGTTGAAAGATCTTAGTCTTGTTTTCCCATTTCTTATTGTGGTTTGATCATTGATTGTTATTTCACGTGTTTATGTGAAATCTTTTTATCGTTATAATATATTATATATATATATATATATACACTTTAACACATAGAAAAGAACACAGAAAGACACTACAGAACTCACTTCGATATTTCGACATCCGTCGTCATCGGGAAGAAGTGCGAAGTACTCGCGTTGAGAAGCAAACTACTACATAATATATATATATATATACGATAAATTTAGACCACTCTAAGGGCTTCTGAGGAAGCCTTCATTTGGTTATTGAGTGCAAGAAATTCCCGTTCTAATCAGATGATTTTTTATTTTATTTTTATTTATTTATTCATTTATTTTTTTTTCTCGTTTAATTTTAGTTAGTTTTATGTTTTTTTCCTTTCCTTTCTCTTTTTTACTTTTCTCCTCCCTTTTACTTAAATATCACTTTTATAATTTTTTTAACTCACAGCCTACACTGGTTCACGTTGGTAAGGTGGCTGCACTGCGTGTCATTGTATCGCGCCAGTTTACATCGGCCAGTGGACGCATTTACGTCTCCGTTCCTTCATTCTTTCTCCTTTTATTTTGTTTTCTTTCTTTCTACTCTCCTGAAGACGGCAAGACGCCGAAATAATCGAGATTCGTGAGTGTTCGTCCTTTTTCTTGTGTTCTCTAGCTGTAACTTTAATTATATATATATATATATATATATATATTCGTATATTTCGGGAGCAGACCTTCGTTTATGCATGTCTTGTTAAATTGTATGCCTACTTTTAATCTCACAACTTTTCTACTGAATCTCTCGATTTCTCTAATACACTTTCTCCATTTTTGTGGTACAAGATAGATTAGTTGACCAAAGTTTTTATTTACATAGTCCGACATGTTTCGGTCCTCACTGACCATTATCAAGGATTATAGTTGTACAAAATCTTAAATAAACTATACATAACTAAACATAACTTAAAAACATTTATAATTAAATTAACACTACATATTATATTCAACGCCTTAATTTTGTGATAACTAAAAATGGTTAGATGACAAGGAGAGGTTATACACAGGCAATGGTTACCAAGTGTAGAGTTCCTTGTGCAAATCACAGAGGGCAGGCAATCTCATCACATTTCTGGTTTTCATTTTTCCTTCGTATAATTTTAAAATTCGTCTAAATGCTTCACCTTGCTTGTTCAAGGCAGGTTGTTTCTCCATAATGAATAATGCTTCAATTATGCGTAGTCTTGTTTGGTCATTTTCCTGTTGCAGGATCCTTGTGTTATTAATTAGCATTTCTTTAGTTAACTTAATGCCATGGGAAATTAAAGCATGTTCCTTGGGTCCACCTGAAGTGAGGTGCATTGTCAACCTTCTCGATAATGTAGTAGTAGTGGAACCGACATATGTAGATTGTAGGGACTCACAGTTCCCTGTGTTACATTGATATTCGTACACTATGTTGGTTCTTTGGAGTGTTGACTTCTTCTGAAGGTTATTCCTAATTACCATGCTTGCTGTTGTTGAGCCTCTATAAAAAATCTTCAGTCTTAGCTGATCGTCAGGATTGAGGCATGTTGTATTGGCCGCTATTATCCCCTTTAGTACACGTTCATCTACCTTATGAGCCTCTGAATATTGATTATTATAATATATTGTAAAAGTTGTACCTTTATTTTGGATTACATTCTGAAGATCACTGTTCCGGAGCCTGTTTATGACCGGAACAGTGATCTTCAGAATGTAATCCAAAATAAAGGTACAACTTTTACAATATATTATAATAATCAATATTCAGAGGCTCATAAGGTAGATGAACGTGTACTAAAGGGGATAATAGCGGCCAATACAACATGCCTCAATCCTGACGATCAGCTAAGACTGAAGATTTTTTATAGAGGCTCAACAACAGCAAGCATGGTAATTAGGAATAACCTTCAGAAGAAGTCAACACTCCAAAGAACCAACATAGTGTACGAATATCAATGTAACACAGGGAACTGTGAGTCCCTACAATCTACATATGTCGGTTCCACTACTACTACATTATCGAGAAGGTTGACAATGCACCTCACTTCAGGTGGACCCAAGGAACATGCTTTAATTTCCCATGGCATTAAGTTAACTAAAGAAATGCTAATTAATAACACAAGGATCCTGCAACAGGAAAATGACCAAACAAGACTACGCATAATTGAAGCATTATTCATTATGGAGAAACAACCTGCCTTGAACAAGCAAGGTGAAGCATTTAGACGAATTTTAAAATTATACGAAGGAAAAATGAAAAGCCAGAAATGTGATGAGATTGCCTGCCCTCTGTGATTTGCACAAGGAACTCTACACTTGGTAACCATTGCCTGTGTATAACCTCTCCTTGTCATCTAACCATTTTTAGTTATCACAAAATTAAGGCGTTGAATATAATATGTAGTGTTAATTTAATTATAAATGTTTTTAAGTTATGTTTAGTTATGTATAGTTTATTTAAGATTTTGTACAACTATAATCCTTGATAATGGTCAGTGAGGACCGAAACATGTCGGACTATGTAAATAAAAACTTTGGTCAACTAATCTATCTTGTACCACAAAAATGGAGAAAGTGTATTAGAGAAATCGAGAGATTCAGTAGAAAAGTTGTGAGATTAAAAGTAGGCATACAATTTAACAAGACATATATATATATATATATATGTGTGTGTGTGTGTGTGTGTGTGCATGTGTTTATAGATATATGTGTGTGTGTAATATCATTAAGTTCATATTAACGATATAAATTCTTATATCGTAAAAATTAAAGATTGAAAAATGCATAAATATAAATAATATAAAAACATAAAAATATACGTGAAATTTTAGTAAGATGTAAATAATGTGTAAGCAATGTGTTTTTAGATCTTTTAATATAATCAGCTGCTGTACTGCTACTTAGCTGGAGGTCATCAGGATTCCCATCGTCGTCAGCACATTAACAGTGCAAATCTAGAGCAAATCTATATTTCAGGGTTTTATCTTTGGTTCAAATATATTGCTGTCTAAACTCACCTTATCATTGCAACCATTAACATACCGCTTCTCCCGTTTTCACAACTGTATGGTTCCGTGGTGTCACAACATACATCGTATCTCTATTCAAATTTGGTCGATCCAGACTATTTTATATCTGGTCACAACATTCTTTCTTAATAATTTGTACATATTCTACTTTCTCTTTCGAGGCCATCATCTTCAGTATCTTCTTCAGTTTAAAAAAAAGATTTAGAAGAAGGAAGATATTCAGGAGTCTAAAAGGCCAGAGAGTGAGTTAAGTTGCAGTGGAAATCTCATAGGAGAACACAGATAGACCAAACATTGTCCCTTTATGATACCACACAATGAACATTCTACATTGCCTAACATTAAGTCACAAATTTTACCTCATTCAAGTGTATTTAGGGTAGGGATCGTTACCCAGTACCTGACATCGTACAGACTCGAGATTGTTAGCTTAATGTCCTCTCCGAAAGATGAACTGTGAGAGTAACTCAATATGTTAATTGATTGAACATGGAAGTGGATGTTATAAACAAATGCATTTATAGAAGGTGAACCTTTAATAAAATAAAGTAAGAAAAATAAAAAATGTAGACAGCTAACGTTTCGACTAAAAAATATGAAATTACTTTATTTTTAAAAGCTCTAGTATACCTCTAAGTATAATTTTTATTTTCAGAAACCATATTCAGCACTATATGTTTTGATAGTAAGTTAAATCAATTGACCGGAATGGATGCATTAATACCACATGAGCAAAATTCATAAATCAATGAAGTTCTACCACTAATAGAATATGTTAGATAATTCCTTACTTTTGTATAAATTTTCAAATGTAAGAAACAAACAGGAAATGACAGTAATTACTATAACTTCAAACTTAACTTCGTTTTTCATAGAATCCAAAAACAATGGAAAAAAAGAGAAATTATTACACTTGTTAGTTTAGGTTATTTATTTAAGCTTATATTTTTATTAAAAGTTTCCAAAGAAATTGGCACGATAAGGAAATAAAGCTAATTGAAGATATTTGGTCTTGCTAATTCCCATTTGAAATGTGAAGTATTTCTGGGCCATCGGCAGAGGGCTGGGGTTAGTGCCCTGGAAGCTTGCCAGTTGGAACAGTCTTACAAATTACTTGCCAGATATTTTCCAAACATCCAATAAGAATGTCACACTCGTCAGCGGTGCGCCACACTTCTAAAGAAGCAGAGCGCTTCTTCCAGTCTTAACTAATTCTATGGTATCAATCTTCAATGTAGATTGATTCATCTTGATTCAATGGTATACGAGCTTTACGTTAAGAACGTGTTTTGTGTAGGGAATAATTCGACAGTGCTTAAATAAAATAAACAAAATCTAATAACACGAACAAACGTCTAAGTTCTTTTTGAGACTGAAAGTGTCAGCTACTACAGTTCATACAATAGCCTTAAACTTACAGTTTAACGTAAACAAAACCTTCAGAAACGAATTATTGTTTTTTGAAATTTTCACGTGTTTTCCCATTTTTATTGTTCCTAGATTTCTAATAATAGTTACCTTATTTTTACAGGCAAATTATTTTTGATTTGTTCAGGATTTCGTAAATTACAGTGAGTGAAATTAGTTACAGTGGTTGAGTTTTATTGCTGGCTTCAAGATCAGACAGCTAATCCTTGGAGAGGAGTTCCTTTTAACTGTAATATTCAGCTATTTCATTGGCTTTTTAAAAAAGTGATTACTGAAGTTAACATAAGTTCTAATCTTTCCCTCAGAATATTGATAAGATCGTTGGTAATAATTTGAGTTTTGATTTTAACTTATTGTAGTGGCTATTGTCTAACGTAATATCAAACTCTCTGGTAAAGTATTATGAAACACATTAATGAACAATTCCATAACTTCATTCGTTCTATTGTGGCTATATCCATTTTATCAGTTAGGACAAACTGATTTGTTTGTTCAGACTAATTCGTTTCAACCAGAACAAGTCTGCATTGCTCGTATCATCCAGCATAAATAAGTCATAGATAAGAGAATAATGTCCGGTAACAAGCTCTACATATGTTTTTCAATCCAGTCTTTGAAGGTTTATTCGTATATTCAGATATGAAATTTTGGTTGGAATAAGCTTTTGAAACTAAATAAAACCGGCTTGTTTTAGCTAACTTTTATGTTTCCTTCTACATCCATTCATCAATTGCATTATTGAACAAACTGGGGTGATGTGCAAAAGTGACAGAAGCCACCGAAGGTTTCTTTGGCTCCAAATATTTCCAACCAGTCTATCCCGTTACTCCGTAAATTTTTTGTATTTGAAGCAATAGAGAAAGCATTTAATATAGAAGTGAAATGAACTCGACTTAGAAAGAAAACGTAAATTGAATTGAACTATTGAAGAATTGACTAAACGCTGTTACGAGGGACACTTATGCTGATGCTGGAACTCAAATGACTAAACAGGAAAATATTCAAAGTAATAATAGAACCAGTTACTTCTTTGAGTAGCAAATGATCTAAAAGAATAGTTGAAGGAAAAGTTGATTCTGTAAAATATAGTTGAATATTCGGCAATTAAAAAGATTTAAACATGGGAAGGTGTTAATTTATCAAATAAAAAAAAAGAATTTGGAAATTAGTTAACAAAATTAAACTTAACTGCAAGAACGAACCGAAAATTCGACATATTTACTATTACTACTAAAAGTTTTATTGGTAATAACAAGTTAATCCATTAGAAAATTGGCAAAGAAGAAACAGACATCCATAATAGAAGTGTTACTCTTGTTACTAGCGGATATTTTAAGAAGGAAATCAAAAAATCAGAGGAATGTATGAGAAATTAATGTTTCATTATTTAACTGTATGAACTGCTAATTCATTATTTGTAGTTATTTATTCATAATTTTTGTTTCCTACATTTGCGTTTGCATGATCCTCCTACATTCCCTACAATTTCCAACATTGCATGATCTTTACTGCATCTCCATTGCAGGATTTTTAAAAAAAAATAGATGATCTATCAGAAAGAAAATAATATGAAAAGGGTGTTCATACTGGTAGTCAGTCTAAAAATAAGTATTATTCTGTTAAGGGAGCACATGCGGAGAGCAATGCCCTGGTAGAGCTCAACATTGAAGCAAATGATTAGACCGTGCTGCTAATGTATAATTAGACATTAATAATGATTTTACTCACGATTTGTTTTGTATTACATGAAAAGTAGATAAAATCAACTGTAATAACTATGTTCAATGTATAGACAGTAATTTAGGCTCTAATAGTTCCTATGACAGGGTAAACAACACCAGAGGGAAAGTAACAGTAAAATCGATTAATACGAGCCCACTTATTAACAACTGGACTAATTACTTCTTGAAGGAGAAAACTGCTTCGGATCACAACCATTTATCTTTTGAATCAGACGGTGTTTAACATCAAATACTTCACGAACTCAAAACTACACACAAAACAAAAATTACAGAAATATAAACAGAACGGTAGACTGGAACAAAGGACATGCTTCATTAAAAGAAGAATACCTGAACAAAATATAAAAAAACAAGCGCAACTTAATTACAAGAGGCAAAAACTACCAAGAAGATAGTTGTATTTTGATATATATTAAATACAATTATTTGTAAAACATGCAGTAAGTCCATACCTGTAATCAAAAACATAATAAAATAGGCTATAAATGTGAAGTATTTTGGTGAAATAGATATTTAGTGGGGAAAAGGAAAGTTGTTTTGAGAGAGAAAAGAATTTCTCAGAAACTGAGGAAAATGTAAATAAATTATGGAAAAAGAAAAAAAATACTATGAAGTCAATAAAAACTATTCAAATACGACGGCGAAGGCTGAACTCGAATCTTGAAAATTTTAATGAAAATCATTGACAGGAAAAAATCCATGGAATGCAATTTATGAATCACCTACGGGGAAATTAAAAATTATCTTCATATTTTCAACAGTAAAAAACCTGATAAATCTTAGAGTTCAGATACCAAGAAACTGGAGAAATATTCTAAGTTAGAGCAATCAGTTATTATGTGGTATTTACTCATTGTAGGGTAAAAAGTTAATGAAGAAGCCTCCACATATAGAAGTTTAATCATATAAACAACGCATTTGGAACACACAGTATTCTTCTTCAAGTATAACTAGTTTATATAGTATACCTAATCATACCTGAAGAACACTAAGTGTTCGAAACGCATTGTTTATATGATTAAACTTCTATATGTGGAGACTTGGTCATTAACTTTTTACCCTACACTGAAGAAATAGAAGTGAACAAAATATTTCCTGATGACTTAAATACTGATAATTACTTCTATACAGAAGTGAGATAAAAAATGAAATATATGTCCTCTCCAGAAGATAAATGATTTATCCTACAGGACGTGGAGGGCATAATGAAAACATTTGCACCTAAAGAGACACCTGAGTTTTTAAAAAAAATCCTGTATTCAAGACTTAATTTCACACAAAGTTATAAAAAAAATGGGGTTATTTTCTCAGAGATTGGTAGTTTTCTTTCATTATATTGCTCAATAAACCAAGACAAGAAGTCTCCCATGAAGGAGGTTGATATAAGCTCATATGTTTGCTTCCCTTTTGCTGGGAAAATATTGGAGAGGTTATTAATTGACTTCGTCATGCTGGCAATAATCTTCTGAACCAATCTAGTTTTCCTCCACAACTAAGTATGACTATTGCAGTAATAACCATTCACTAATATATTTCGTCAAACATTAATAAAAGAGGCATTAATTCTCAACTCGCAGAACATTGAAGGCATGTTTGATACTATGTGATGGTCTTCTATACTTTATCGGCTCAAATTCCATCTCTCCGAGTAACTTCAACATTAAAATCTGTCAATACTTCTAATTTAATTTTTTTCCTGAGCTCTATACTATACTGTTAGAAAAAGTAAAATTAATGAAATAAATTCTAAATATCAATGTGCAATAACACTTTAAAAACTAAGAGACTATTCCAAAAAGTAAGACTCTTTTGTAATCACTTAATTCAGAGGTTTTTTACATTTTCTATCACTAAATTTTCCACCCCTCATCTTGAAAGTTCCTTTTTTTTAACTGATTACAAATGGCATATTCATTTTCTAAATTTGCCTTTCTTTTTGCACTGTTTCGTCTAATTTTTGAATATATTATTCTCCATTCAACATAACCATATCTATGTTATAGTATGGAGCAATATGGACAGGAAAAAACCCATAGAATGCGATTTATGAATCACCTACGGGTAAATTAAAAATGATCCTAATATTTTCGAATATTGAGAAAAAAATTCTATAAACCGGTTTTTTTTTCATGAAAAACAGATGCTTTAAATTATATAAGATAATTATGAAATTATCACAATTCATTATCAGGATAAATATTTTTACTATCACATAACTCATGTGAATATTAAACAAATATTTGTATGTTACTATAATTAAAATGTTTATTATATTTGCATCAATATCAATATTTCTTTAGACATTAACAAGGCATGACTTTCCTCATTGCATGCATATTGATTCATCGTAGCCTGCTTTTTTTGACTATTTCTCCAGTTGCTTTTCTCTTATTTTACGTAAAAAATGACTACATTTAGAAGGCAGATTTAATTTAGTTGTTAAACGTAAATGACTCAAATGTACTGACAGTTTTTTTTTAAAAAAAAACAAACAGGAACTATATTTGTTGCCTTTCCTTTTAAAGTCTGTTTTGATATAGATGGTACTACTGTTTATAAATGTTTATACGTTCACTTTTTTCTTACTATAATTATTTTCAGTACTAACACAATTATTTTTTTATATAAATAAAATTTTATTTCTTTCCAGATGTTTGTTTCAAAAAGGGGTAAAAAGGAAATATTTAAATTAATTCCTACGTATCATAATAATTGTGCGTGAAATAATAATAGTATTATTTTGATTCGCCAAGAGAAACGATGAGTGACAGTTTGTGTGGATTTATTTAGAGTATAATTATGAAATAAATAAAAAACTACGTCAAATTTGGATGGGTCAGAATCCTTTGTATCGCACCCAAAACACAGTTAGGACTTGGCACGTTCCTCAAACACCACACCGTCTTTACGCACTGTCTATTCTAACGACTTGACAACAAACCACAGTTAAATAAAACACCATCTTTTTATTAAATGGTGTTATATCCATAAAAAATACACATTTTAGTTTCTAAATATATGACATCTCATTTAGACTTCAATTAATAATAACAAAAAATCATTTTTTAAAATTAAAATTTCAAATATTATAAAAAAAACATAATTTCATTTAAAATCAAGTGTACTTGAAATTATTGTTTCAGTAAAATAACATTATAAACTGCTTAATAAATGAAATTGTTAATAAATGAAAGGATATCTTATTAATTTTAGTAATTTCTCATAGCTTATTTTAATTGTTTCGTATCTACTTTTGTTAACCCTAAATTTTCTTTTAAGAGTACAGTTTCTCCTACAAACTACCATTGTAACTTCTACTATGGTGTTTATGAATCATTATAAAATACTACATGTAGACTAGCACTTCAGAATGTGTGTGAAGGAGTAAAATGTAAGTTAAAAGGTTTTTTCTTATATAATTATCAGTAATATTTATATCTGTAGTGTCAAACATCCTCTAGATATATATTTAAGATCTACTAGATTTCCTATCTAAGTAGATAGGAAAGAGATTTAAATGTCCGACAAGACAACATAATATGTTGGCAACGCGTTAGGTGCCAGAAGGGCCAATTCAACAAAAAAACGAAAAATGGGTTTTTCATCAGAAAAGTGTTTCCATAACCTTATTATTACGCACACAAAATATCATAACCCAATTCATCCTCCTTGCACTGAAATTTCGAATTTTACTTTAGAGACCGTAAGACAAACGGACTATCAGGCAGCGCTATTTATTATAGTGTTATAAAAGTGTCCCGTTATAAATTTTCTTAGATAGGATGTAAATAAAATTGTATTGTATATAAAATTGTTGTGTTGATATAATATACAAATTTGAAATAAATGTTACAGATACAAAGCTAGCTATGAACCGTAAAAGCTAGAACACATTAACAACACTTTCAAATGCTTCTCCTATAAACTTTACTGAATGTTGAATTGGCCCTTCTGGCGCCTAACGTATATTATACATTTCTTGATCGTACTTACATGTTTCTCTCATAATTTATAATCCATATAAATAATCTACGCCAACTTTGTAGCTAAAAACCTTTAGTAATACGTAGTTGTTAGAAATGTAGACATGTAGGAAGTCGATGCCTAATTAAGAGTAGAGATTCAAGGACTACTGCATGAGAACTCTGGACTAATTGATCTTGACAGCCATCAGCCAATTAGCAAAACAATCATTTGCAGCAATTTAGTATTATCTGTCTTCTCAAATATCTCCCGAACTTAGAACAATAATTGGTTTAATTAGACGTCAATAAACCTAAAGACGAACAGGATTATATTTTTATAACTTATGTCTTTAAAATGGTCTGGCATAATATGAGATATATATTTCCAAATACATAATGAAACATCTGATTTAACAAAATCTAGTGTACACTCAATATTTTTTAATTAAATAAAACAAGATATTAAAGAGCTTGAACAAGTTAACTCTTCCAGTTTTTTATTCTTCAACTTAAGAAATTCGACGATTTTCTCAGTTAGTTTTTCAACTGCACTCTGTTCTAAACTCAGTAGTAGAGAGAAGACACTTTTGGAACTGAATAGTCAAAGTTTCCTTTCAGAAACATCCCAAGAAAGCTTTTTAAAAAATATATTCTAATTATATTATTATTTTTAAAGTATTATATGATTTTAGAAAATATTTAATAAATTATAAATCAAGAAAGTTAAATATTAAATTAATCAGTAAATAGAATTTAAATTGTTTCGTATATTAAAAATCCTAATTTATTAGATAGATAAAGAAGCTTCAAGTACCTACAATGTTGTTATTAGATTTAAGTTCCTACTTTAAAATCAGTAAATTATTGTGATCATCAAAAAATTTGATATCGAGATTTTGATGGATTTACATGTTTTGAAGTCTCTAAAGTTCTTTTTTTGACGTTTTCATCGATGAAGTTTCAGAGTGTGTGTGTGTGTGTGTGTGTGTGTGTGTGTGTGTGTGTGTTTAAATAAAAAGCAATAATAAAACATTGCCTGGAAGAATTCATTGAAAACTAAAAGTAAAAAATAATTCTTGGTAACCAAAATAAATTTATTTGACGTAATGTGTTTAAGTGTTGGAATTGTTGGTTATCTTTATGATTAAATGGATAAATACTTGTATTTCTATCAGCTCAATGATGGGTTATGGTAATTATTATTAGTAGATATGGTATGGTTAGATTTTATCTACAACCTAAGGCCAGTAGACTACCAGTAGTCTACAGATTGTGTTTTGTTTCATCTGATCCAGGAAGGAATTTATAAAGGCGGCGGTTTGATTTAGACTAAGCCGTTTGTGGAGCATCTTTGATATTGGCTGAGATAAGTCCTGTCCGCGGCACCAGCATAACATTAATGCTTCACCTGTATCACTGTTTTTGTGGCTCTTTTTAACTATCCTTTGGAAAAAGAAATCATATAATTTTAAATCCAAAGTGACTCCTCAACTTCTCTTTAGGATTGCAAAACGAAAGTTTATTATTAAAGCTCCTTCATAATTTTACAGCTATTGCAGAAGAGTTTTAAGAACTTTTGAAAATACCTAAAATAAAATTCATGAAACACCTAAAACCATGATTTTTTGCCTTGACATCTATTTCTCAAGTTTAAATCAATGGCTAAGAATTATTTGAGACATCCAATAGTTTCCTTAAATGTGATTTAGTGTCTAGTAACTGCATATTTTCTCAATTATAGAAACTATTAATCTATTAATTATAACTCGATTATTATTCTACAAAGTCCAGAATGTGAGAAACATATTAGATAAGCTAAACAAAAAAAATATTTATAATAGAGTGTAACATAAACAATTTGACCTATATGAAGGTTTGATACAATGCCCTTCGTAGTTTATTTTACAAGAGGTCTCGATGTAAACACCCATTGTCATTTGGATGCAGTTGTTTATGACTTCATTAAAAGGTTTCTACTGTGATATACTGAGGGATCATAAATTGACAGTGAAATATTGTAAATAATTAAGTTTGGTGTGGTAACTGTAAACAAGAGGAAGAGCTAGGAATGAGTAAGTAAACAGTTTTGATGTTCGGAACCATACAAACAACCTGCAGTCAAGAACACTTTTGCACTAAATACTTCAGCTATCAGAGGGGTCAATAGAATGATGAAAGAAAATAACTGGTAGCGATAGCAACCGCGTTCAAATTAGTTTACAAAGCTCATTCCACCTTAACTTATATTTGTAAAGAATACTACCAGTAAAAGGTGAATTTCAACGTATATGCTGGACATTTATTCCAAATTCTTCTTTTAAGTACCATGAATAAAAGCTGTATTAGATATCATACAAAGAAGGTAGACTTTCCATTTACACGAGTTGTAAACTTTTCATCAGGTTATCTCTCATATTAACCAATCGCCTTGGAGAGGATGTAGATCATTTTTTCAAATCATACCTAAATCTATAGAAAAGACAGATCTTCCCTATATACATTTACGAAAGCCATAAAAAGAACTTAAAAGCTGAAGTTGAATAAAGTTACAACAATGAGTCGGGCAATATGAGTTGTATGGCCGAGGAGAGTCCGAGGCTAATGTGATTCAAGTCCTCAGTTTAATCAATTTGATAATATGTTAGATTGGTCACTGATTTCCAGTTGCATATGACTGTTAAAATGATTATAGCTACATATAAACAAATTATATATATTTTTGTATTTCTATAATTAGGGAGCAGATTTTTCTTAATAAATATTCCACTAAACTCTTCTTGAATCGTTGTTCTTATTACTTTTCTAGCTTTCTAATAAGTGTTCTAAAGTTTTCTGGTATGTCGAATACAGTTCTTCCTAAGAAATGTAGGAAGAAGTGTTAGAAAACACTTCGAAGTGTATTAGGAAGTGTTAAGAAGAAGTTTATTCGATATACCAGAAAACAGGGGGTTAGGCTAGCTCAGTGGTTACGTGCTCGCCTATGATCCCTCGATCACCTGGCCCTCGATTTATTCATAAGGGAGGTGAATAAATCTGAGCACGTTGTCCCTCGGAGAAGGACGTTAAACTGTCGGTCCCGAGCCTGTACGATGTCGGATACTCGTTAAAGATCCCTATTCTAAATACACTTGAGTTAGGCAAAATTTATGACTCCCACTGTAGAATGAATCAATCTTCATTGTGTGGTATCACAAAGGGCCAATGCTTTGGAAGAGTGTTCCCTTGTGGAACTGCCACTGCAACCTAACCTAACCTATACCAGAAAACATTAAAAGAATTATTAGAAATAAATAAGAGCTAACTAGAAAAGTGACAAAAACAAGATTCAAAAAGAGTTTAATGAAATTTATATTAACGAAAATCTGCTCCCTAATTACACAAATATACGATGTTATGAACCAGCAGTGAGCAAAGAGAGATTTACATTACAGTATAGGAGTAGGTCTTCTAAAATATAAAATTGACAAGCAAATCATATCAGTTCTTGAATATGAGAAAAAAATTTCGATTATTAAAAATGCACTGGAAAACTAAAATGATAACCTGATAAACTAAACTTAAGGAGGAAGTGTATTCGATATACTAGAAATCTTCAAAACACTTGTTAGAAAGCTAGAAGAGTTAACTAGAAAAGTGACAAAAACAAGGAATCAAAAAGAGTTTAATGACATTTTCTATTCGTAAATATGTATGTACTGATACAAAAAAATTAAACATAAATCAGTTGAAGATTTTTTTTTTTTTTGTAGTATAAAGTGTTTGCAGTCTAAATAAGCTTAAAATATATTTTCTCGATAATATTGAACCAAAGTTTATAATAGTAATAATTAGTGGAAAACTCTCTTAAAAAATGCCACATAATTGAAAAGTAACGTCGTAAAGAACATTTAAGCTGGACCATTAATATCGCCTTCTCCCAAGAAGTGAAATATAAATTATGGCTCTGGAGCAGTCTCTTCTTTCAAAATGTGCTTCTAGCTCCCCTTAATGAAATACTTAATTATAAACGAAGAGGAAAATTAATCACACTGAGGAGTGCTCCAATTATAAGTTTGTGATGCATTAGTTAAACTGTCTTGCCTTGTATGGATATTAGTTCACTTACATATTGAAATAGCAAAAGCATGTACTAATGTTGTATGAAATTCTTCTTTACATAAATAAACGTAAAGTTTTTGACCTGGGGAAAAACCATGATTGAAATAATAATAATTAATCTTATTTGCATACAGTCTATAATTTAGTTAGGTAATGAGGAGTATGGGTAGAAGGCAATCAGGCGGAAAAATGATCTACTTCTTCTAATTAAAGAACTTAACTCTGGATGCTTACAATGTTTCATGAAAAAAAAACTTCCTTTCTATTAATGCGATGTTGTGAGACAGGTTAAACACTCTAAAGCATCAATCTGTCTATACAAGATGTATGCCTTCTCATAAGTTATATATAAGGGAATTCAGAGATGCCTACAAGAACTTTGGCAAATAAAAGACTATAGAAGTTATTACTTAGAAGAAATAAATAGTAGTGTTAAATATTAAAATTACTGTTCAAATGCTGTTTACCTAGCCTTTAAATTTAAGCCACCTTTTAATGCAAATTTTTAAGACTGTAACTAAAAATTATATCTGTCTTTTTTACCGTTACAAAAAGTTTTGAACTGTCCATGAATTCACAATGTAATGCCATTGAAATATGGTAGTTTTTTAAAAACAACATAGAAGGATAGGTAAGAAAAATTACACATATGGTTTTTAAAATAAATAAATAATAAAAATAACACCATAACTGACCACACCAGGTGTCGGGAACGTGTGACCTAAGATTTGTTGAGAAAAATGTATCAAAATGTAAAGAATTACAATATTGATAACAAAAGCAAACATTACTGGCATTTAAGTAATTTAAAATATTCGTAAATCATTACTTTAAAAGTCTAAGGTTTTAGAAAATCATTTTCCTGAGTTAACAAAGGTAATAAACGAAGATAATAAAATCACTAAAGAATCTGTCGAAAAATGCGAAACAGTTTTAGATACACTGTTTAATATACTCAAGTGTTAGACAATATAACTATTATATGAGATTTTGCTTATCCATTTGTTGTGACCTTTTGAGGAAAGGGACGGTACTAAAATGGCCTTTACTCCAAGAAAGTTTCCTCAGCTCAGGACTACACAGTATGAGTACAGGAAAAAAGGTGGAAATTCAAATGATAATATCACCGCGATCCCATCCTAGTTATAAGCTGGTGAAGGCATCAACAGGTACAGTGCTACTGTCGATAAACCGACAAGAATAGTTACGATAAGGATAAATAAATAAAAAAAGATAAATAAAATCAATTGTAAAAAAATAGTAAAGTAAATAAAAATAACATGTAATATGTAAAAGTTAGTAAAAAAAACTATAAATTAAAAATGAAATACTGAAAAAAATCAAACGTTAAATATTCATGTTTTAAGAAACTATCTCACTATGTGCCATGTTGAGTAGCCATGAGAAATGTAATGTGCGAAAATAGGGGCTATCTAATGTAATGTGCTGAATCCGTATTCAGTTAAGCGGTCGGTATTGAGCTCGTGTTCCTCAGTTAAGGGAGTGACGTATGCTAAATTACTTGAGACACGGGACGTCTACCACGGCAGGGTGCCTTTATTGTAGAGGATCAGTCAGCCAGCAACATCTCTCCATTGTACCTCATTCGTATGTATCCATATATTTGTGTTAATTCATCTCGTTTGCAAAGTTTGTTGTAACAGTTCCTTCCTGAAAGAAATCCTGTACATAATCACTAGGTACACAGTCTTCAATTACGAGTATTATTGAAGACGACTATTGTAAAAATATAGAAGTGAGTTATGCCTGTTTCTATCTGTGTGTTACCTTTGTTTTAACCCTATTTTATTTAAAAGTCCTCTGAACTGTTTCATTTAATTACTATATATATATATATATATATATATATATATATATATATATATATATTATATATATCAGTTCAAAAATGAAGAAAAGCAACACACAGAGAAAGAGACACGGGTTTCCTGCCATTGTGTATCCGGCGTGGTTGGTCGCCCATTCTCTTTTCACCTGAAGACGGATCATCCGAAAATTTGAGTTTGTGTGTCTCTTTCTCTGTGTGTTGCTTTTCTTCATTTTTGAACTGATTTGCGTCCAGTTTGGATCGTTTTTTCGAATTTTGAGTGGATATATATATATATATATATTAGTGTATTTGGGGAGCAGGCCTTCATCTATACAAGTTTTGTTAAAACCTATGCCTATTTCTAATTTCACTCTTTTTCGGGTTAATTTTTCCATTCTTCTGAGTTCTGGCTTCCGAGAGTTCGGGACTAGATATCTAGTCCCGAACTCTCGGAAGCCAGAACTCAGAAGAATGGAAAAATTAACCCGAAAAAGAGTGAAATTAGAAATAGGCATAGGTTTTAACAAAACTTATATATATATATATATGTAAATTTTGGTGGCAATCTTTTGTTAAAATATACATTATTAAAAATAACACCAAACTTAACTGATACATGTTCACTAACAGCTTCACAACACTCTTGTTATTTCGTCTACTAAGTATAGTATATTTCAAACTGTGAACATGTTTCAAATGATCATACATCTTCTTAAAATTATTAAATTGATGGTACATTCATCCTATAGGAGTAAAAGGATTTTCCATGGCTCCTGCTTGTAGTAATTTATTCAACTAATCTTTTTTTATAGGTGGTGGTATATTTCCATTAGGGTAGATCAAATTGCATATGCTCTTTATAGTCTTTTAAACTGGAACATTGGTGAATAATTACGTAACGCCTTAAGGTCCTAGTTTGTCTTCCAGTTTTACTTTACTTATACTTAAAAATTGATCGATAGAACTAATTATATATTTTACTAATTGTAAAATACTATTTTCTGACTAAAGAACCGTTAGATTATGAATTTATATGCACTTGTATATTTTGGTAGGATATATTCTTGAATTAATACATTATTAGATTAATCTTACTTGGTTAACATTTCTTTTTTTATCAACTTTTGATCAATATAATATAATATTCAATATAACAATATAATGTATTTTCAATATTTAATAAGTTTAAGGTGTTCACAATCATCATCAAGATACAAGAGTCTTGGAACGATACAGAAATGAAATTACAGAAACCAATATGTTGAACAACTCAAATTACATGAAAGGGTATTGAAAAATTTAATCAAAGACAATATAAAATGGAATAGTAGCAATCATTACGTATTATTAATCAATTATTGTAAAAACTCAACCGATAGCTGTTTAACTATCTGAAATAATCAACAGAATTAAAGCTATCTACTGGAGGAAACAAACTTATTGTATATATATCTATATATATATATATATATATATACATATATATATATATTTGTATAGGTAGGCAGCAAATCTTCTTTTAAACAAGTTGAACTGAAATATGCAGCAGCCTCTGCATTAACGACTTTTTTGCTGACTGTCTCTAATTTTCTGATTATTTTTCTTTTATTTTGGGGTAAATTCCAAATTAATTTTGCCATAGACATTTGAACTTTACCAGTTACGTTAACAAATCATGAGAAGTTAAACGAATCAGCAACCAATATATATTTTATTTACACAAGCTTTCGACTGTATATAAGTTATCTTCAGGTATAATTTGGTTAAACATTTAAAGAAACAAATTTAAATTTATATAAGGAATTGTTGAAACAATTTTGAAACAAATTTTAGATAAACTGAAGATTATAAATAAAAGTCAGTAGGTTTGACAAGTAGCTATCAAGGTTTGTCAACTTAGCTCATACTATATATATATATATATATATATATATATATATATATATATATGATCAAACCACAATAAGAAATGGGAAAACAAGACTAAGATCTTTCAACCGTAACAAGCGGTCTTCGTCAGAGTCAAAAACCCAACTGGGTTTTAGTTGGGTTTTTCACTCTGACGAAGACCGCTTGTTATAGTTGAAAGATCTTAGTCTTGTTTTCCCATTTCTTATTGTGGTTTGATCATTGATTGTTATTTCCCGTGTTTATGTGAAATCTTTATATATATATATTTATATATATATAAATTATTTCCCGTTATGTTATTTCCCGTGTTTATGTGAAATCTTTATATATATATTTAATGGGAGAATAAAACCCGCCAAAACACGAATAGTTGAATCAAAATATAACCCCATAGAGCATTTGAATAGCACCATGCCACAAGGTAAATAGTGGCATCCATTACAAAAATAATTCAAAAATAAATATATCATCATAAACTAAAAAAATAGAGATGCCCACATTTTACAAATACACAAGCCATATATAAATATTCAAGTAGAAAAGAGTAGTACACATTTAAAATTATTTGGATGAATCAAACTTGTTTTTCAGATATTCTTGGAAGTACCATATCTACTTACCTAGCTGCATCATGAGCAAACATATTTGTCCACTTATTCCTCTAAAGCTATATATATGAATACCAATTTAGAAAACAAGATCCTTCACCTTCCGATGATGCATGGCAAAGTCATCATAATATTGAGTATTTGTAATATATAATACTGTATAACGAAATAACGAGAGGGGTATTTAAGAATATTAAAATACGGATGAACAAACAAGTACAGGTGCCTAATAGTATAAATACTCCCATATAAGATTCAGAAACTTTCAGAGATGTGAACGAATTTGTCAATATGTATGTCGCATTATTAAAATACGTAAAATATGGTAAAAAACAGTAAATTAGATTTTGATTTGAAAATCTACTTTATTAATATTATTATTATTATTGTCTTTGAGTGTGTTATGTTTACCTCTCTCTCTCTCTCTCTCTCTCTCTCTCTCTCTCTCTCTCTCACACACACACACACACACACACACACACACACTCACTCACTCACTCACTCACTCACTCTCTTCTCTCTTAGTGTTACACATTTTTATAAATCATATTTTTTTATGTTTACTGTTATTTAAAATCATTTCATAAAGCATATTGTTGCTTGATTATTTAGTGATACTAAATGCAGAACGAACCCATATACGTTAATTATACAAGTTCTAAACAAAAGTTTTATTGCAAAAAAAATTCCTTGTAACGACTTACAAACCAATGCAACCAATGAACGACCGACCAGGACATACCTCATTCATAAGTCGGGGAATGTCATTATATAAAGAAGATGTTGGTGGTGAAAAGAGGGAGAGACACAATAAAAAGTACAATAATAATTGTATAACCAAATATTTACTGTGATTGTGAAGGCGTCACAACATTTTTCATGCTGTTGGAGATATCACATTGCAAAGAACTTTACTACTATTTTCTTCTGTATAATAACAATGAAGTTCATGTTTAATAAATTGATTTCTGGAAACTATTTACTTTTATTGGTAGATAAAATGTTATTAGTAGAGAAATAGATCTGTGTAATTCCTCCAACTGAGTTTCCTCTTCTTATAAGTTACTGTAAGAGAGAAGTCTCACAAGATTAAATTAAGGAAAAGGTAGCTTTGGGTTTGCTATGTCTGTCACGTTCAGTTATTTTGAAAAGAGCGACACCTACCTGTGTTCTAACTAACACAGAGGGAGATTTCTACTGGACAAAGCCTCTCAAAACACTCTCTAGCAACCCTCTTTCTATTTTACTTAAACATACCCTTCGAATATAACATATATTTTTATAGACATCAATAGATTTCTATACAAAATAAAAACACAATAACGATGTTTGTTTGATTTTTGGTTCATTCTGTTATCAGAATAAAGTGAAGCGTGTCAGACGTCATGTGACAATGATTAACAGCTCATACGAGTAGGATTTCAACTCAAAAAAAATCTGGTATAGCAATCAATCATCTTTACCATAAGTCGCTACTTTAACACAACATCAAAATCCATCACCTTCAGTTTGGTTGTGGCTGTAATTAAAAATGGATATAATGTAAAAAAACAATCAAAGGTATTATGAAACTCACAGGAAATCTGTTTAAGTACTGCATTAATCTGCATAAGTACACATTATAATGTGTTATGATAATAACAGGAATAATTGTTATAGAACAATTCGATGTAATATTATTATTTCTTTAATTATTATTATTACCATGTTGAGTCTCATTGAGAACTGAGTCTTATTGGGCTCGTGTGCACCTCAGATAGATCTGTCCTATGTTACTTTCATTGATCCATTCAAAAACAATCGTAAATTTTAAGTTATCTAATGGACGTTACAGATATCTTTACAAAATTATACCTGAAGCCCTTTGTCCTTTGTTTCGAGGTATGAACTCGTTAAGGCCACTGATTTTCATTCACTTTCATTGAGATCAGAGAGTTTCCACCACTTCTAGATCAAGTCTATATTCTTCATTTGATATTAATTTCAAACAATATCAGTTTAGATATTCCAATATATTTATGAATCGTTTAATTGATAGTATATTATTTTTTTACAAATTTAATTTAAGATGAATTGAGAACGATAATTTGATATTAGATGAATATGAACACCAACTTTTTTTTTTCAATGCTTAAATCACTTGATGATATAATTGCAGAACATTCATTTTAACTTGTTTTGTTATATACGCATAGATCATCTTAAGTATACTTATATAATGATAAATAACATTCGACTTCCATGTTATATTTTTTTTAAATTCATATAATGCTCTAAATACTGTAAGTCATGATTGTTATTTCTTTTATTGTTTATTGAATCTCCAACACGTTGTTACACTTATATTTTGTTCCTGTTCAACATTACAACTCTGTTATCATAGTTATACGAATAACTATGTCGTATTAATATTAAACATATAATCTACCGTCATACCTCGTACATTACTGCCGTATCTGTCGGACCGGTTTCGGGTGTCACCCATCTTCAACACGAACTGATCTAATGAATCCTACCTATCTGTTTATATAAACAGATAGGTAGGATTCATTAGATCAGTTCGTGTTGAAGATGGGTGACACCCGAAACCGGTCCGAACGATACGGCAGTAATGTACGAGGTATGACGGTAGATTATATGTTTAATATTAATAATACTAACCTCTGTGGTAATGATGAATTGCATGAATTTAACTATGTCGTATATGCAGTGTCATTAATAAAATATTTTGTATTTATATAAACTATTGGATATACAATAAGTTTCATGCACACAATTTCTACCGTAAATAGAGTAATAACATTATGAGTGCACAACGTCCATTATTAATTTCAGATTATTACTGTAGTATTATAAGTAATATAATGGTTTCTCTTATTAAATATGTACTTCCAATAATACTTAAATTCATTAGGGATAAATTCTTTTGTTGTATGCTTTAAAGTGTTTATTTCTCAAAACAACATTTGAATAAAAAAATATAGTTGAAATTTTACCACACAAATTTTATGAAAAATTATATAGATATTCTATAATTTTTATATTATATTATTATTATTAATATATTATATTATATTTCATAAAAAGTCTCATATTGAAGAAACTGTGTCCTTTTACACAGTATTATGCCAGAGCAATTGATAACGATCAATTTTAATATTTACAAAAAATATGCATTTATCTCTTCCTTTCTGTGTATGTAGATAGGCATGTTTTTATTGTGTGTGTATGTTTGTTTTCAGCAAAGTTTTTTAACAGACATTACTAAGAGTAGCCAGCTTTAGTGAATATTTGATGACAATACACGGGTAGAGGGAGAGAAGGGCAGTTAGCACACGTTTCTGCCTTCTATATAAAAAGCCACAATTCTTTCAAAGAATCTTGGCTTGAGACAAAAATAGACAACTCTACTCATAAACACCGTTTTTAGTATAAAACTCCAGCTATGGCATAACACGCCAGAAATAACCCAGTGTTCACTTTTAATGATTACCAACTTTTGAAAAAAAAAATGTAAAAATATCTATGGACCAAAAAAAAAATAATAGATAAAATATAAAATGAAAGTTAATTCTCTTATGGGAGTTTAATTTATTGATAAAATAAATTTATTAATTCTGCATAAGAAAAAAAATTTATATGAATAAAAATCCTTCATTATATTCATTAAAAAAAGAAGTTAATAGTATAGAACTGATAATAAACTTAGTAGTGATAAACTTAGATTTCATATTTATATTGTTCCATTATTTTTTTCTCTTAAACCACTCTCTAATTTCATGGATGTTGTTGTTATCACAAATCATCGTCTTTGCTCCTGATGCCCTGGGAGTTTCTTGAAGTATTTGGACATTGTCTGTCTTGAAGCGAAATATGTGTTCTAAACCAATCCCAGAAACTACCAGCTAAACACGATTATTTCATCATTTAATATTAATTACACCAGCTAAATTATGAATTTATATTTGGTAAACAGAAGCATACAAAAACTGCAAAGTTACTAATATATTTATGCTTAAAATTAGCTTTTGAAATTGTAAATTTGTTAAAGTAAATATCAGGTTAAACCATGGAATATAAATCTCATAAATATGATAGACGCAGATAATTTAAATAACAAGCAATTTAATCATGAAACAGACATCTTTTTTAAACCACAAATAAAAATAAAATAGAAAACTGAATGGACTTTGCAGGTATTAATGAAATAATAAAAGAAACAAATTGGGTTAATCTAAATTGGAATATTAACGCGTTATATTATTAAAAAGAATTAAAATAAAGTACAATAAATATGGGCACCACCTGTTTGACGTTATATTAACCTATGAGAAGTGACTCTGTTTAGATCTTCTTGAAGATAGACGGCGTCTGAAACTAGTAGAACAACTCCGTTTCCAAACTACGAAGTTAGTAAGTAACATTTACTAATGTGATTATGCAATTTTATTACTACCTACCAACAATATTCAGTGTCATTAATAACATATTTTGTATTTATATAAAATATTGGATATACAATAAGTTTCATGCACACAGTTTCAACCGTTAATAGAGTAATAACTTTACGTGTGCACAACGCCCATTATTAATTTCAGATTATTAATGTAGTATTATAAGTAATATAATGGTTTCTCTTATTAAATATGTACTTCCAATAATACTTAAATTCATTAGGGTTAAATTATTTTGTTGTATGCTTTAAAGTGTTTATTTCTTAAAATTAAAACTTTTTTCAGCCTTACAGGACTAAATAAAAGCCGATGAATGCCAGAGGTGCTTGAGATAGCACAAAGGAGCATGTTGTGAAGTGTTAATGGGAAGGAGCAGAGCATATTGACAAAGCCCGCTGCTCACACCTTAATGAAGTGCTTTGAGAGAGTACTGCGTGCAGGTACAGGTTTTATATTAGACCCTTCACAAATCGATTAATCTTCTTTTTTATACCTTAAGCCCACCCACCTTAAAACACACCTATGTTTCACTCTATTCTGTTTAAGTATGTATGCATAGTTAGAAGTAATATGAAAAACTCCATAAATATTAAAACAACTTTTTCACATTAATCTCTGTTCATACCTGAGAAATATATTATCCAAAGGAAGGTACTGTAAGCAGATTTCATTAGTAATAAAATGTGGATTCAACAATTAATATATAGTGACAACTCAGTGATCGGGTAACAAAGTCAATTCAGTAAATATTTTGAGTTCTTTAGTATTCAAGGCAGGTACAATAACCTGTTTTTGAAAGAAACTATCGTACTTTGTCTCTCCTTTCTTAATAATTGACAATGTATCAACCCACCTTCTTTCTTACTCATTCTTTTTTTCTCAGACAGTAACTAATGATGCACAAGAAGATCAACTCAGTTTACCCTGGCTGTTTCAGGAACCATAGCAACCAATGCTTAACACCTTCTTTTTTTCGAAATTGGTTTGTGGACGTTGGGACGATGATGATCTGTAATTACATCACTCTTCCTGAATTATTTTATGAAAAATTAAGGCTCAGTAAGTTTATTGCCTGATATAGATAAGACTTTAGAGCATCCCCATGAAACTGATTTTTCTCATTCACATAATGTATGCTACCTTATACCAGGCGTACAAAGAAAATTAAGTAACGAGGTTTTAGAAATTTACCTACTGAGAGATCTATAGGTGCTACCAAAATTTAAAACTTTCGACATATTGCTTTTTACTTTCTAAACAACAAAACAATTCAATGGTTGTCACATTGTGATGCAGGTCTTCTATCTATGTTCAAGGCTATTTCATACCTTCTGTGAGAAAATACAGCCATAACATTTGAAAGCAGATGGGGACATACAGGAGAGTGCTGTCATCTCCATCTACGTAAACCATATCATATTGAAGGGTACACTCAGTTATATACCGACTTGTGGTCAGGCTACCCTACAAGATTTACAGTTTTAGAACTACCCTAGTGTTCTTCTGAACTCGGTCGTAGCCCAGAATATGATTGAATAAGTCAATTACTTGACTTATATGAATGAATAAGACGCCAATACCCATTACTCTGAGACCAGGGCTTACTGTTAGTAGTTAACGAACCCCATCAGGCCTCATTGTGAGGAGTGTTGTTAGTACCTCAAGAGAAACGACTCATAGAGAGAGAATACAAATCTCTCGTTGGCTAAACGCCACCATATCTGTGCTAGTATGAGAGCCTCTAAAGTCTTTCATTGGCTTGATCATAAATGGACTTGAAGGAGTGATATCTAATCGTCTCCAGTCTGAGCTCCCATCAAGAGCCGAGCCTCTACTAGCATGTACCAGTTGCCAGTCCAATCAGCTAAGTTCAAGGCCCGTTCCCACTGGTAAGGGTTTGGGGTCTCTAGCTATCCTAAGCAGGCATCCTCCCGAGAAGTTACTGTTTCTCGCACAACAACCACAAGAGTCTACCCAACTTTCCTTCTTATTTTAAGAGTTTCGGATCACACTCCTGACCAAAGGTCCCACTTGAACTTCTCAGCTACAGGTGAGGTCAGTGGTCTTTTTTCCCCCCGGTTCAAAGAACCTGTAGATATATATAAGCCAATGCCACTTGTGGTTTAGCTGCATGGTCCCACTAGGGGCGAATTATATACCGAATCAAAAGCATCACTGATTTTACCTGCGGAAGTAGTAGATAACAGAAGTATTTTCCTTAATATACTCAGAGATTGCCGAGTCTAGCCGACAATTGGTTGGGAACTACAACTGCTATAATGTCAACATTGTATAATGAGCTCGAACACGATTATACTGGTGAGATCACACCCACCTCGTGGGTCATATTTAATGTCAGTTTAGGTATACAAAAAGGTGCTTAGAGGACTACTAAATCAGATTGCTACGGCGAGTTCTAGTATGCTAATGTAATTCTTTTTAGTTTTCAAATTTATCTCCCGTGCTTATTATCTGTTTGATGTTTGTTCTTAAACATAAAAATATAATTCAAAATTTTTATGTTTTTATCATATACTCTAAATTTTATCAAAAATTATTGAATATTATATATTATTTTTTTTACTATTAATAGTATAGCAGTAAGTTTAACATTATAATAACCAATTCAATAATAAATATCACACCAAACAGAAGATTAAAAATAAAAGCAAAAGAAGTTTATGCCAGCTATTTCGAAGAATGTATTAAAGATATTACACTACATATACTACTGGATATACTGCCTCTATAAATGGAAATGTCGTATGTTTTACTGAAGATGTACAAACACTATTGTTTGCACAACTGTACTGTTTGAAATTTATGATATATTTATCATATTGCATTAAAATTTATTGTCCAAAAATAAACCGCCATTGTGGTGTAATTTTGTAATTATAGTCTTAGCAGATATAGAATAATTTTGAGCAATATTTTGACTGATTCAATAAACTCAAATTAAGTGAGAGTCACTCTTCAACTTGACAGACGGTTATTGCTTAGGCTTATCAAATAGTGACAAGTTCTTATTGATCTTTTCTTGAGATATATTTTCTTTTTAAAAACAAAGAATTATATACTGAGCCATACTGAAATGTTTCTAAATAAATTATTTCCTACTATTAGAGTTACTAATATTGACTATAAATCTATGTCTATGATGGGAATACCATCTTTCAACCCAAACTGGTCCTTATCAGAGCACATTCATAGTAAAGCAAGTGGACGTTTAAAAACAGGAGAAAAAAATTTTTTTACTAATTTCATGTATTAGTAAGAGTCAGTATAATGCTAGTATATTTTATACTCTATTTATAATTGTTTGCACGATTAGTTTAAGTTATTTATAAAATGCAATTTCTGCATCATAACTTATCCCGTTAAAAAGTAAAAATACTCGTAATTATCAAATTGACTAAATCGAATGTAATGCCTGTTTACCCGTTTGGAGAATTTAATTAATGAGCACATTTAATGAAATGAATACCAGGTAAGCAATAAAATCCCAGCTCACTGTTGCTTATGATAGAAAATGTAATGAGATCTTCTAATTATATATGGATGTGTGATTACAATTAGTAAATAAATAATGGGTACATCTGGTTCATGATTTCACCCATAGAATAAATACCACATTAATTTATGCATAATTTTTTTTACATTTTCTCCTCGGCTTGATTTTAATAATATTCTTCTTCATTGTTAATAATGCATTGTAAATAGGCAACTTATAAACAAAAAGCTCAGAAACAAATTCACAAAAATTACACTGCTTACATCATTTGGAAAAAAATTTACAACAAAAAGATATGACTATTAAAAAAGCACTGTGGGATGAAAAATTGCCTCAAATATCTTAATACAAAACAAAATATGGGAATACAATACACATTAACGCATGGGAAAGAAAAAAGTCAATACAGAAATCAATTCAATATTTCTACATACGTCGTCACCATTTTGTCAATATAATTATATATATATATATTTACTTAAAGTTACAGCTAGAGAACACAAGAAAGAGGACTAACGCTCACGAATCTCCATCATTTCGGCGTCTTGCCGCCTTCAGGAGAGAAGAAGAAAATAAAAAGGACAAGGAATGAAGGAACGGAGACGTAAATACATCCACTGACCGATACAAATTTATATATATATAACATACAGCAACACACAGAGAAAGAGACACACTTACAAACTCAAATTTTCGGATGAATTTGAATTCGAAGCCAGGAAATCCCTGGCCGGGACGGTTTCCTGCCGTTGTGTTTCCGGCGTGCTTGGTCACCCATTCTCTTTTCTTCTGAAGACGGAAAATTTGAGTTTGTAAGTATGTCTCTTTCTCTGTGTGTTGCTTTTCATCGTTTTTGAACTGATTTGCGTCCCGTTTGGATCGTTTTTTCGAATTTTGAGTGATATATATATATATATATATATATATATATATATATATATAAACTATATTGACAAAAAAGCATACAGAAATGAAAGAGAAACTCACTACTATTTTTTTATGGCCTCGTCATCAGGAAGATAGAAACGAATTGCTCCGCAGGCAGACAACGGCTGGCTGGTGGTTTTGAGGGAGTAGAGAACAGTGTAGCCAACTTACGGAGGGAGAAGAGGCAAGGATAGATAAAGAAATAAAAGCAAAATAAATTATAACGAATGAAAACAAAAACTATTAGCACGGGCAAAAACACCGAAACAGAAATAAAATTTATAATAAAAGTAGAAATAAAAAATAATTTTATATATAAATAATTTTATAATAATAATAAATAATTTTATACAGAAATAATATATATATAACTAAAAAAACAAAACATGAAGGACGAAAATGCTTACCAGGATCAATATTTCGAAACACAGTTCATCTTTAGGAAGAGAGTAGGAGGGAAGAAGAAGTTTCACTTTCCACCGACAGTCTTAAACGAACATACCTCTTCTTCTCTCTCTTACTCTCTTCCTGAAGATGAACTTCGTTTCGAAATGTTAATCCCAGTAAGTGTATATGTAGTTTAGGTGTTCTATTATTAGTTATTAATATGTCCTGTTTGGAACATTTATTAAGTTTATACATATATATGTATAAACTTAATAAAGGTATATATATATATATATATATACACGAGTACATATGCATAAATATATATGTATAAATGTATGAATCTATGTATAAATGTTAAACCACAATTAGGAATGGGGGAAAAACTAAGATATGAGGTTGGACTATGATAAAGACCACATGTTACGGTTGAAAGATCTTTGTCTTTTTTCCCATTTCTTATTAGGGTTTGAACATTAATTGTTATTCCACATGTTCATTGTGAAATTTTGTTTGATATATACATATAGGGAGCAGACATTCCTTCATACTTATTTCATTCAACTTATTCTGGATCTTTTTTTTTGTCACTTTTCTAGGTTTGTTTTTAGTTGTTTGAAATTTTTTATAGTTAGCTAATTTTCAGGCATACCAAATAACAATTTTCCAAACGTTTTATTCACAATGCTTGCTATTAATGACAACTATTTTTCAATATTTTTTACTTTTTGTATGCATAGACGAACCGAACCAAATCGCTAAAGGAATAAAGCATACAGTCTTTTATAGAAACGAATATTCCAATGAACATAAGGTAGATGAATGAATCTTAAAAGGCACCATCAAAGAGAATAAAAAATATTAGAACAAGGTATCTATATAAATTTCGGGCCCATTTTCCTCTGCATCCCAATAGATCACGATGAAGTGTTACATAGTGATCGGAATGAAACAAATGGAAGTGAAGCAAAGGGGGAAAAGACCTGAAATCAGTGAAGGTGAAAATTAGAAAGAAATGACAAAAAAAAATTAAAAAATAAAAAAATGATCTTATACAAACATAGTCAACTATATTTCGTTTTAAGTTAAAGGATTTATACAATTTCAAACAACAAAAATAAGCAAAGTTACGTAGAGTAAATTACAGTCCAAGTTAAGGTATGCTCCACGTTTTTCCTCTATTTTCACACCATCCATCTCTTCATACCTTTATCCCCCTGTCTCTAAGGAAACTATACATATCAGTATTGCGAACCTACTCAGGGAGAAGGGGACAAGGAAAAATAAAATAAATTAATAAAAATAGAGATAAATTAATTAAAAAAATAGGAAAAGTTTTTAAAAATAAAGATAATACTAGAAATAAATAAAAAAAAATGAAAATTAAATATGTAAATAAATTTGCTTAACATGGGTAAATGTATATAATAAAGAATAATTAACCATTGAGGCTAAACTCAGGAGTGGATTATTTCCCGGGAAACAAATAAATACTATTCCTAAAGCTCCCAAAGTGATATTCTATTTGGGACCACAAATCTGCCTAAAAGTATGTACAAGCAAACAATCATTGAACCTGAACACGTCAAAAAAATTATGAGTGAAAACGGGACGATTTCTGTGCTTACTAACGAAAGAACTGAAAAATTATTCTATCTAAACTTATCTTAGATAATGCCAAACTGTTATAGAAAGCATCACATTGGAATACAGTCCAATAGATAAACGTAGTTGGAAAAAATTGAGGAGGTCTTAAGAGGAATAGAGTAGGTGTGATTGTTAAGTAAGGAGACAATGGAACAGTTTTGATGATAGCGCGACACCTATTAAGTCCATATTGAACCATACCTCTAGCAGTATTGGCATATAGAGTGGAGCTCTGTGAAAAGACAGATCTGAGCTTAATATATAGCTACGTTATATGAAACAGGTTTAATGCATTTCTAGGTATCTTGAACACAGAAATAAAGGTCAACAATCTACAGCTATAAAGATTTTTTTTACAATAAGCTTCATCTTTAACATTTTACATTATTTTGTTATTAATGTAGTAATTTTTTTATTGTAGAGTTCCACGAGTTATTATGACATTTTGTCATAAGATAATAATATCCAATAACTATATTTCATAGTAAAAACTTGACATAAAAAATCAACGTATACCATAGTAAGGAATTCAGAAATGGAGTTAAGATTTCTTAGCTTTAAATAAATCAATAAACAACTGGGTTTCTCTAGAGTCACCTCTCATGACTTAACTTTTCACCTTAACATGAAGCATGGGACACAGGACATCTGGTAATAGGTTATGGAGGCAATAGAAGTATTTTAAAGTTATAGAGAGGTAAGGAGAGGCATTAAAGAAGTAAAAAGAGGTTACTTTGATCTTTTTCCATGCCCTTTAAACCATTAAAATACCTCTCTTGCCTCCTTCGCAATATACCACCGGATATCCTAATTCAGTTGTTCCAGTTCAAGTGTAGCTCCGAAAAAGACCAGAGGTTGAGATTGAAAGATAATAGTGCAATATCTAAATATCTGATATATGGATTATCATATAGAAATAAAGAGACAATCCATATTATCATATTATATATATGCAGGTGTGTTTTCTAATCGGGATTCGGTCAATTTTCTAGGATAAAAATAACTCTCGTTGCCAATGTTTCGGTTTTATTTAAAACCTTTTTCATAGGCCTAAAACAAAGGATAATAAAAAATGACATATCAACATGAAATATTGGAATAGAGTAGTTGTGATTGATATGAAAATTTCCATCAATCCATTTCACAATATAAAAATGGATTGATACAATTTATGAATATTACAAGCGGACGTATTTCAGAGATACATAAACCAATATTACTTACAGAAGTAAGATTTTTTTAACTAAGAAAATGAAATTTACATTATTTAAAAGAACAACAATGTTAACCGGACAAAACCTTCGACTAGACTAATAAGATAACATTACAAATGACCTCAACACTTTTCACTCAAGGGAACTAAATAAATCAAATTTCACTAAAACTCAGCCTAACACTCCAGAATAAATATTACTTAAATTAGTAATATCACTTCTATAATTAATCGAACTTAGATTCTTTTTAATATATAACATCTCAAGTGTCTTCCTTCTTTGCTCATCTTTTTCTTTTTCTATTATAGTTGTATCTTCAAAATCGAACGTGTGACCTTCGTTTATGTCATTGCCAGCTTATACTGATGCGTTACTTTTATTTGTTCTTATTGAATAATTATGTTGGTAAAGCCTTTCTTTCAGAAAACGACTAGTTTCACCATAGTAACGCTTGTCACAGTCTTCACATTTGATGACATAAATGAGGTTACTTTGTAACTCCTTCGGAATATTTCCTTTCAAATTTGAAAATAAAGATTTATATTTTCTTTTATTATAAAATGCTAATATAACTTCAGGTACGTTTCGTTTGAAATCTTTTCTAATTGATTGTTATAAGCACTCAACATAAGGAAATTTGAAATACTTTCTATTTATAACTTCCAGTTCAGCATGATCTTCATTTGAATGTTCTGGTTGCTGTCTTACCATATATATCTTAACCAATATCGTTCAACTAAGTTCTTCGGATAACAGTTTTTTTGTAACAATAATTTCACCGTTTTCTTATTTTCATTTATAAAACATAGACTGCTTATTTCAATATTTTTTTGAACCAAATTTTGTACGCAATTTAATTTTTGGTTTATAGCATGAGAAGAATGGTAGTTCAGGATTCTTCTAGCACTGGTAGGTTTTTTAAACCAATCCGTTAAAATATTGCCATTTTTACCTCTTATAACTTTCACATCTAAAAATGGCAGATTTCCATCTTTTTTTACTTCACAAGTGAATTTAGACGATTATGAAAATAATTAAATATATTTAATACATTCTGTTCTTCTGTTTGTATATATATATACAAAACTAAAGTTTATCAGGATTCAGTCAGTTCTTCAGGTTCAAATTAAACTCTAATTGCCAATGTTTCGGTTATATATATATTTCCCTTCAAGTGTTTTGAAAGTTATATACAAACTCATTAAAATTAAACCAAATGCCACTTCTCGGTGAAATGAATTATCTCTTTTATGCATCAGTCATTTAAATTTTATTTTTAATCCATTTTTTTTAATTTTAAGTTCTTACTTATATCTTCTTTAAAACACAGTTAATAATTAAGTTTCGAAGAGGGTTACAGAATGTCGGTATTAATTTCCCTGATATTGCTGAAATCTTCCACTACAATTATTCTTATAAATTATCAAGTTTAGTATTTACCTATTCAAGGTTTAACAGTTAATTAAGTTAATTTTAACAGTTTAACAGTTAAATCCAAGGTTTATCAGGATTCGGTCAGTTCTTCAGGTTCAAATTAAACTCTAATTATCAATGTTTCGGTTATATATATATATTTCCTTAACATTTGCGTTGTTTTCTTTTTATTTATTTATTAATTTTCATATGCTGTCTTAGTTCCTAATTAATAAGTAAACAGTTAATAATTATTGACCAACTGATTAATAATATTATCTTTTTTTACTTCACAAGTGAATTTAGACGATTATGAAAATAATTAAATATATTTAATACATTCTGTTCTTCTGTTTATATATATATATAAACTAGAATTTAAAAAGAACACATAGAAAGGAAATCACTGAACTCACTACTATATTTCGATGTCTTCGTCTTCAGGAAAAGAAGTGAATCGCTCCAAAGGCTGATAACGACTGACTTGGCGTTCGAACTGAAGCACTCAAACAGGGTAGCCAACTTTCGGAGGAAAGGTAGACAGGGAAGATAAAGAGATACAAGCCAAATAAAAATTAAAAAATGAAAACATTTAACTAAAATAAAATTAAAAGCTGATAAGAACTAAAAAATAAGAGGAAAAAAAAATCAACGATTGACGTTAAGCCCAGGAGCCGATCTACCGCCCAGACGACTAATAAGTGCTTCTTCTGAAGCTCTCAGAGTAACTTTCGAATTAGTCTGATCAATCTACCTCAGGACCTGTACACGGAAACAGTCATTAAAACTGAGTCCGTGAGAGCTGGCATGAGTAGCAACGGGAAGGTCACTGCGTTTGCCAACGGATGACCTGTGATTATTCATACGAAGGCTTAGCTTGGTGGAAGCCAAACCCACATAAAAAGAATCACACTGGGTGCAATCCAAACGGTAAACGCAGTTACCAGAGGTACAAGAGGTCTTGTGACAGATAGGGTAGGTGCGTTTACTATGGAAGGAGGTAAAGGAAGGAACAGGATTGATGATAGGACAAGTTAGACATCTACGACGTCCGCATTGAACCATACCACCAGCAGTTTTTGGAGGCTTAGGAGAAGAGATGTGAGAGAAGATAGATTGAAGATTAGCAGGTTTGCGATAGGAAATGGAAGGTGCCTCACTAAAGACTGAAGAAGTACAGGAGGAGGAAGAAAGTATAGGGAAAAACTCCCTGACAACTGCACCCAGCCTATGAGCACCAGGAAAATAAGTGGTGATGAGGAAATTTGCGTCACTGCGATCCCTCCTAGGACCTGAATTATGATGAACGTCTGCAGGGACTATACGGTTGTTAATAAAATTAGAAGGATATCCTCGGTCAGAAAATTTCTGTTTCAATAAATCTATTTGGAAGGAACGATCCAAATGTAATAAGGTTAACTCTCACCCGGATTAAAAATGTATTAAGGTTATTGGTCACATGATGAGTAAAGGAAATAGATGAAGAGAAGGAATTAAATGACGTAAGGATATATATATATATATATATACAAAAGTAAAGTTTATCAGGATTCGGTCAGTTCTTCAGGTTCAAATTAAACTCTAATTATCAATGTTTCGGTTATATATATATTTCCTTAATAAGTGTTTTGAAAGTTATATACAAACTCATTAAAATTAAACCAAATGCCACTTCTTGGTGAAATGAATTATCTCTTTTATGCATCGGTCATTTAAATTATTATACGTGCCATAATAATATATGCAGATCTACATATCTACATATGGTATCTACATCATGACTGACTTGATGATAATATTTTAAATCATGAGTGGGTTATTATAATGCAGTCAGAAAATTATTGTCGATGAAGATATTTAAAGAAAACGGTAAGTGATAAGGTGGGGTTAAGATTAGATTGGACTTGTTGGTGAGAAGAGATGAGGGGATTAGGCGTTGATTGGACGGAGCAGAATGAGCTGTCCCGTGAGCCAGTCTACCAGATGGGCTGAGTCAGCCCTGCATCGCACATGCACTCACTTACCCTCTTCTCTCTGCAACCCAAATCCCTTTAACCCTACAATCAAACTCAATTCATCCTTGTACAACTTTTCTTTTTTTTTACAATAGTTTAGTCAATCACATATTTTTAACTAACCTAACAAGTGTAAACTTATGGGTCTTGAATATTTCAAAGTGAAGCATTCAAATTATTTAAAATTGTGACTCTGATATGAAGATTTATTTGTACTACTGTTTTCAAAACTATTTGCTCTTTTGCTTCTCACTAGTAGCATCTAAAGAAACTAGCTTTAAAGCAAATTATGAAAACAACGATTAAGTTTAAAAAATAAAAATACTAAAAGAGAGAGCCAGATATCCTAGCCACTAGACCATACCGGATTGACAATCCACAACAAAGCGCTGTTATATTAAACATTACTGCGACCTATCTGGACTTACAGACTTGAACTATGGGGTTGTGCAAAACCTTCCAACATTTATAAAATACAATCATTACAATCAAAAATCCTCCGTACTATCACAAATACTTCTTATTACGTCAAAAACTACACCCTTCATAAAGACCTAAAAATTCCATTCATCCAAAACCTTGCCTCTGATCGTTACAAGTCATTTCACAACAAGCTTTCCTCTCACCCAAATACACTTGTACGAATCCTTGCTTCCCCCTCACCTTCCCAGAATCCCCCAAGACAACTCAAGAGAAAATGGCCCAGGGATCTCCTATTACAATAATATACTAAAAAAAAAAACAAACAAAGTGAAAAGTTGAACCAGTGGGTTCCATTCTTTGCTCATGTGCATCGATGTTATTGCGTAATCTATTACTACATATGCCTGTTACGAAGAATATGCGCAGTTGTATATTTGCTAATAAAGATGTTAAAAAACTAAAAGAGAACAATCATAGTGTTACACTTTTAGTTATGAAGAGTGATCTCAAAAATATGATTAATGAAGATTACTAAATAAATCAGAATGAACTTTTTTGTTTTCAATTATTGACCAAGAAGAAGGACAGTATATTCAGGTTAGGTTACGTTGTCGTCCCAGAAGAGAACACACTTAGGCGTGCTGGCCCCTTGTGATATCACAAAAGAAGAAAACCTATTCTCCCCCGTCATTCATCCACTTGAACTATCCCGAGTGAACAATAAATTTAATTAGATCCCTGATACTAGTGGATGCTAGGTTCTCAAGATTGTCAAAGAAGTACTTTCCATATCTTATATTCCTTCTTTAAGCCAGACTAGGCCATTGACAAAGAAAGTAAGGAACGGATTCCTCCCCTTCCTCGCTTTCATATGCTCTGTAGATGCCTCTTGCCTTGCCCTGGTGTCATTCCTTTCTATTAGCAAACATTCAGTACAAACGTGCTCTTCCTTGTCCATCTTTAGTTAACACTTTTCACCAATACTTTGGCAAACCTGAAGCTTGCATATGGAGAGTGGGACTTCAGGATAATCAAAGATATCCTGTGTCGAAAAAAGGCTGCCAGTATCAGGCATGTTCATCAGCCTTGCAGTTAGGTATTTTGATCCAGTCTACCGTAACTCAAGTCAGGCTAACATTTAACTTTTCTGACAACCTATTAAATAGTCTCCTGCAATTGATGACAACCTTAGACGTACTGTTAATTTTCATAAGAGATTTGATAACGGCTTGACTATCCGAAATAATATCCATGATATCATCATCGGTTAGGTAGATAAAGACTAATAAGTGCTCTTCCGCTTCCATAATTGCAATGACCTCTGCCTGAAACACACTACAGTGATCAGACAGTTTAAACACTATATTCTAATTTAGCAATTCGGGAAAAGATACCTGTGACTTTACTTGCCATCATTGATCCATCAGTAAACATTAAAATGGATCTGTGAGTTGAGAACAGGTACTTTTTCCAACCATCCCATTCAGGGATAATTGTAGAAAGCCCATTCCCAAAGGAACGTTTTGCAACAACGTAATCGATATCTGTACACAAGCATCTGTATTATTGAAGTAAAATTAAGGGGCCAATATGGGTTTCCTTCCAGAGGTTGACCGCATATAGCTTTCAGCATGTTTAATTCAAATTATAAATTGTAATGTTTTTGATATTTTTATGTGTGATTATATATTTTTTTCACTCAAATTTTGTTTGTGTAATGTCAAATAATTGATTAAATATATAAGTATCTTTGTTAAAATGTTAATATAATGTCAAATTTTGTTTGTGATATTCGATAATTTTATCAACAATAACGTTTAATTGTTCTTATAAAAAAATATTAAAAGATACCTCGTATGTAACTAAAAAGTTGCGTTTTTACTTGTAATATTTCCTTTTCTTTATATTCAGAACTAATACATTTCTTTTCATTTAAAATATATACTACTATAATGCTTAAGAGAAAAAGTAAAGCATTTAGAATTACTAGAGGAGTCTGATAAAATTCCTCAGTGTCCCGAAACATATGTAGCTCTTTATGGCATACCAAGGGCAAGAAGGCTGTATAATTTTATTTATGTTTATGAAAATACAATTTTACATCGCTGACAATATTTTCGATGTTACCTCGCAGCTACTGGCATACAATACCAGTCTCTTTTTAGTCTTTAGTTTCAAACTTAGTTAACCATTCTAAGTGTGAACACTTTTTTAGTGAACAGTTTTATCAATTCTGGACATTTGTTTTAAAAATCGCCATTCTTGAACTTAATTATCCTTAACTTTTTTCTCATAACTATCCTTAATCATGCTTAACATTCTAAATCATAAAGTCACTTTTTTTGGCCAGAATGTGTTATTTTTTTCTCTCAAATTAGTAACTCTAGAGTTTGTAATTTTGGAGTTCATAAATATTGTATATGTATATTTGGGTATGATGGCAGCAAATCCTCGCGTAAACATGTTTCATTAAAGTACACAGCAGCCTCTGCGTTAATGACTTTTAAGCTGGTCTGTTAATGTACACAGCAGCCTCTGTGTTAACGACTTTTAAGCTGGTTTGTTAATGTACACAGCAGCCTCTGCATTAACGACTTTTAAGTTGGTCTGTTAATGTACACAGCAGCCTCTGCGTTAACGACTTTTAAGCTGGTCTGTTAATGTACACAGAAGCCTCTGCGTTAACGACTTTTAAGCTGGTCTGTTAATGTACACAGCAGCCTCTGCGTTAACGACTTTTAAGCTGGTCTGTTAAAGTACACAGCAGCCTCTGCGTTAACGACTTTTAAGCTGGTCTGTTAAAGTACACAGCAGCCTCTGTGTTAACGACTTTTAAGCTGGTCTGTTAATGTACACAGCAGCCTCTGCGTTAACGACTTTTAAGCTGGTCTGTTAATGTACACAGCAGCCTCTGCGTTAACAACTTTTAAGCTGGTCTGTTAAAGTACACAGCAGCCTCTGCGTTAATGACTTTTAAGCTGGTCTGTTAATGTACACAGCAGCCTCTGCGTTAACGACTTTTAAGCTGGTCTGTTAAAGTACACAGCACCCTCTGTGTTAACGATAATTTGCATATTTTTAATATTTTTATTTTAATCATATCTAATTAAACATATTTAGTCAAACAGTCACTGCTTCAGTTGAAATTAACTCCAAATACACTTTTCTCATCAGAAAATTCACAAAATATACGTCAGGTATGTAACCTATATACGGATTGTTTCATATTGCTTAATAAATTCAACATATTTAATTTGTTTATTATTTTTTTAAGCCATCAGTTAAACAACACATGTTCCTGTATGCTTATGAAGTATATTTAGGATATCCTAAATAAACCAACAGCTGTTTAAAGCTTTAATTACTCCTCATAACCATAAATGAATTTTAATATTAATATTTTTAATTTGCACATTCTGATTAGATGAAGTTTTTCTTCAGTTTTGTTTTATATATATGTTTTTTTCCATATCATTGACCTGATGATGACTTGTGTAGAAGTCGAAAGCTTGTTCGTGCGCATTTTTAACACTTGTAAGTACTTGTTTTTTTGTCACTATAATTGTTTTTATTCTCTGTATTTGTTTTTTAATTCATTGTAATTGTTGTTTGTTTTTTGAATTGTATTTTGTGTCGTATTAAAAAGTTTTGCCTTTTGTCTGGAAGTTGTGATTTTCTTTTTACATCTGCTCATGCCAAATTAAGATGGCTTTTGGGCAATTGATATGGCTTTTAACACCAGCCCACTGCAAGGTTGTTCGTAAATTGGAGCAGACCAGCTTAAAAGTCGTTAACGCAAAGGCTGCTGTGTACTTTAATGAAATATGTTTACGAGAGGAATTGCTGCCATCACACACACACACACACAAACACACACACACACACACACACACACACACAATATATATATATATATATATATATATCAATGATCAAACCACAATAAGAAATGGGAAAACAAGACTAAGATCTTTCAACCGTAACAAGCGGTCTTCGTCAGAGTCAAAAACCCAACTGAACACTAGATACAGAAAACATCTGGTGAGGAGTTGAGAAGAGTGGGAGGGAAGAGTGGTATTTTAAAAGGGTGAAAGCAGGAAAGGACTAATGTCCAGAAAGGGATGTTTGGGGAAACAAAGGAGTACAGTAAGAAAAAGTAAAAAAACTAGTCTTGTTTTCCCATTTCTTATTGTGGTTTGATCATTGATTGTTATTTCACATAAATACGTGAAACAACAATCAATGATCAAACCACAATAAGAAATGGGAAAACAAGACTAAGATCTTTCAACCGTAACAAGCGGTCTTCGTCAGAGTCAAAAACTCAACTCAATATATATATATATATATATATATATATATATAATGCAATGAAAAAAAACAGATTGACTAATTTTTGTCATAAAACGAGTGTGATTTTTATGTATTGAACTGTTTACAATCCATGGTGAAAACACGACTGAATTTATAACTTTTCAGTTTCCCATTGATGTAAAAATATTTATTTAAGACTATTCATTCATTTCAATAATGTAAGTAAAATTTATTCATAATCAAATTTATTAGTAAAACCAAATTTAATAAAAAAAATTATAAACCTATAATTTTCTTACCTCTCATTTCTGAGGAAATCATTACTTCAGTTCCACAACCTTAATTAGTAATAACTATGTAGGAAACATCATAAATTTTAGTAATATTTCTTTGTTTCTTTGTTTATTTTTTAAATAGCCATTTATTTTTGTAATTATAATCTTGGTCCTACTTTTTTAAAAAAAATAATATTTGATATTAATGTTAATAAAATGGATAAACAAGAATATATGTGTAACTGGATTGTGTATTACGAGGTATTGTGAATGATATTTATTATGGGAAAACTCTGTTTACAAGACAGAGTTTGATAGTGGAGAAAGGCTGAGAAGACAAAGAATTTGGATTTCATCAGAGAAGGTTACTGAGAGTGAAACCCAAGTTGTTTTGGTCTGTGAGTTATAATAATGACAAAGGAGATTACTATAGAAGCCCTCACAACTGTAATGTGACACCCGCATGCGTGCTTAAGTTTCCACCCTGCTTGTTCCGAATAAAATTCATCAAACAAAACTACCTGTTTAACGTCAGAAGTACGTTTTAATTATAAAATATCCAAATATTTCACAACCTCAAATTCATGAAAAGACTCGTTGTTTAATTCCAAAAACATAAAAGGGAATAATTTTACCACTAATTTTTTTGTTCATTTCAATATTGACAAAACAGAAAACTTGTTAAACAAATCTAAACTAATAATAGAAAACAGATAAAAGAGTAGAGATTGTTAATTCAATTTAGCATCCTTGTTTACCTCAAAGGAAGTTAGCTCTCGATCCCGACAGCTGATAGATTACTTTTACTCTCCAAGCAGAACAGAACAAACACAAATAAAATTGATTTGTTTAACATCTTTTGGCCTTCAAATAAAAAAATATCAACTATCAAACTATTACATACATAGCTATTTCAAATATGATTACTTAAATTACAGTGGAATTTAGTTTTAAAAAACCGCAGCAATATTGAGTATATCTAAAGTGATTAATAAAATATTGCATTTTTCCAATGCTATCTTATCATATGTTTTGTCCAATAATGTATGCAATATTTTTTATGTTCATTTTTTTATAAATAATATGGATTTTATAAATAATGTTAAATGATTCTCTTATAAACCCGTTCTTGGATAGAAAAAAGGCAGAATGAATACACTGATACTATTCAAACTACAAAAAGAAACCACTGTGAAGAGGACACCTTCATCAGATGTCTGTTTCATCCTAACGCGGAATTAACGCTATTGAATACCTACTTATTCGATTTTCAATGTACTGCTTGCAATGTTCTGTTCATTTACCAAACAATCGCAGTACTCAGCACTTCGCTTTACTGTAGTTAATATATAATTTTAATAATTGCAATAATTTAATCTGTCCATACATATGTTTATCCTACTACATATTTCAAGCCATGATGAACATATTGAAATGTTTGTTAGAACAATAAGTAGACTCTGAAATAATAACAACATTATTTAAGGATAATAACTAATTATATTACTAAATAATATATTAATTTAATGAAAGTAATTAACAATATCTATTAATGAGGTGTCAGTAGAGTCAAAGATAATATAATTAATTAAGACTGTCATTTAAGACAGTTTGTAGAAATATAAAAACAATGTACATAACTTTTTGAAAAGTAAAAAAAAAATAAGTCGATTCTAAAGAAATTATTAATTTTTCTTTTCAAATATTGATAATTTTAAATTTGCCTGTTTAAATGTAATAAAATTGGAATACTGACTTTATAAGACTACAAGTAAAAAGAACGGATAATTATAAATCTTCCTCTACGAGTAAAATTTCACTAATAAGTTTAGTAAATTTTTATCATAAATTTCATTGCAAATCCTGAGAATAGTTAGGTAAATTTTTGTATTCAAAAGGCCTTCAAATATGATTATTTACTAATTTAAATAATAAATTTACTACTATTAATTCACTTCTTCGAACTCAATAAGTTATATAAAATGAAGCAAACAAAATAGGACAAGTGACTACAGGCAGCTAATACTTATGGTATAAAATGCTATGTTGTCTCTTTACACAATAATGAATCCATGACATTATTACCATAAAATATTCATCAAATATCAATCTTTTATAATAACAAGAAGTGCAGAAAATAAATACTACTCTTATAAACATAATACACAACAAAATTCCTTCTCCATACTAAATTAATCGTCAAAAACAATCCAGTTATTTCCTGCACCAAACTCTATGTCATTCATATTTAATTTACATTTCATAACTCCTGCTATTTACAACATGTTTACAAAGTTTTGGAAACTTACTTACCAGCAAAGTAGATCTCACTCTAAAGTTTATACTTATCATAAAATTAAATCTATCAAATTTTCAAGATAATTTTTATTATTATCACTATACCTTACATAGAGTAAGACAAAAATATCCTTAATTATTAATTCAGCTTACCTTACTGGAAACACTCATCTGAATTATATTATTTACTTGACAAGTGAACCCCTTTCAATTAAAAGTTGTGAAATGTTACTTTCCTGAGAGAAAGAAATTAGAATTCATTAAAGAATAGACTTCTATAGCAAAAGACTAATGAAAGTACGCTTTACATAAGTATTTGATGCAGGGAGAACTCTCGAAATTTAACAATTCATCCCACCAGATTTTTAGATACAAATTATTCCAATGTCAGCCATTAGGAATTACAAGTTGAAGTATATTTCTAAAACTATAGTGATCTACGTCGTCGGAATATTATTACTGTATACTTTTCATGTAACCTTTCTTTATGACAGTGTGAAGCAAAAATCGAATCATCATGCAAGATCGTACATATATATATATATATATATATATATATATATATATATATATATATAATATATATATATATATATATGTATATGTATATAATCTAGGAGGCATCAGAGCTTATTTTTCTTCATTCTGATTCTTCCTACGACATTTTGTCTCATATACATATCTTAGGTGTTGCTGGTCTGAAACTGGGCGGTGACTGAGTGTCGGCTTGGCGAGTAGCTGGTGGTTGGTCACCTAGTAGCTGCAGTGTGTGTGAAACCCCCGTGTGTTGACGATTAATTAATGGGTTGTGCTTCATGATTTTCATGGCTTCATATATTTGCAGTCTGGCTGGATCATTAATTTTCATTAAAATGATGGTGTTTTGAACAAGGTCCTGGCGGGTGAGTTTTCTTCCATGTTCCTCGGAGGTGTGTCTGGCGATGGCTCCTGCTTCAAGTGCATGGTCAGTCGTCGTGAGAGTGTGGTCGATGTCATACCGATATATTTTGAATTGTCTAGGAGCTCATAATCTCCGATATTGCAAAGTAATATTCTTCTTGGTAATCTTCTATATTACCAAGTAGACGGTGTTGCAATGGGCTCACCTCTGGGAGTAACGTTCGCAAACTTCTTTATGTGCTATACTGAAAAGCAGGTACTACAAATAAATAAACCCACGTTGTATTGCCGCTATGTATACGACTGCTTGGTTGTCATTAATTCTACAGAAGAGCTGCTGGCACTAAAAATTGCATTCCAAAAATTGTCTGGACTGAACTTCACTTATGAGGAAGGTGAAGAAGGTGAAATCAACTTCCTGGACGTGCACATCGATGGCCGTAAATCAAGTTTCATCACATCTGTATATCAAAAGCCAAAGGAATATATATTAACGAAAAAAGTGAGTGCCCCGAACGCTACAAAATAGGAACAATCCATGCTCTAGTACATAGGACATACAAAACCTCTTCATCATGGCAGTTGTTTCATGAAAGAATCTCTCAACTAAGGCAAACATTTATCAACAACGGCTATAGCAACACCTCTTTTGATAAAGTAGTTAACGCCTACCTCAAAACCCGCGCCAACAATGCTAATCAAACAATCGACCGAAGTAGCACAGTCCATAAGGTGTACTATAAGAATCAATACACAGAGGCGTATGAAGAAGATGAGAGAGTGTTGAAACAAATTATCCGCAGGAATGTTAAATGTAATAACGAAAATGAACGTCTTCAAGTCCATATTTATTATAAAAGTAGAACCACCGCTAACCTGATCATGAAAAATAGCCCAGATGCAGTCATCCCGGAGATGCAAAAGGCCAATGTCATATACGAATATAACTGCAATATCGGAGATTATGAGCTCCTAGACAATTCAAAATATATCGGTATGACATCGACCACACTCTCACGACGACTGACCATGCACTTGCAAGCAGGAGCCATCGCCAGACACACCTCCGAGGAACATGGAAGAAAACTCACCCGCCAGGACCTTGTTCAAAACACCATCATTTTAATGAAAATTAATGATCCAGCCAGACTGCAAATATATGAAGCCATGAAAATCATGAAGCACAACCCATTAATTAATCGTCAACACACGGGGGTTTCACGCACACTGCAGCTACTAGGTGACCAACCACCAGCTACTCGCCAAGCCGACACTCAGTCACCGCCCAGTATTCAGACCAGCAACACCTAAGATATGTATATGAGACAAAATGTCGTAGGAAGAATCAGAATGAAGAAAAAAATAAGCTCTGAGGCCTCCTAGATTATATAAAGAAGAGTAAATATATATATATATATATATATATATATATATATATATACGGTAATGTTTTCTTGACCACAAATTACTAACAAACACTTTTTCTTCTTCTCGGAATTTGGTCAGGGTAAATATATGGAATCACCTTTTTGCCAACGTTTCGTCTTTATTTTAAGACATCCACAGGGCTATAAACTAACAAAAAAACAAAATAACAATGGACATTTGTCATTTCTACTTTAGAAACATCATGACAAATTGAATGTATATTATATATATATATATATATATATATATATATATATATATATATAAATATGAGTTCAAAATTCAAGAAGAGTAACACACAGAGTAAAGAAACACACTTACAGACTCAAATTTTCAGGTAATCCGTCTTCAGGAGAAAAGAGAAAGGGAGACCTTTTCTCCTGTAGAAAGCGTCTACAATGTGCTTGGTCTCCCTTTCTCCTGAACTTTCTCTTTTCTCCTGAAGACGGATTACCCGAAAATTTGAGTCTTTAAGTGTGTTTCTTTACTCTGTGTGCTACTCTTCCTGAATTTTGAACTCGTATTGTGTCCAGTTTGGATCATGATTCGTTTTATTAAGTAAAGATATATATATATATATATATATATATATATATATATATATATATATATATATATATATATGAAATTTTCAAAATACGAAGAACACTCTTCGGAAACAATTATAAAACACAAAAAAGAAAATCAATATATTTTTGTGTTGTTATTATAATTAAAAAGTCAAAACTTTGAAAATTAACTGTCAATAGTTGTAATTAAAATTACAATCCTACTTCTAAATGCATGCCAATCCATTTATTAAAGAATAAGGATACAATATATTTATTGACTTAAATATATCAGGCTCTAAATGTTTTTTGTGTCTTTATCAAGAAATGAAGTACGCCTATAAGGAATTAAGAACTGCCAGAAGAAAGTATAACTATAAATTCATAGAAGGCCAATTCATTTCTTCAATTCCATATATCCCAATGTTTTTCCGAGTAAAGTAAATGAAAATCCTGATAAATTGAAGATGTAATGCTATGTTGGGAGGGGGTTCTGTTCGAATGGAAAACACAATTCGGGACTTGGCCGAAACGCTAGCTTTGCATTAAATCCTTCATAATTAATGGTTGGCTACGGCTGAAGAACCCGCTGACTACTTGATATCCGCCTCTCGCGGCACCACTCGCCCTAACCTAAATATAATAAATCATTTGGATCCTCTGCTCTAATACGTTGAGATCCACCCTGCTTCATAAATTATTATCTTCACATAGGGGGGGAAAAAAAAGGGATGAAAAATAAAGAAACAAGTGTTGTATAATGCTATTCATGTGTTCCTGTCGGCATCCTGATTCTTTTTAACACGGAGAAATCTTCTATACTCAAGAGGCTAGTTAATTATTTGACAAGAATAAACACTTTTTCATGACCCACCTAACTCTTCCTAGCTCACACAAGGTGTTAACAAGCACTCTTAGACTACCATTCTAATTCGATTAATTTCCTTCCAATTACGTCCAAACAATTAGCGATTTTTTTTTTAAAATTCTGCTCATTCTAACATCATTATGTTTTCAATCATACGCTGGTCGTAGCATTCCACTTTTCTGCCTGTAGTTAGTGTTGCGCAATACTTACTTGCTAAACTTACTTAATTAGGTGACTCATTATCGGTGCTAGCACCCAGTTATTTCTAGAGGTTACGGAGGATGGCTTCAAAAGTTTTCTTATTCATTTCAATGCACGTTAATATAATTGATAATATGCGTATCTAACCTAACAGTCTCAATAACGATGAATATATATAGTTGCATGGCGAACGTGTATGTTTTATGTGAATTTTATTTATTAAATCACAAATAGGAGAAATGTAGAATTGCTATAGAAATTAGTACTTATAAAAGCCTTATAAATTTGACAAAACATGTGTAAATTGATAAATATTTCTTCAATATATCAGTTTTTCCATGAATCAAGACTTTTTGAACCAAAATATCATTTCAAAACATACCAGTATCACATTCAAAACTCATTGAAAACTAACCCTTTTTAGCAATATTCATGACATTTAATATGTTAAAATATGAAATTTTGCTATCACCTTATCTATCAGTTGTTATGGATGATGAAGGAAATCACTGTCAATCTGCCTGCCACCATTGGTGGGATAGTGAGAAGAAAGCATTAGCAAAATACCCAGTCCGGTAATAACGCCAGTTAATTTAGGCTATGCTTCCGGCCATTGTTTTAAGCGGTTTACTTCTGACTAAACATCTCTATAAGGGTGGAAAGTAGCAGAGGCTAACTAAGTTGACGTATATATCCGTAATACAATTGCTGGGTAATTTAAAAAATGGATTATCAAGAGTATTATATTAAGGTAGAAGAACATACTTGTAACAGCTCTTCGAAATTCTGGAATTCCTATAGGAGCATGTTATGCATCCTCTAAAGTACTTGTTTTGTGAACATTTTTGGCTAATTTATGTGAAAATAAATTTGGGAGGAAATGAATTACTTCTTTCCAAGAAAGAGTGCCGGTATCGTTATATTCGGTCGCAGAGATGTGGTGTCCTGTAGGGAACTCTGAAATAAAGTGTATGTTGCGTAATTATTTGGATAAGTTTGGTTAGAGCTTAGCTGAAAATGAAATTTTACGGGACAATGTTCAATCAACACTGTAAAAGGATGCATATTATGAACATGTTACTCAGTTGAATGAATTTCATATAATGCACGGTCATATTCACGAAACTTTGGGATTTAGAATATATCTGTGAAAAGAAGAATAGTGGTTGTAGTTTGCACCTACCCTTGTTTCTATGCCATCTGAATTGAATCTTCTTAATGTCTTCTGAACACCAAAAAATCTACTTTTTTTCTGAAAGTTTATTTTAAAGAAATGATAGCTATCCTTCCAGAGGTGAAGCGTTGAATGTTATTTTCAAATGATGTTCATATTCTTCTGGTGATCTAAATGCAACTATAACGACAACCATAGAACAGTATAAAAACTCGAGTGCATGGAGGACCTCATCTACATATCTGTGAAACATTGAGGTTACGTTACAGGGACTGATGTCAAAATGCAAATTCAAATGACACCAAAGAAATTTTGGTAGTGGTTTCTGATATATTTCTTCACTTAATGGTGTTTATTAGCAAATTCTAGGGAAATGAAAACTCAAAAAAACTGTTATACCAAACAGAATGTAAAGGATATGGTAGATAAAAGGAACTGGATAAGGGTACGGTTCTCAGACATTACTGAGGCAGCGATAGTACCCATATGGTCTCCAACTCTAATTTTTTTTGGTACTACAAGAAAGGCATGCTCATGATTTTCTTGAGCGACAATATCTATTAATAGACCATAAGTTTATGGATTCATAGAAAAAGTGGATTTCAAATACCAGGCATGGAAAATGAAAGATTACCTACAATATTACCCAAAACCAATGAAATTCTTAAATACACAAAGAAAATATGCTTCATAATTAAATATGTTGAAGGGTACGACTTGTAGACTGATTAAAACAGTCTCGGTTGACTTTTACAGTATAGAGCATCACACAATTTTGATGCTTGGAGTTTCCATACATGTTTTAAGTATATTTTGTTACATTTCACATCAAATAATTAAAAAAATCTCTTACTCAAATTTCTTCTATTAAACTTTCTGTTTCATTGAACCATGAGCAAAATTTTCTAAATGCGACCAGTACTATATGTACTATAACACCCATTATTATCCATGCGGTTTCAATAAAAAAAATTCGCTCATCTTTTTAGAGCAAGATATTTTTGACTATAATTTCATTATTGTCCATCAAACGTGTAACCCTGAACAGTGCCCACAAGCTTTTGGATACACACCCACCACCCATATTCACACAGGCATCATCTAAAACAAGACAGAAAAGGACTTTGGGTTAAAACAGGTAGATCCGTCAAAATCTCGAGATAGATTTTGTTCATGATTACTATAGCTTATTACTTATGGTATATTACAAGGTATGTAAAAAAAAATAATAATATTTAAGCAAAAACGCTGAAAAACGACTATCAAACTGTAAATTCTACTATCATTAAGAAGTTTATATTTATAAAATACTACTGTTTTTCATACCATATACTATCAAGATCATGTTAATGTAATAAAATGCACTATGATAATGATAAATTAAAATACCATATATTATGATTTTTTTTTTTAGAAAAATGCTGAGGGTGTAGAAGCGTGTGGGACACTAATAAAGAAACCCTCAGTCCCTGATAAACTTTAAATTAAGGGTAAAAAATTAACATTTATCTGCATAAATATGTACCGTAAAGATAATTTCCTCTGCTATAGTGCATTACTGTGATAATACTTCTTAATAATATATTTAATATGTTTTCTATGTTTTGTAAATTTAAACATGACATACGATATTAAATTTAAAGGTTATAATTATTACAAGTATGAAAATGATTAAAAAAGACAATATTGTATGGAATGATCTTAATAAGACTGTAGAAATAAATAATAGTGTAGTGTCTGTTTGACAGTATCTATCTATCTTACCTGTGTCTACAACATTGCTATTGCCAATACAAGGGAATTTATTTTTCAATGATATTATTTTAAGAAATATTAATTTTAAATGTTTTCTTAACTGGTAGTTCTTAATGTTATTATAATTAATTTAACGTTGATTTTAAAGAGAGTTAAATAAGTTTAGTGCAGGACATTTAGTGTAACTTCTTTTAGAAATGAATGTGCCGACAGCCGTTTTAAGCGAGATATGAGTGGCGAGAAAAGACAAAGGTTTGGACTCTAATTTAAATAAAATGTGCCTATTAAAGCCAAAGAAGCTTCCTCACTCAAAGCTAATTAAATTCTTAATTGGATCCACCTTTCTCCTTTTAGTTACAACTTACTTCCAGCTTGTTCTGCCGAGGCGATGCATCTTTCCTTACTCAATTTCATTTTTAATTATCCTTCCTCTTTTCTGTCCGCATCTAGAATTAGTATTCTACTTCAATTTGGCTTAACCGAAACTTTCCTTTACTATTTTTTTTTTGCTGTGATAAAAATTGACAAATAAATATTCCAAAATTAGGAAAGTCCGGAGTTTTAATTTCAAATATTATTAATTAATTTCTCAAGGGTGAACTGTGTTTTTGAATAAGTAAAAGAACAAACTACTATCAGTTACAATCATTAATGTCAGAAATAAAAAAAAAACATGAAATCTGTTATTGCAAAATTCTCTAGTTAACTTTTTAAAATAAGTGTTACTCTTATAATTGGTTCGTTAGATAATTTTTCTTGAAATTTTATTATCTAGCGGTTCTTAACAATAAGGTTATGGTATATTAACCATATTATATAATATGGTTATAACCATATTTATTATTATTTAATTTATGGAAAATATTCTTTTATTTATGGAAAATTTATGGATTTATGGAAAATACTTTTTCGATAAATCATTGGTTGATTTATGTTTGTTTTTGCTTCCTTGGAGTCATGTTAATGAATGATGATTCCCCTGTAGCATAATGATAGCTTAATTAGCTCATTCGTCTATTTCTTAGCTGCATTGATTGTGGATGCGTATATAATGCTACCACTTGAAAACTCACGTGCAGCATTTACTTAGTGATAATTCTATATGTCTCTTTTGATTTCCTACAAGGACTTCATTCAAGTTTCTATGATTTCTTTTTAATGAAAGCACATCCTAACTTTACTACCTCAGGCTTACTTTTTAAAACTTTTTTTTTTAAATAACTATACAGTTGCATAAACCATGTCTAATTATGTTTTATAGAATAGTAAAAAAGAAGTTATACAATGTTCAACTGTTCAAAATGGATTAATGAAATTTATAACTCTCTATTAACTAAAGAACTAAAGTATGATATTTGTGGTAAGTATGGAAAATGAATTATGATATATAATATTCATATTACATAATAACCATATTATATATAATTATATTTATAACCTATGTACTACCAATATGCTTTATGTCTAAGTCAACATATATACAACATATTAATATTGAAGAATTTACAATTCAATATATAACTGTGTCATTGATTTCAATTCCTTGAAATAAGTGCAAAAAAATCTAAATTCAACATTTTCATTGGACTATTGATACTCTGTAGTGCTAACTCATTTACGTTTAATTTAAAATTTATAAAAGCCTAATATTTTCTTAGGTAATGGCCCACTAAGAATTTTACATTCCCTTGTATATCTAAAACAATTAATAACATATATTTTCATTTATTGCTAAAGTAGGAAATTTATTATGATTTTAATACACTCGTGTTATGATTGATTGTAATATTTTATAAATCGAAACTTCTTAATGAAAGTGCAATTTACAGTTTGTCACATTTAATTTTTTTGCTTGAAAACTAAAAAAAAAATCTGGAGTGGCCTACACTCTACTTTACTATAAGTAACTTAATGTCAAATTTCATGAGTATATAAAACATAACGTCTCATTTAAGCATAACGTAAACATCTAAATGGGATATAATTATTAGCCTTTCATTCGTGAGGTAGTACAGATAGTGATTGAAGGACATATCAATTTATAAGCTTATTTTTGTTCATCACAAATAATTTATTATTTGCAAATAATTTCATTAGTATAACTATAGCAGTAATAACATTTTTGAAAAACCAAAGTGAACATTTCTTGAAACGATTTATTCTCCTACAAGAGAATGGCTTTCATTCAAACAGCCAGTGGATTTCTTACATCGTTTACTTGACATCCTTCTACATTGAATATTAAAGTAAAATTTTAAAATTTAAAACAGGAAAATACCCTTTCTTTCTCTGAAAAATATCTTAAACAACGAAGAAAATGTTGTATTAAGGTGATTTGTTAATTAAAGATGTACGATAATTACATTTATTAATCTCTAAACGAAAGATTCAGATTATGAATTATCATTTACATTTTTGGTCTTTTATAGAATTATTATACTGGGAATTTTAATCTTTAAAATAATAATAATAATAAGCTTCTTAGTATTTAATAAGATCATTTTCCTTCCCATTTATCAAATAACATATATACGAATTTTTTCTGAGTAAGTGTTATTATTTTCCTGCACAATATTATTCCTCTTACATCTCATATAAGTCAATAAACAATTTAAATTATTCCTTTATAAATATCAATTTTATCTCAGTGGATTCGCTCAAAAAAATTCTAAGTCAATGTAAACAATGTAAAAAAATACAAAAAATTCGACAAGTATAGCAGGTGATCTCTTAGTCTAGGATAAACAAAGAGTTTTTATATCGTTATTGCTCTTTCCCGTAATTGAAACTTCATGATTTTTTTTTATGAATTGCTAATTTTTTGTTCCATTTTTGGTCAAATTTTCATTATTTTTTAACGAGCCGTTTAGCGTCAAAAAAACATTTTCTGAAAACACAAATCGTACTGTAACGCCCCTTTAGCGAATGTAATTTTAAAAAAAAATATCTCAACTCATTCTCCACATAATGTTTTATTTTTAGGCATAGTTTCATTTTGATCCATCAAACAGTATGGCTTGTATCGCTCTCACAAGGTTTGAGATTGAATTATAAGTCAAAATGTTTACATTTTATTAAAAAAAAAATATTTTCTGTTGATTTAAAATTCTGAATATATTTTTGGTTTGTTACATTTGTAACCTCAAAGGTAATGTCAAAATTTCAAAACTCTAGGGTTATCAGTTTAGGAGAAATAAATGTTTTAAAAAAAACGGTTTTTGGCAAAAAAAGTGACTTTCCCATCATGCATAATTCTTCCCAAACAATAGGGATCTTCTTCCTTAGGAGGCCCATTTTTTTGTAAAATATCAACTTGATCCATCAAAGATTCTGGACCGTAGCGTGGTAACAAGCAATGCTAACACACTCACCCACCCACCCACCCACCCACCTACTCACCCACCCACACACACACAGACATCATCTTAAAAACGTCATAAAACGACTTCTGGGACCTCAAAACATGTAATTCCATCAAAATTTCGAGATCGAATTTTTTCACGATCGCTATACTTTACTTATAGTAAAGTAATAATGTTTTTCTCATTTGTGTATTTTTATTTTTTTTTTTATATTGCATAATTGGACAATCGTATCCTCATCACGACTTGGTAAGTTAATTGTTGAAGGTCATGAATAGTTCATGACCTTCTAGTAATAATGCTAGAAATGTAAACAAAACTCAGAGTATATTGATATTAACTGTATTGTGTAATAGAGATTTATTGTACATTTTAAACAGAACACTGGAAGAATATCAAACTTTTTTATGAAAATAATAAAGAATTCAATACTATATTCCCAAAATAGACTGGTAAGGTGCAACAAAGTGACTATCATGAAAAGAAAACAACCTAACATGGATCTATTATTAAATTAATTTATAGAAGTGCAGACCATTTTAAGATATTTCACATAAAAGCAGTAATTGAAAAGAAGTCTTTGTGGGTTTGATGGATGGCAATAGGAAGTCCTTTGACTACTAGGCAAGCTCAGGTCAGTGGAAGCCAAACCCACATAACGAGCATCACAGTCGGTACAATGCAGCTGTTCAACTGACTTCCAAGTAATTCAGGAAGTCTTGAAGCACTAAGATTGGTTATGACGTAAGTCTGACAGTTATACATGTATATGTATACCTTTTGCACTGGCTTCAAATAAGCTGAGAGTTTTAGTCGGTCGACGCAGAAAACTTCGTTCTTCTACCCATCTGACTTCTCACAGACTCGCATTAATGACTACTTCCGTATTTAAATCTTTACTCAAAAAGTATAAAAAACATCATAAAACAGTAAACTTTGATACTTTTCTCTCTTAAGAAGTATAAACATTAACTAAATATTATGTATTAAATAGAATAAGGAAAATAAAAAATATTATTACAATTTAAAGCATTAATTTTATTCAAACTTGTGTAATGTAAAATCGTTGCTAAAGTATACTGACTAATATATTATTGAGTTTTGTATGTGTTGAATATTGAAAATTATGTTTAATCATATGTCCCATTAGTTATTTTATCATAATACAATAAATTTCCATTAACAAACAAGTAGGTTTGCCACATTACACACACAGCAGAGGAAAAATTAATCAAGGGATAAAATACAATTGAATAGATATAAATAAATAATATAAATGGGATAAAAAAAGGGCATAAATAAATAGAAGCATGTTAGAGAGCACTACCAATCCTGTATTATGAGCTAGTGAGAAATCTGCATTTGTCACCTAAAAACTGAACCTAAAAAATTTTTATGTTTGGAACTCAACCTATACTATTCAGCATATAACTCTTTTCATAAGTTATAAGATTCATAAGATTATGATTATATCATAAGTGTAAACAGTCCGGCAGGACAGATTACACTTAAAATAAACTGTGACACATGGACAGGAACATAACAAAGACTCACTTTTCAATATTTCGAACGTAATGGCAGTCGTCCTCAGGAGAAGAAGTGAATTGACAGAGGGACGACAGTCAACAGTTGACTGTCATTCCGTCAACTATATATATATACATGATAATTTCTTTGCTACTGTAGGATTATTTTTCCTGGAGTTGTTTAATTATTACATGCACTATTTTTGATTGTTTAGCTTTACATTAATAGTAATTAAGTATAGCAATCATGCAAAGATTGGTATCAACGTTTGGACTAATTTACAAGTTTCCAGTTCTCAGAAATCTACTTCGATTATGTATGCATGTGTGTGCGTGGGTGGGAGTATATCTGAAAGTTTGTGGTACCGCTGCAGGCTACACCGTACAAGTGCGTACAATACAAATTTATATTTAACATAAGAATGGAAAATTACCGTTTAGATATCTCCTATGGTTTCCAGTAAGATTGCATCTTGGAAAAATCACTTTTTAAGACAAACTATTGTTTTGAGAAAGTTCTTTTTCTTCTAAACTACTAACTCTAGAATGTTCATTATTATGCAACTAACTTCAAGATGAAAGGAAAAAACTTCACATTTTTTAATACCCGGATGCATAGCTGTTGCTGCTAACAATTAAATAGAACTGAAGGAAAAAGAGGGAAAAAACTAGACAAAAATTATTGAGTAATTAAAAATTTACTCTGTTTTTTTTAATTTAACAAGTTTTACTTGTTAAAAAAAAATTGTTTTACAGTAATTGTCACTTACTGTAACACTGAGAAGTCAAAACTTCATTTAATTTCAAAGAAAGGTCATATCCCAAAATAATATCTACTCTCGGTAAGAAGCTAAAATATATTCGTGAACTCAAATACCTAACATCACATTTGATTCAAAACTGAATTGAAACTCTCCTATATATACAACCATCAAAAAGATTTTATAATTTAATATAATTATAAAATAATTTATATATAATTTAAGATATGTCAAAATATATTATGGAGTTCACAGTGATATCTTAAAGGTGAATTATAAAGCAGCAATAAGTTTGGGAAGAGACCTTCAGGCAGAAATACAACAACCCTAAATTTAAGGCTGATGCTATTACGGATAACAAAAGGTTTTCAAACCATATTTTAAGAAGGATCTTTTGTATTGTCTGGAGCAATTCCAATATCCTATTGATATTATGAAAAAAACGGATGATCTAAATGCAGTAATGGGTCGACCTTCAAAATTGAATATTAATCCTTCAATATATGACAAACCAGTTTATTATTCAGATTAGTCACATCCTGCTCTAGCAAGTGTAAATAATACCTGTTTTTCAAGTTGTAAATATTATACTGATATGATCTGGAATATTTATGCAGACAGCATCAATGAAAATTATAATATCTTTTTGCACTATAGTAATATATTTAAAATGTTTTCAGGGACCTTTTCCGAAAATTAAGCAGACTTGCTCTATGGATAGCTCTGAAACGATTGCAAAGAATAGTTTAGATATTACTAAAAAGATATTTCAGAGCAACAATAGTTGCAGGACTTTTGTAGATATGATTAATAACACCAAGATACATTGTTTTCTGCCGATATAATTATAAAAATACTAATAAACACGTTGGATGAAAGTGAGTAGATTTTCTTTGCCAAGTGGGTCAAAGCACATATTGGCTTTGGAAAAAATGAATGAGCAGATATCTGGTGAAAATGGCTTTAACAGAGGAACCTTCAGAAACCTTTTAAATCGCTTCCCTAAATCACATGCTGAGAGCTAAGCAGAAATAGCATCTTTACAAAGGTAGCAAGATGAATGGATGGTAACTTCAAAAGCACATCAAACCAAACAATATTTTTCAACAATATACAGTAGATTATCAAATAAATATCTTCATTTAAACAACAACTGTATAACCATGTTCCGCACGAGGCATGGTGCAAGTTCAAAAGCTGCTTTAATCGTTTTAAAATTACCAATTCAGCTCTCTGTATTCGAGACAACTTCAGTGATTAAATAACAAGATATTCCCTTTTCTAGTCTGATCTTCATTACCAAAGACATCATCTTCAGAAAACCAACTAAAACCGTTCTTATCTTCAATTTGCTTTACTGCCTCCTACAGTTCTTAAAAACTATAGACCAAAAAACAATTATCAATTTCATAATTGCACACTATAAGTGATTTCATTTCAAAACACTTTTGCTCAATCAGAAAAGTGTTTTTTCTTCTTTCTCTCTTACCTTTTAAATTTATTATAAAATATATCTTTTACTATAAATTGTTATTTATATTACAATTAAAGTTTTACATATACATCAATTACCCATTATAAAGTATTTTTGTCACTAATTATGTAATTAGTTAAGTGCTCTAAGAAAATGGTGCATGTGAAGTATTACAGTAAATTGCTTCCAAGTAGGAGTATTATATTGGAGAAAAACAAAAAAAAAAAAGACAGCGTTTATGTTGTTTGATGAATCGTAATGAATTTAAACAAAAAATAAAACATTTTGAGTGGATAAGCTAAAGCATTTTTGTTCAAATTAAACTGACAAAAAAGGTGAGTTATAGTACACTTTGTGATTTCAGAAAAACATTCTTTACGCTGAAGGGCTACATATATAACAATATTTTTTGTTTCAAATGTATGAAGCAGACGTCAGTAAGTTATAATAACTTCTATAGAATTTCCGGTATTGCAAAAGACGACAATAAAACTGTAAAAACTAGAAATTGACTTCTAAATAGATAACATGATACACTGGTCGGAATAGTTTACCTTAAACTTAGAATTATTTAATAAGAAAAAGTCACAAATAAATTCTACATACTACTAAAAAAAGTAAAACTATAAAAGCAAAGGTAAAATAGCTTTACTTAGGTAAAATATTTTTACTAGAACATGAAAAGTAGCAAATATTGGATAAGAGATATGTTGAAATGGACTACAAAATTCTAAACTATGGCTCAGTTTTTTGAACCTTATCATTTTATATTACAACTTTATGTTCAATTTTTTGAAAAGTTATTAAATAATAATAATAATTTATTCTTGACAAATATCGCATTTTAAAAATAAAATGAAACAAAAAAAAAAGAATACTGAGTAATAGTAACTTTATTTCTACAGGTAGAAATAAATAGCAAACGGGCAATAGTTGTCTAATTTTTGTACTATCATGAAATATTCACCACGAAACTAAAACTGTTATTCATAAACTGGTATTTACTATTCAAAACCCTGATAAACTTACAGTGAGTTTACTCAATTTAGCAGTATTTATGCTCTTAATCCTTATAAAAAAGGTACATAAATAGATCCTCATATATTTCCTATTTTCATTATAAAGATGAGCATTAAAACAATTCCAGTTTTAATTTACTAACAGTAAAGTGTAGTCACTAAGGAAAAAAGGATCTCCAGATTTGTATGATTTTCATGTTTCGAGGTCTTTAAAGTCCTTTTAAACTTATTTTTTATATGAGTTTGTAAATTAACATCAAAACAACAGTATGGAATCAGAAAAAAAAACTAAGATCATTCAATGATAACAAGTAGTATTCGTCAGAGTCAAATCATTACTGAGTTGAGATTTGACTCTGACGAATACCACTTGCTACGGTTGAAAGATCTTAGTCTTTTTTCTGATTTTTTTACGTGTTGTATGAAAATTATATGAAAAAAATGGGTGTTGCAGTACATTTTACACTATCAGAAAATGTTTTTTTTTTTTAACCCCAATCGAAAAAATAGAAATGATGGCCAAAAAAAAATCAAACTAGTTATCCTGCTTTGACTCTCCATGTACCTAAGCAAGACGCTCTTGACATCGAGGAACAGTCCCAACACATATTTTTGTTCAGATACTCGAACATGGTGGATCAATTCCCACAGGTCCTCTTTAGTATAATATCCCACCCTTGAGCCAAACTGACAGCCGGTGGAAATGGAGGACAGTTTATCGACCAGCGGTTTCAAAATCATTGCCTCCAGGATTTCCCCATGCACGGTCAGAGGTAATGGGGTGATAGAATGAAACCATACCAAACTAGTTATCAATAAAAAAATCAATCAATGCTGATCACGTAAAGAAACAAAATGTAATAAAAACTGAAAACCCAATTGAAAAAATAGATTACCAGCTCCAACTATTGGTTTGTTTGCATTAACTTAAAATTTGTTTTTTAATGTTAAGTCAATCATAATTCTTCTTTAAAGGTTTAATGAAAGAAATTGGAAATTTTTTTCAATAGTTAGTATGATATGTAAGGGTAATAAAATTCTTAAAACCATAAAAGAAGACCAAACAACCATGTAATTTATGATGCTTCCCAAGGAAAGTGATGGGTGTCTAAAATGTGTATTGGTATAAATCTACCTGTAGCACCCTGTTGCATAACTAATTGTCAGACATGTAGTTCTTAGTGTGTTACAAAACTACATTGGATAGGGTAGTAATGGAACACTGAAGAGAATCTTTTGCGTAGTTTAAGATAACATGTCTACTATTTTTATGTCACATCTCTAGGGATCGAACAAAAAAATATATGTATTTCTTATTATGAATACTTCAAAAACCTATCTACCAAAGGAGTAATATTAAATTGAAATTGACGTATTTTTTACCTATTATAATATGAGAATTTATGTTAAATATCAATCTTCATAAGGGACAACACAGCTATCGCAAGAGCAAGTTGACAGAATCTGTTCAAACATTTTGGTTTACAAAATAGAAAAACCTTGAAGCCTAAATCAATCACTTTGTAGTGATTATTACAAATGGAATGTACTCCCGACTAATCATTACATTATGTAAGTACTGGATCTACCTTACCTCAAATTGGAAACACCGAAGATTGTCATAATGATCTACTGGATACTCTAACTCATGAAGGTAATGATACGCAAGGATATGCAAATGGCCTTGTAGTTATAAGAAGAGGAATGATTGGCGTTAGTGTCTTTCTGATTATTCTGTGTATCACCCAAATTTTTGGAAGATTGGTAGAGAACAAAGTCGATGTAAATCCACCCAAGTCTGTCATTACATTTCACAAGAAAACCGAAATAAGTTTGATAAACACTTTCATTAAAATTACTATTCTATATATAGAAAATACTGCCAGACACTTGATGTCACAGTAGGTAAGGACTATATGTAACAAATACCATTTCTAAGGTATCTATAGCAAAAGTTCAGCTGCAAAAAATTCTGTAATAGAACATAGAATCTTAACACTAATTCTTTATTTTAACTTTACAAGCTTATTATTACTGTTGTTGTAAAACCAATGGTATCATATGCATAGGTTGCCTGATAGACAAAATGAAGCATGTCTATGATAGCTGTATCATATATTTGTCACATCCGTTATATATTCATGATTGAAAAATTTACAAACGCCTACTACTCAGATTATGTTGAGACTAGTACAAAATAAAACAGCATATGAGGGAGGAAAAAAGTCCATCAATTAAAATGGAGCAATAAAATGAAGCCTATATGTAACCGGATACAATTTCTATCATAGAGAATTTTACAGAGAGTGTTGTAGTGATCACAAATGATCACTGCCATTGAAAACTTCCTGCTTTCAAGCATTGTACTGATTCAGTATGTGGCACTGATGGAATAAATTTAATAATGAAACCAGTGTGGATGAGTTGAATCTGATTTGGGTAACTGGAAACAAGGCAATACTGGGCAATGAGATAGTGGGACACAGAAAAAAGTTGGAGCGAAACAAACTTTCTTCAGACTAGTGTCCCTTTTTCACAGAGGTGCAATTGATAAAAAAGCTCATTCCATCTCAACTTACATTTATAACAAAATGCTACATCTTGAAAAGGAAGAATTCAAAAAATGTAGAATATCTATTCTGTAACACAACATCAAATTATTTTCTCGACTACTATTTCTTCATGTTGTAATCAGCATCATGCAAAGAATTCAAACTCTCTGTCTTGAGGAAGTGGGGACCATTTATCACGTTCCATCTAAATGTGTTGTAATCCCTCTAAAGTGGATAAAAATATTGGGTAATTCATTTCTAAAACCAAAATCTTAAGACAATCTACAATTTAGACAATCAACAATGGAATGCACAATTCAACAGATAATACCACAGTGTGTACGAGTACGAAGAGATTCATGCACTCAGTTCAATAATAATATGTTGAATTGATTGTCATAATATGCCCTGTCATAATGTATCATTGTCAATCGGTGTCCTGTTGGTACCGATTTTACCGCCACAGTTGGTACGTTATTGTTGGTAGTCTGAACAAATACATTACGACAATGATTTCAAGTTCCTACTAAGTGATGATAGGAGTATGATCATTACTGATTATCTAGGAGTTTGAGATGAAGTTTACACTATTGTCATATTAAAATAAAAGCGCAAGTCAATTAACTCTCAACAAGTTTGATATTAGGTGTACTTGTGGCAAAGTTGAGTATTCTAACAAATTTATTTCATTTAATTTATTTTAACGAATTTTAATTTTTATAGTATGAGAGAGGTATAGAATGAAAAAATTCATATAATGAAAGAATTGTTACAAAAACAAAGTTTCTCACATTGTAATGGTAGAAAATAAATTCATAATAATCATTTTATATTTTATAACACAATGTCCAAATTAATAATAGTTAAAAAAAATGCTACTTTATTTTTAACTTTCGTTTATACAAATATCACTCTAAATTCACTAAACAGATTTAATGTTTAAAGGATAGTGTATTTAAAAACAAATGTGAGGAGATTATTTTATGAAAGTTTGGTGTAAGGGCTTAGAGAAAGCGGAAGGTTCATCAGACTGCAGAAATCGGGAAGCACTAAAGAAAAAGAAGCATGTCGCAGTGATCTTGCGAGTCGGATGCCAGATGGTACTAGTTTCCAAAGTGAAATGAAGCAATACTCTGTCAGATCGTAACTAAATACAGGACCCAAGAGAAATTAATTAAAACAGCTGTTTGTAATTGGAGTTTTGAACTTTTAAACGAGCTACAAAGTAAACAATAACGTTTTGTGGAGAGAATTCAAATTGATAAAGCATATTGGGCTAACTTTTAAATTAAAATATTAGACCTATTTTCCATATGACGTATTAATAGATACTAGGTGAAATTACTATATTCAACAAAAATTAAAAAAATATATACTGTAATTCAGTTTATACTACTTCTAAACTTGTCATGATTATTTCTTTTTCAATACAGTTTCTTTTAATTTCTTTTCCAGATATATAATTTATTTCAAGGTTTTAACTCTACTTTAAAGCTTAACAAACTTTGATCTTTTGATATCCTCTATTTAATATACCGATTTTTTTCATAAAACGATTTCTTATCGTTAAATATCAAATTATTGTCGTAGAACTCTTCAATTGCCATCAATCTTTAATAATATTTCATCATTATTGAAATATTCTTTGTCAAATATAGAGTAAAAAGTTGCTTTAGTCCGTAAAACTTCTTGTGATGGACACATACATTTTATGAAGAATATAAAAAAAAAAGTAGTAACTCAAGTCGAGCATAGAAACACATTTTGCTACGCCAGACATTGTAAGGAATGAATTTCATTATGTTTGTTGAAATAGACGTTCGAATTACCAGTGTACTACTAATAAGCATGATATGGTTCTGAAGTAATAAGAGAAAAATAACTTCACCATTTTTTTTTTAAGCCAATGAAGTAGTTAGAGATATTGTGACAGAGATTCACTACAGACTCATAATCAGCTGGAAGAATATTTATTGAACAGAAACAGACATTCATGTCACAATTATTTGATTGATGATCTTCCTTTTCTAAAAATATTTTTAACTTTTTCTTACCTTGATTACTGCAAGGAAGTTTGTGTAAAAACACTTTTAGATCATGTTATTTATCATTTGGTTATTATTGAAATATTTTAGGGTTTTAATTGTAATATAAAGCTCAGTGGTGAGCACAATTGCTTCAACCAAATGGTATCGTACAATGACCACTGTATAAGACATGAGTCTGAGATACACTTTCTTTTTTTTCATTATCCAACTAAACAATTAGCAGTTCTGATAATGACTGGAGTGATCGAATTTTTTGTAGGTAATCCGTTTGTAAAACTTCTATACAGTCCCTTCTGTATCTCCGTAGCCTGATACCAGCTATCGGGTCCCCACACGATGCCTCCAATACTCCAATCATACGTCTTTGTCTCTGACTAATTGTTAAATCAACAGATCTCTACCAAATCCGCCTCAAATGATGTAAATTTGACATCCATGTTCAATCCTTGCCCTTATGGATGCTCAAACTGATCGGATTAACATAGCTTGATCCCCTGTTAAAGATTAACAACTTCTTGTTATAATAGGGGTGCGTTTGCAGTTACTAAGTACATTCTTAATATTGTCTTTTTCAATGAAGAATCAGCCAAAGGAAGCGTTCCTCGTCTCGTTGCCCTGGGATACAATTTACCGCCACAGTTGGTACGTCATTATTGGTAGTCTGAACAAATACATTACGACAATCATCGTTGGTGAATAATCGTGTCAATACATATTTGCTTTATTAGTGACCTCGTTCATAGTCGTTTGCATTTATTTTCTTATTTCTACTATACCAATGCTGGCAAGAATAGATAAAAGTTGTCTATAGAAAGTGACCTCCAACTTTTTTCACAGAAACAATCGACTAGGTGGTTGACTACATCAAGAAATAGCGTAGTACTTAGTTCACCTGTATGTGCATCATAGCCTTTAGACCATACTACACTCATGGCTCCTTACCCCGAGGAACCCCAGTTTCCTATTTAAATAGGTCTGAGAATGCATAACCCGCTCTCATCCTGTACATTTGACACGTCAGAAATGATCCAAAAAAAGTCAGGAACCTCAATCGAAGAACGGAATTAAAATATGATTACTGTTATGTCTTCAAATTACTGTTATGTGTCTTAAAGAAATCGCTTTGGATAAATTCTTAGATGCAGAAGGAAGACATGCAGGTAGAAATACCAGTGTACTGAAAATATGGATGGTATTTGTGTGTTAGTAAGAGTATAAGCATATGGTGTGGTTGGTGATCTGAAGTCTTCGAGGTTTATAACACCCGGTTATCTGCACACATCAGTGGCCCCTCAGAGATAAATGAACTTGTGTACAATAAGTTATTCAGAATGGGGTCTAAGACCTTTCAACCAAAACATCATAGAACTTCGACAGAGTCTCACTCAACACAGTTTTTTGAAAGGTCCACGCCTTATTCCTGCAACTTTTATTGTGTTTCAGATGATATATAAAACAGACTATCGCCTTTTCAGGATAACACTTCCCCTCCTGACGACGAACATAATAAGGGGAACGAACTAACATAATAAGACGAACGAAATATTGAACGAGAGTCAAATGGTTTTATTTACTTTCATGTTTCTTCTTTGATTTTATTGTATGTATAGCCACTATATAAATATGCCCATTAAAACATATAACGAAAAAAAGTTAACATAACCAATGAGCAACGCTTGGAAATGAACTGAAAACTGGAAAGATTGAATATTTTAAAGGAAAGTTGAAAAAAATTTATGTCTTTGGTCACCAGTAAGGTGTTTTTAATACGGGATATTAAGTTCGGGCATTTAGTGTTTGATGTTGTTTAGGAATGAAAGCTTTTTTTTTTTGCTAAAAATGCGGAATTCAATGCTAAACTTAGCATGCCTATTTAAAAACATTTGTAAATTTTGATATTTATATATTTAAAAATATTAAACCATTTCTGACTAGATTTTAAAAATAAATAAATTGGTCGCTTAACAAAACAAACACTACCAAATCAATATTAAAAAATTAGTTTCGTTAGCAGGACAAGACCTGGTGGGAAAATATGTATTAGTAAGTGAAATATATGTATTATTCAGTCTGAAAAATCCAATCTGAGGCAGAGCGAACCATATTATATATATGATATAAAGTAACAAAGTCACAAAACAAGTTATAATCCACAGTATAGAAGTTTAAAATAGAACAATGATCTTTAGGACAGTAACAGTCCGCGTTAGAGCCAAAAAAATATATTCATGCATGCAAAAAGTCGTCTCCCTTGTTTATATGTGCTGTCATTTATACCATTCATTTATATTCATTCTCTGAAACGGAATGAGTATACTTTCTACTTCAGAAACTTACACTCTACTGGTTAATCAATATCAGCATTAAATCTAACCCAAGGGAAACGACTCATTCAGAGGGGATGGTACAATTAACAACATAAGGGAACATCTTTTTTAGTCAGATAATTAATCAAGAGATAATTGATAAATTAAATCGGGAAAGATTTGTGCTAGGACTCCACTTGTAATGCAGTGTATAATTAGAAAAGCATTGAGAAAGATTTCTGCCTGGTGGCCGTTGTTGTTCAAACACAGTTTTGAATTAATAATCCCTTGTGCTCATGTAAATCTCATTACATCTCCAGCTGTGATTAATGCCGTTGTTACTTTCAGCTGTTGCCCACAAGATATAAAAAGCCTTTCTCCAGTTAATTATTCAAGATCATGGCTAAATACTAATCCACCGTTTGTATGTTTTTTTTTTCTTTTCTAGTTCTTGAGGAGACTAAATCAAGATAACTTTATGCTTCAATAGCGTATGTTATTACTTAATATAAATTATTGGTTAATAACAGCTTTAATAAGTATCCTCTTCAATGACATTACTTTTTATGAACTTCTGAAAAGTTATCTTAATTAACTTTCGTTATTATTATGATACCAATTACATATAAGCATATGTAACATTATATCGAATGGAAACGTTAATTAAAACACATTTTTATACAATATATTTTAACGTATATTGTTATAAGATATTATTATCAACCGTCAAACCTCGTCTGTTGCTGGTGAAGTCGCCCGACCAGTTTCGGAATGGCTGCATCATCAATGGCACTAATGTTACCTTCCAAAATCACGGATATAAATACTTATTTTAACTCAATGGTGCCAATATATACGCCTAAATTTCCTACCTAACAGTTTTATTTTATTTTGTTCAATCTGCTTTTTTCTCTTTTAAGCTTTAAATCGTCTCTGTCCTCCGTCCTTTCGTCTTTTTATGTTTTTTATTGGTTAAATATTATGTCTGCCTGGTACTTAATTTGTTTGTTTTTTAGGTTATCAGTATTTTTGTGTTTTTATATTTCCATTTCCTCTATTACATTTAATCCTTTTTCTTTTTGTCCTATTTTAATTAATTTCATTGAGTTTTCCATACTGCAGGGTTCATGTCCGTGGTTTTTTAAATGGTCAGCAAAATTTGATTTATTCAAGTTGTTTACATAATCATTAATATGTTCTTTAAATCTTTGTTTTAATGTTATTCCAGTTTGCCCTATGTATATCTGTTTACAGTCTTTACATTTTAATTTATATACACCGCTTCTGTTATATATATTATTTTTACAATCCATTCCCCTATTTATTATTTGCTTTATTGTATTATTAGTTTTGAAACCTACCTTTACTTTATATTGGTTTATTAACTTAGCAATTTTATGAATGACTTCCCCTAAATATGTTAAAGATGTATATTTATTAATCTTATTATTAGCATTATTATTATTGTAGCTAACATCTGAGTGTCTGTATTGTCCAGCGTTAGATGATGTGGAACGCACATTCTTTTCTTGTCCCAAATGGAACAGCCAGAGGAGAGACTTGGTTCACAGAATAGGCATATTCTCCCCAGAAACGATCACTGAAAAAATGATCCGGAGTTCTGGGGAATGGAATATGGTAGATGGCCTAGTTAGAACGATTTTGACTACGAAAAAGCGATACTTGGAAGATCTAGAGAATAATAAGTAAGTATGCCTTACCTAAGGTAAGCTACGACCAAGCCTGAAGTAATGTGGAAAACAGTTCCAGGCTAGGTCCTAGGAGAAAGGGGGGTGTTTTAGTTGGTAGTCTGGTTTATCTGGGAGCCCAGCACTATGTGCGTAAATGCATTTCACCTCCTTACCCAAAAAAAAAAAAAAAAAAATATATTATTAGCATTATTATTGTTGTGGCTATTATTCGGTTTTTTATTTTTTCTATTTTTTAGCATTTTATTTACTAAGGTTGAATTATATCCGTTGTTAATAGCTATTGCTTTTATAATATTAAGTTCTTTATTGAAGTTATTTTCGTTCATAGGTATTGATAATAATCTATCTATCATAAAACGGAATCCTGAAAGTTTTTGCTGCGGAGAGTACATAGAAGCATTATGAATTGTTATACTCGTATCTGTGGTAGTTGGTTTCCAATATATTTTAAATTGTATACTGTTTCTAACTTTTTTTATTGTTATGTCCAAAAAATTTAACTTATTACCTATTTCCATTTCGTACTTGAATTTTATTTTATTATGCAACGAATTGAGATAATCATTTATATCTATTATTTTATTATCATCATATACATTATTTACGATTAGGAAGGAGTCATCTACATATCTACTGTAATGAACAACATCGAATTTTTCTATTACATGATTAACATACGTCTTTTCTAGTTCTTGTAAGAAAACTTCTGATAAAATTGCTGATAACGGATTTCCCATTCCTAACCCATCCTTAGCCGAATAGAATTTGTTATTAAATTTAAAATAGTTCTGTTTAAGAATTGTATTTGTTATTTTCATTATTTCATCAATATTATTGGTTAGATTATCTTCTTTAGTTATTTTACGTAGCATATTTATGGTTTGGGCAATAGGTATTGAAGTATACAAATTTTCTATATCAAATGATACTAGTTTTGTTTTTTCGTTTACTTTTATGTCTTTTATTTTATTTATTAGTTCTGTAGTATTTTTAATGGAATACAGTATATTGTTATACTGGGGGTCAAATTATAACAAGGTATAATTTGGTATAACAAGGTATTACGTCAAAACCATAGTTAGTCTGTCAAAAAATTTATAATTGTTAATACTCTCATAAGTTATAGCATCACTATTTATTAAATGCAAAAAACATGACCAGTAATTACCTCATTCACAGGATTCTTAGACTAAACTCAATTCTTCTGCTGCCAATGCAGATATAAAATATAAAAACAGAATTGAAATAAATAATCACAGAATTCGAAGGTATACATTTAGTGAAACAACTATATATAGATCTTTGCTATAAATTAAATATTAATCAATTCTTCCATTATTTTATCTATACTACATTTTACTTTATTAGGGAATAAAGATGTTATAATTATTTATAAACGTCTGCATTATTTTTTAAAAACAAATGTGTATATTATATATAAAATTTTATTTCAATATACTAATTATTCTAGTTAATTTTCCGACAACTTTTCGATAGGAGTTCTACAGGTAAGAACAAATGCCACTAATATGAACCGGATATAAACTTTTCATAAAATTGAAATTAACAACATTTTATTCAAAATATACCAATAATTATAAGAACATGATTTATCGTTATGATTCCTATTCTCATAACTCTTAAATACCCTTTTCATGAAATCTGCAAAGTATTGTGATGTAATCAAATTCTATATGCGTGCATGCGTATATGTTTATATATAAGTGTAAGATATTTCAAAACCAAAAAAGTTATAATCGCATAGTAGCACACTTAAGCTATTGTTAGCTTAAAAGGAGCACCTAGCTTGCACTGAAATTTCACCTATGTGGTGGTATATATAAGAAAAAAATATAATTTTTCCTTTTTTTTTTTGGTAAATATCTGTGTATATAATACTACTAATTAAAATCACTCTAGCATTGCCTCTTACTTTGCATTTAACATGAATGGAGTACAATTGTATTGAGAAGCAAAATTTTTAAGAACGTTAATTACGTTGTTGCCCATATTAAACAGTAAATCGTAAATTTAAATAATAAATTTCAGTTTGACACAAATTGCCTAAACTGAGACATAGAAATCAGGGAAATATAATTTGTTCTGCAAATTTATATGCCATAACACGTCTATTTTTCTTCTATCACCTGGTAAAAAAGAGGTAAAACTTTCTTGGATCTATCTGAAACCTTACTTAGGCCAAATGATATTTTAAATAGCTGGTTTTAATTGTAACAATGGAATTTAAAATTCAATAAATGATAATTATTATCAGTGTTACATATTTTTCCCATCAACAGTTTATGGTTACGTTAATGTACATTAATTTAATCACTTCATTTAATGAAGATAATTTAAATTGAAAAAATATATATATCTAATATACTAATATATCAAGAAATAGTCTGTTATCAGACACATAGTAGTGTTTCAGAGAGACCATATTAATCATAAATATTCTAAACTATATGAATCACGAAATCATGAAAATAAATTTTAATGAAATATTAGGATATCTCCTAATGACGTTGCATGCTCTGATATTCTTGGCACTGTTTTTTTAAAATTTTAAATGCTTGTATTGCCATTTTCTATGCTACAAACGCATGGAATTGGTATAATTAGTAAAGTTTAGATTCGAGTTATTAGTAATATTCTATCCACATATTTAATGATTGTTCCTCCATCCAAATTTGTAAAAGTAACTAGCAATAAATAGATAAACCATAAATAGAAAGATATTCAGATTAAAAAATTAAAAAAAATTATTCCAGAGAATATCTCAAAACACACAGTTAATTTCAAATTCTGAACACATCAAATTTTAATCAAAAACTTTGTATGTCGTCATTGAAGCTTTTGAAATCTAAAAATATTGTAAAATTGCACTTTTTCATTTGTTTATATTTGGGAATAGCCTGGCAGTGATGCAGCTGTTATTGCCAAGTAGTCCTCTATTACTGTTCTTAATTTAAGGCCTGATAGTATTTCATTCATTTACACTTCTTTTAATAGGTGAAGTTTGTGAATGTATATTAATTAAGATCAACAGCTAAAAATTATTTTCCTCTTAACTACCGTGTTCTTTCAAGTTTTGGGAAGTTACTCTGGAATACAGAAATGATAAAGTAAGCGTACCAGTTTTGGAAAAAATATATAAAAAAAATTTGATTATTATTATGGAGAATTTATTTGAAATGGTGGTTTAAGTAAACTTGGTAGTTCAGTTAGACGAAATTTATAGCTTTCAATTCTTCTCCCAACCTATGTGAATGTACAAAGAACCAGTTGTTTACACGGAAGAAATTTCGATATTGTCAAAGAATATTACCAACTTTTTGGGCTAGGGTTTGATTCTCACATCAAATGTGAGAACTCACAACGATAGGTTGGGTGCAGATAATAAAATTTCCTTTAATATGATGAAGATATTGGATAATCTTAAATTAATGACCAACCAAGCAACTCGAGTGTAACTTCTCTGTTCAATGATGTCCAGAATAGACAATGACAGCTAAATCTATAGTTGAGCTAAAGAATCCTTAATGGATGAAACTATCAAAAATAGTGATACAAGAAAAATAGGTTTTGCTACCACGAAGGGGTATATATATACTAGAATTCCCAGGGAATGAATAATCAGCCAACGAACCTTCAAGAAATAAATAAGAGAGGTCACTTACTCCACTGGAAACGTGTTGTGACTTACTTGTAGAGTTACTTTCGCCGTCTATCCTGTCAATATCAAAGGCCGGAATCAAAAATGAGTGTACGCATAATAGTAGAAAAGAAAGTATAGTATGTAAATTAAGAATGTAGCTTTCTTTTTCCATAGAGTTTCGGATAAACAATGTGTCACACAATCCAAGATCAACTCTAGTGCTTTCAATGTTATTCCATTCTGTTATACTGGACTTTTAACTTTTAGAAAGTCCTATTGAAATCTTATTAAATTTAAAATATTTGCCTGATCTACTGGGAAATATATCGAATGTACTAAGATATTAGAATATATTTACATACAAGAAACAATGCCACCGACAGGTGTTCACCTGTCAAGTAAGTACACCTGTTCTGCTATCAGACACCAAAATGGCCTTGGTAAAGTTGGTCTAGAGTTAGAGAGGTGGAGGAATGGGAAACTCAACCCTCCCAGTTCTGCAGTATTCTCTGAGCTCAGGCCAACTTATTATCTCAGGTTTATTATTATCATTCTGGTTACTGTTTTTATTAACTTTAGGTGTAAAAATTAAAATGGGCTAGAGTTAATATTTATGTAAATAAAAGTAATATGACATTTCAGACCAGAATTTTTAAATAAAATTGATGTTATGACCTTATTAGTATTTATAATCCTAATTGAATAGATCAGCTGGTGGTATTCAACAAAAAATAAATAAATTAAATTTATCAAAGATAACTAAAAACATATTGTATTGTATACTTGTAAAATGAATTTATTAATAGATCATTGAAATTATTCAGTAATTTTTCTTGAGTGCTTATTTGTAGAAAATGATTAATTCATTTTAAAGTTTCCGGTTTTACTTACGCAGAGATTTATTAACATAATTATTATTTTAAAAAAATACAGTAAGTATACTCAGAGAAGATAAATTGTTGATTAATTTAGAGTTTATTATTTTACAGAACATACCTAAATGAAAATGTTTTCCATCTTAAAATAAATAATAAATCCTTTTATAAATTATACATTTATTTTTAATATATCATTACTTAGCAATATGGAGAAAACAAGTTATATTAAAAAAAAGAGTAACAATATTATTATTACTTTCGTTTTTCATTTTCTCTACCAAGAGAGTTATTAATTTTCACTTTTCATGTATGCCCTCTATCATGAAAATAACATGCTTCCTTCAAAACCTTCCCGCCCACCTTAATTACATTCTAGAATTATAATCTTGTGATGATCCTGAAAATTATAGAAGTACCTCAATCTTAACCATAAAAAGATACAGAAAGTAATAAAAAATAATATTACATATTAATTTTATTGTAAAAAATTGTAAAATATACAAATTTATTAATGCGTTTGATTCATGTTTTCAACTATTCTGTTAGAAGAATGTAGTATTATACTGTACGAAGAACAAGTATGAATGATTCAAATGAAGACATACACTAACAGAAATGACTGTGGCAAAGAAGGGTGGTGGGTGAAATCGACCAGCTCTCAATGAAGAAGTAAGGAGGCCAATTTTTTTTCCTGTAGGTTAGAACTGGATTTATAGAGCACTCTATGTGATTGGTTGGAGGGAAGAAGAAAACTGAAAATATCTTTCCTTTTTTTTTAGCTAACAACACTTAAATCGATTAATGTAATTAAGGGACTCACACTAATTGATTTATCCGATTTTTAGATATTGAGATGAAAAAATAGAGCTGAATCAAGGTTGGATGTTAACAAATGTGCCAAAGGGATTGATTTTGCCAAGGGTGGTGGTGAAGGGCAATCGGTGTCGAAAACAGACGCAGTTTAGGGCGTAGCTGGTGGTCAAGAGGCTGACTCTCTTCCTCCTCAACACATAAAATAGAGACCGAATATATGTATTACTTTCAAGGAAGACCTCAATTCTTTACTTTCTAAAAAAAAATAATATAATGTTCCATATTATTAAATTTCAAAACAAACTTTGGATTTGAAAAATATTGGGAAATAATTTTAATGAATACACATAGTTACTAGCAGGAAAAGGATTAATCATGTATATATGTAGATAAATGACAGATAGTAGGATATATAATTGATCATAGTAATGTTGATATTATGTGTACTACCTTTACATGTTCGAATGAATCAAAATATACGACACATCTATAATAGAATTATGGTTAATTCATAGCACTAACTTCTTAATAACCGAATAGATATAATATGATAACTGATACTTAAATGGACTCAAAGCGAATCAAACCAGCTCCATTCTAATAGTATAAAGTACTAATTCATGTTTTTAAATACAACAAAACATTTTCGACTTTACCAGTCATAAAATAACAAAGGGATGGGACATTATACACATCATGGATGAACTCACTATATAAGGGATGTAAAGGACCATGAGTGAAAATAACGGAAGACTTGAAAATATTTATACATAAAACAATACAGAACAATATTATAAATGAACAAACTAACCTCCCTACTGATGATCTATTTGGACCAAGTGATGAATTTAACACACTGGCGTTAGGAAAAGACGAAGTAACAAAAGTGATAACGAAGATGATAGAGACAGTGCAAAATTAAAAAACTAAAGTAAAAACATCTGAACAAAAGCCGCTAGGTAGATATGAGTATGTCACAAACCAATGAAAACCTCTTTTTTCGCTTACATCTTATCTTTAAAGATGGAAGCAATTTCGAAATCTGTGAAATCAGCAGTAGAATTATGATATAAGATTGTATAATCCTGTTTAATCTCTAATGAAAAATGTCAGTAATTCTAACAATAATTAAGTTGAATAATTTTACAATAAAAAGTGCAAAAGTAAAAAAAATATAATTTAGTTTTAAAATGTAATATATTTCCCAGCTTTATCACTATTAAAAAATCATGTTTTTTAAAATAAATGGTTACTAATTTTATGAAAGATGAAACATATAAAATTCTTTATAGCTTTACAGGAACCCTTCGGAAGGTTTGCCTCCGAAAGCTCCTATCAATAAAGTTACAAGTGCATTTGTAGTAACTAATCAAACGAGAAGTTCAAACTCATAGTATAAACTGACTAAAAAAATAAGAAACTTTTAGGATTTTGGCTTAAAAAAAATTATTGTGAAGATGGGAAACAGTTCACTGCCACTAGAAAGTTGAACCGCTCATAATACAGGCTTCTACCAACAACGACAAATTAGATCAAGTTATAATGGTTGTTGGATATTCCTTCCAACCTGTTAATGTGAACAAGAAAAAGAAAAGTTGAAAAAAACAGCCCAAAGAAGACTCGGGACTAAATGATAAAAAGTTTAATGCAGCAGTTCCATTTAAAACCAGGGCAATGCTTCAACTTGCACTGTTATAAATCATTTCACAAGACATTTAACATACCGAGTTACGAGAAGGAGGGGAAGGAGGAGAGCACATGGGAGGGTTGCAAACTTCCCCGGAGAAAACTTTTCTGTTAATGAGGTGAAGCTGAAACTAAAGCTCTGTAGCCGATAAGATATGCAAACGTGATAATATTTCTATTGTGATTCTCCTGAGCGCTCTCTCAAATACTGGTGTCTGCAGACCTTCAAGGTATATTGGGATTTTTATAGAATGCACTTTCTCCCTACCGTATCCAACCGGTGGTATTAACGACGTTTTCTGATGCATACTCTCAGCATCAAATGTAACAACAGCATGAAGAAAAACACTGAAAATATAGAAGATACTAAGGTAGAAAGAAGACTAAAAATAGCAAACGAGTAGTACCAACAATAAATCCAAGGGGAGAGTGAGTATCAAATCCAAGATCTTCCACTTCAGAAGGAGCACATAAGCTACTGGAGCTGTCCTGAACCCTTATTTGACAGACACTATGTGCCTCACTTTCTAATATCAAAAAATAAAAAACAGGAATTCCCAAATTTCTGTATTGAATACAAGTAACTTCATGAAACTCAAAGAAAGAATTCTTGATAAACCTCCGGAGAGTTTTTCTTTTACGGCTGACATATGCATGACATGACGGATTGTAGGAGCTGATGTAGACAATAAATACCACACAGCAGACTTCTTCTGGATGGAACTACCTTTCAGCTCATATAATTTTTGCTTATAAAAAGCAATGGACATACTATGAACCCCATCATATCCTCGGCTAACTTTCAACTACCGTCAAAGTTGGAACAACAATATTGATAGACTGATTCAAGACAGTAAAAATATAGTTAACATGATAGGGGTTATGGCAATTGATAAATAAGGAGCGAACCAGAGGATTGTTATTTGATCACGATCTAGAAGCCTAATTGAAGCCACTAGTCTCCTTATCACGAAAAACTATGGCTGCCACTTAGAGCTATAAGGTTAAGTTTATAAGTATTTTTATGCCTTAGGAGGCAAAATTGCCCAGATATTATTAAGAATCATGTTAGCTCTTACCTACGTCGAAGCTTCATCTTTATTCAATACCATCTTTAATAGAAATAATCCGTAGCGTGCACTTATCTCTTGACACGAGAAATATACTAAGTAAAAGATCAAAAAATTTGTCATAGCCAAAATAGATGAAACCTATGAAAAAACTCTATGATTAAGAGAAACTAATTTTTCTCTAACAGTCATGTCAGCATGCAAGCAAATAACGTTCTCTTCACTGCTTTTACAGTATTATGATCACATTTAAATTTGATAACCATCAGAAAATTAATTTCAGGTGAAACTACATTTCATGGTAATTGTTCCAGTAAATCTAACATTAATCAAAGGATGTAACGGGTGTATTAAGTAACTAAAGATATTATTCTTATGAAATTGGAAATATACTTTTTTAAAAAAGTATACCATATGTCTTTATAAGTAAAAGACTTCTTTTTACTTACAACATAAGTAAAAATATATCTTATAATAAGAGACAATAAATATATTGCAGAGAAAGAAGAAAATATATCGTTTTGCTTATTATAGCTTTACTGACTCTAACAAAATAATTGTAAAAATAAATTTAAGATTTTAGTATACATCCTAGAAATTTTAAATAAAATAAGAACAGAATTTAATGTAAAAACTACGTAAACCATAATATAATATAAAACATAAATAGTGTTGCATTATAGAAATGAATATATTCCAAATTAAATAAATAATTCAAGTATAAATGTCTGTTACTTCTTAATACAGAAATTATTTGAAAAATCTATATAAAAACTACTTAGGCGTTATAGTTTATTGTATATAAAAAAGACTTTACTGAAGGTATTACTAACGTAGACATAATGTACGGACTAATTAAAGTAGATAACTATATTTTACACCAACAGATTTTAACTTAACGAAAAATGCAATACATTATTTGTGAAAGATAGATTAAAAAATACTTTACATAAAACAGTGTTACCAACAAACAGATAATGAAATCACTAAATTAAATGTTATCTTCGTATTGCAATTTTTTTCTCTCAAGAACAAAATTAATTGGTAGATGGTTGATAAAAACACTTTCGTTATAACACAGTGTTATAAACTAGAAGATAAAATATCTACAACATTAATTAACCAAAGATATTATTATTATGTAACTGGAAATATATCTTTTTTAAAAAAAACTGTATCAGACAATAATCTATTCAAAAAATGTATTAATTCACTTAAATATATATTACAGTAGGAAATATAAAAAAAAAAGTAAAAACCTACAACATTTATTATTCAAAAAAGAGAGTAATTAGCTAGTAGAAAATAGATAAAAAGTCCTTTTTGCCATTATACAAAGTCGCAAATATTGACAAACAAATACACTAAATGATAACTTTATTTTCACATTGAGGATATATTTTACAGTATAATATAATAATCAATTCACATGTTTCTACAAACTTAAGTTAATAACTAAATTAAGTTAACTAAAGTTAATAAGTAAATTAAGCTAATGAAATAGACTTAATTCAGAAAACAACTTTATTTTAAACATTAAAATAATGTTTAAAATAAACGTATAGTTATTATACGCAGTTAATTTTATTTATTATGTACACATTATAAATAAATAATGTATGCATTATTAACGGGTCAAGGAAAATTTGGTATACTCAAAAATAACTGAAGACCATGCTTATTTATCTCCCACTGGAGAGTATTGTTTCTTTCAAAAATAATGAACGTGATATTAAAAATATAATATACTTAATACTTTTTAGTTATAGAGTTGCCCACATACAGATGGAATGGAATTGAGGTTTGATTTATATATATATATATATATATATATATATATATATATATAATATTGTGTTGAACTGAATTGCCTTAATCAAACATACCCTTCTGTGTATAAAAGAATTATTAACCAAACAATTTTGTTATTATACAAACAATTTGTATAAAAGGAAGGTCTGCTCCCTATTTATAATAAATATATATATATATATAATATTTATGACTAATAAGTAATATCTGTAATTTAAATTAAGAGTTATTGGGTGTTAGGAACATTTATGAATTACTATGAAAACGATTTAATTACATTTCATATTTACTTTTACTTCCTACGAGCACTTGATTTGTTTACAACAAAGACAAAACAGCCAACTTCACTGCTGCACAGTATATGTCCTTTATATGTTATGTATAGTGTTTAGTAAGTTTAGTTTAGGAAATTTTACTATTGCTTACACATCGAAGGTGGTCTAGGAAAGCTGAAACGTTGGTTTATAATGCTTATAATACATGAATTTTACTATTGATTGTTATTTCACGTGTTTATGTGAAATCTTGTATATATATATATATATATATATATATAGATATACTTTAACACAGAGAAAAGAACACAGAAAGACACTACAGAACTCACTTCGATATTTCGACATCCGTCGTCATCGGGAAGAAGTGCGAAGTACTCGCGTTGAGAAGCAAACTGCTACTGTATATATATATATATAGTAAAATGAAATTTACTGTATATGAAATGGGAAAACAATACTCAGTTCTTTCAGCTGTAACAAGCGGTCCTCGTCAGAGTCAAAAAACAACTGAATAATCCAACAGAGTTGGTTGCGCTTTTGACTCTGACGAGGACCACTTGTTACGGTTGAAAGATCTTACTCCTATTTCCAATTTCATATTGTGGTTTGATCATTGACTGTTATTTCACGTGTTTATGTGAAACTTTATATATATATATATATATATATATATATATATATATATATATCAATGATCAAACTATAATAAGAAATGGGAAAACAAGACTAAGATCTTTCAAACGTAACAAGCGTCTTCGTCAGAGTCAAAAACCCAACTGACAAAGACCGCTTGTTATGGTTGAAAGATCTTAGTCCTGTTTTCCAATTTCATATTGTGGTTTGATCATTGATTGTTCTTTCACGTGTTTATGTGGAATCTTTATATATATATATATATCTTTTAGATATATTAAAGTAAATTTTCTGACATTTGAAATAAAACAAATATTATAATTTTTTGGATTATACTCATTAATGAAGTTAGATATCTATATGAAAAGCTAGGAATCATCATCCTACAACAGCTTTATGATGACAGCAGAAAATTAATTACTTCAGATATAGCTAAATTTTACGGTAATTGTTAGAGTAAATCTAACATTATATAATAATTGCATCAATGATTTCAGTGATTTAATTAACAAAGTCATTAGGGTAATGCGTAGTATTAAAGAGAGTCCACTGATGATGTCGGGAACACATGCCATCAGGGAGGATAATCACCTTAATTGGTCACGGCACTCATTGTCATGCTGTTAGAACCAACCAGGCAATTTTTCATCTCAGTATTTATTTGAATGTTTTATGAATCAGTATTTGAAATTTTAACATTTTATAGCAGTGATTGATTCATTGTGATGAATAATAAAGACATTTTGATATACACCTATTTAAATAAAACTTGGTATGGTCTTCATTCAACTTTACAATAAGTAAAATAAATGAAGTTATCATGAATTTATCAATTATTATGAAAATGTAATCATTGATATAGACAACAATAGAAATAATTACAGATGAAATTAATTATTTGTCCATGCAGATATACAGAATTTTTTTATTATTTCAAAAACAGTATTCATATTAAGACAAGACCTGTAAAAAACCGTTGATATTTTTCAGTTTGAACGGAGAGAAAGTTAAACTTCAAAATAGTTTAAAGATTGCATACAGAAGTCTAATTCTCCCATGTTTCAATATTACTCATAGCCAATGAGGTTCTTTAACAAACCATTATATCAATATATAGTTTTATTATTATATTATATTAATGTTTGTCAAGGTCATTACGATTTGTTAAACGGTAGGAGATATAGATTTGTAACACGGTTGATATACATAAGCGAAGAAACCACACACATAATCAAAAATGGCTTCAGTGGATCTCAAAATGTATAAATTTGTAAAAATTACAACAAATATTTTGTTTCATCTACATCAGGCATGGGCAACCTTTTGTGAACTGAGGGCCGCATTATATAATTTTCAAGTGACCGTATGGTAATTTCTGTGGTATTTCGATATATACAGCTTATATGTATAATGTATTTTTATAAAGATATAGAAATACATATTGTACGCTATATTAATGTGTCAATAATTATTTAACTTTTTATTGTCCCTATAATGAGAATTATTATTCATATCTCATTATTTCCTTATGATAAATAATGATCACAAACAATCTTCAAAAGATTAGTGCGTCATGTTTGAAAAAACTAAAGCATTTGTTGTTATAGAGCTCTCTATCTCTCATGTTGTAATTTCCTTCAAAAAGTCAGGGTGAGCTTTTTTTAATAACCAAAAAGCAAAGGAACTTTTAATATTAAGATAGAATTCCAGATAATCTCCGAGGGCCGCACAAATACACGTGCTGGGCCGCATGTGGACCGCGGGCAGCAGGTTGCCCATGCCTGATCTACATTATAGTGTACCGTAACTAGTTAAAAAGAATGATCATATGTATTCCATGAATTAAAAAAATCATTCTTTAATGTACTGTTTCAGAAAATACAACTTGCCACGTGATTCTATATATATATAGTATATATATCTATATTTCCAAATTATTATACATTATCTACATTACCCACGTGCTCTACTCTGATATAAGTTTGCTAAAAATATATATTGAAAAAAAATATAATGGTAATTAGCCACCTTTTCATTCTTAAATCATGTTCAAAGCCGACTTTTCTGTATAATTCTATATTTAAAAGCTGCAAGCTTGAAATTTTAAAAATAATGGTATGAACTATTAGACAAGAATAGTGAAAAAACTTGAAATTAGACAAAAACATATAAACCCTTCTATAGGACGTAAAAGTTTATTCCAAAAACTTCAATATAACCCAATAATAATGTTATTCATAAACGTTAAAAAAATCAGCATCTGATATTAAGCTTTATAGAATTGTGCAACATATAGATTGATTATAACAATTTGTTAGACAAACTCATCATACTATAAAATGTTTATAGTATAGTATTTATTTAAAAAGAGTTTATATCTATCATATGCTCTGTTCTTGTTGACTTTTTACATATACAAATTTTATTCTTTTTACATCACATACGAGGTGTGTAAATAAAGTAGTGAGACTGATTTTTTTTAAATTTTCTATTCAAGTATAATTACAATGTGATATTGTCTCCTTCAAAATAGTTCCCTTCGGAAGCCACACAGCGCTGGAGACGGTCCTTCCAATCATTGTAGCATTGCTGGAACTCGGATTCTGGAATGGCCTTCAGCTGGTCGGTTACAGCAGTTTGTATGTTTTGTAGTGTCCCGAAATGAGTTCCCTTGAGGTGATTTTTCAATCTCGGGAAGAGGAAAAAGTCACAAGGACTCAAGTCTGGTGAATAAGGAGGCTGAGGAGCAACAGGAATGTTTTTACTGGCCAAAAACTCGTTTATTGAGATGGCAGTGTGACAGGGCGCGTTGTCGTGATGCAACACCCACTTGTCTTTGATGTTTGGCCGCACACGAAGGACTCTTTTTCGAAGTCTTTCAAGGACCTCACGGTAGAAGTGCTGATTAAGCGTCGATCTGAACGCACAAGGTTCCGTACTCTGTTGACATTTTCATCGGTGTTTGCACTTGAAGGCCTTCCGCTTCGTGGTTCATCTTCAATCGACTCTCTTCCTTCTGAAAATTCCTTAAACCACCGAAAAACCTGTGCCCTTGATAAAACACGTTCTCCATAGGCCTCCTGAAGTTTTTCAAAAGTTTCGGTTGCATTATGTCCAAGTCTGAAGCAAAATTTGATTGCACACCGCTGCTCAACTTTGAGGTCACTCATTTTTAAAACGCTCAAGAAAAAACCATTTCACGAAAACCAACGCTACGGACAAACAAATGACTGTGGCGAGTTCAGATTCATACTGGAGGCGCATCACACGTGCACCTGACGCTACTCAAGGCCACGCGTCTCCAGCGTTGCCAGATCGAAAGCGACGTTGCCAGTCTCACTACTTTATTTATACACCTCGTATAAGTCGTTATGATTTTGTAATAAGCCGTTTAGCGTCAAAAAAACATTTTCTGAAAACAGACATCGTACTTTAACGCCCCTTTGGCGAATGTAATTTTGAAAAAAAAAATATATCAACTCATTCTCCACATAATGTTTAATATTTAGGCGTAGTTTCATTTTGATCCGTCAAACAGTATCGCTCACACAAGATTTCAGATTGAATTATAAGTCAAAATTTTTACATTTTATTGACTAACAAATATTTCCCGTTGTTTTAAAATTCTGGATATATTTTTCGTTTATTGCATTTGTAACTACAAAGATAATACCCAAACTTTAAATGTCTAGACTAAGCACTTTAGGAGAAAAAAATGTTTTCTAAAAACAGGTTCTTGGCAAAAAAAGTGACTTTCCCGTCATGCATAATTCTTCCCAAACAATAGGAATTATCTACACTGTAGCGCCTATATTTTTATAAAATATTAACTTGATCGATCAAAGATTCTAGACCGTAGCGTGGTAACAAGAAATGCTGACACACTTACCCACCCACCCACACACACAGATATTATCGAAAAAACTTCATAAAACAACTTTTGGGACCTCAAAACATATAATTCCGTGAAAATCTGGAAATCGAATTTTTTCACGATCACTATACTTTACTTATAGTAAAGTAAAAATTAAACAAAATTAAAGTTGTTGTTTCTTTAATAGAAAGAATGATTTCCTTAAATCTTAATTAAAAATTTGGAGTGACCTGCACTCAACTTTACTATAAGTAAACATAATATCATACCACTTGGGTATATAATATGTAATGTTCCATTTAGGTACAATGTAAATGTCTAAATGAGAAAGGTTTATTAGTCTTTCATTCCTGGAGGTAGTACAGATAGTGATTGATCTACTTATCAATATAGATGTTTAATTTTGTAAATCACATAATATCATATGTATAGCTACAGCAGTAATACCATTTTGGAAAAGCGAAAGTGTAGATTTTGTGCTACGAAATAAGTAATTTCCTACAGAAGAACATAGCTTTTGTTTCAATAGCAGTGGATCTCTTCCTTACTTTATCTAACTACCTTCTTCAATGAAGATTTAAGACAAAATTTGCCATTTTAAAACTTGAAAAGAATCATATTTTGTCTGAAAACCTTACAGAATATTTGACCAATATTAATACGGCTTCTAAATACCACCTGACTGCAGCAGGCGAATATCTTTTGCTCGCCCTCTCAATACATGGTCGAAGCTGGTTTCAGTCACGCCAACGCAATTCTGAAGCAAAGGAACCGGCTGAATTTGAAGAACTGTGGTGATTTGCGACCATAGTCGCTATATATGTCTATAGACATACGTTAACCTTACGATGACGTACTCAGTAAACTTCATTTTGCTAATGAAAGAGGTGTGTGAACTTCTAAGTAATTAGCCTTTCTGGATACTACACTGACTACCCTTGTAAATGTCGTATTCGACAGTTAAACAGTGTCTCATTCATCCTATTCAATCCATACCGAGTCAATCTACTACCTGTGCCTCTTAATATGTAAGTACAACGTCGAATGTACTGAAAAGTATTATAAAAATAAGATAGTCTGATTGATAAAATTTGATGATCTATAACATTTAAATGATTTATTTAATTATTATAAATCAATGAGAATCATTAAATTATTCTATTATTACAATAAATAATAACAGAAAATGTTATTTATTGGCCAAGTTATTTTCCAAAACTTGAATCGCCTGTGCTGTCAGTTTAAAATGGTCACCTTATTTACCTCATTTGGGCTGTTTCCCTTCAATTTCTACTCAAGCTGCCTCTGCATTTTCCAGCTCCTACGCTCTCTGCATATCTCGGTAGATAATATATATTTAAATATATTTATAACGTTCAAATCACAAAAGTAAATGATAAAAAGGCTAAGATATTCCAACCGTAATAAGCGGTCTTCGTCAGCGTCAAATAACTACGGTTGGGATTTGATTCTGACAAAGACCACTTATATTGTTGAGAGTTCAGAGTCTTTTTTCCCCACAATGAGGACTGTGAAACCTAAAAACACTGGTACCATGCATCTAATGACCGGAACACCCAAAAAACATATGCAGGACAAGCATAATGTTTAATTTACCTGAGAGATGTTAGTGTCAAATACTAAAATAATAAAAAAGAAAAAAACCACCATAAATTAAGAATTTTAGAGGCTATATTAATCCAAAAATTGAAGCCACTGCTAAATATTCAAGTCAGAAACAGTAGTCATATTTTGAGGCTGTTTAATTCACATCAAGGGCATTCAAAAACTCTTCCAGGTAGTGACTCAGGCCGAGACTACTCACCCCACAGGATTAACGCCCAGCTTTTCTTAAACTTAAAAGAAAACAACCCCTTCTATCTTTTCTGTGTATATACAATAAACCAGATAATTCACCCTAGAAGTTATTCACGACCTTATGATAAATGTTGATCATTTGAAACATGTCGTGTAGGCAAAATAACGAGAGTGTTATTTATAAAAATTTGGAAACTTATTAAGAAACAGTTATCAGCTATATTTGGTATCATTTTCAATAATAAATATATATAGAACCGTACTTTTGAGGGTAAATATTCAACATGTTGAATAGTGCCAAATAATATTTCGAAAGAAAATATTAGGAATAGGTGGATGTAGAAAAATCTTGATGAACGGAATGAAGACGACGTTATGCGCTATTTCAAGCAACGTCTTGAAAAAAAAGTGAATTCCTATTCACTACTATTGAATTTTATTTCCTTTACCATTTGTTTATTGAGTTAAAACCAGTTTTGTAAACAACTTTTATAATATTCAACCTGAACCTACTTTTTGTACAAACGTATTGATTAAAGTTTTGAAAATAATAAAGTAATTTAAAGATTTTTTTAAAATCCTGGTTATTTTAAACGAACGACAAACTGAGATTGAATGTTTACCCAAGTTGCAGTACATGTCATGAAATTAAAAATAAGCGAAGGCTTTGTTTACTCCCTTCTGACTAGCTTTTGGACCAAGCAAAGTTTATAGATTACTTTTATAACTTGTCATGTTAAATAAATCATGCATTGCACATTATACGCTTTGATGATGACTTTTAATTAATATGCCAGTATGTTTTATTTTTTAACGCTTAATGAGTTCTGTTGCGCTGTAGTACTTTATTTCAGTCAAATAGCTCTACATTGAACAGTTCTTTTGCATATCATTATGCTATGAATTGATAATGTTTGTCTTTGTTTTTGATAATGTTTGAGTGGCCTCTCATTTTTCCATTGACCGTGTTTCATTTGTGATATTTTTTTCTTTTAATATTGTCAGAATGCCAGTAGCATGGTAGAATGGACGCAGACATGGTGCCATAGTTGAGTGGAGGAGGCTATGTTGGCATATTACCATATGTTGGCATATTGGTAGAGAACAATGATAAAATCCTGGCTTATATAAAACAAAAGCAGCGGTCTCTCCTCCTCCTCCAGTAATTACAACAGGCTGCAGATTCTTGAAAAAGTTCTCCAGATAATAAACACGTTACACATTACGAACATCGGTAAGGGGATATTAATTTATCGATCCTGCGATTAGCGATCTCGCTGTAGCTTATCAAATAATACTAAATTCATCAATGAAAAGGTAAATTAATATATTTTTCATGTTACAGGTTTAATAAAAGTATATCAAGTATTTCCATCGTAGTTTTATGTAATTAACTTTCTGTCAACTTTTCAACGATAAATTCTTCTTACGCATCACTAACAATATACTATCAAACTTCTCTATTGACATGCAGGTTGATCCATATTATATTCGATTTGTCCATTCTTTTTTATTTTATATCAATGAAGACTGTTAATTATTTCAGTGTATAGCCTGAAAGACTGTAGACTATGATATGAGATATATTTTTGGTTTATATATCTCGCATGTATAACTTTTAAAATAAAGAAGAGGAGGGGGTGGGGGTCGATATAAAGACAAATATTCTATGAAGATGGATGAAAAGTTTGCCAAACCCTGATCTAGACAGTTTCCAGATTTAAATAAAATTCTGAATTCCGAATTTTCCACACTCCTTACAATCATTTCGATAGATCTAAAAAACAGAAAATTATTAAAAAAATAATAATTAACAAATAGCTATACAGCAATCAAATAGGCAACTTATTTAAATATGCAAATATAAGTAAATTGGAAACAATTAAACAAACTTGAGAAGTAAACACATTTTATAACAAAAACATGGTTTTTTGTTCCAATATTTGATCCAAACAATAGGGATCATCTGCACTATGGGTCTATTTTTGTGTAAAATATCAACTTGATCCATCAAACATTCTGGACCGTAGCGTGGTAATTCTAAGCAATGCTAACACACTCACCCAACCACACACACACACACACAGACAATATGGATAAAACTTCATAAAACCACTTTTGGGACCTCAAAACATGTAATTCCGTCAAAATCTCGAGATCAAATTTTTTTACGATCACTATACATTACTTATAGTAAAGTAAAAATTAAGCTTTATACAAAAATCATGTTTCAAAAATTTATTGAATTACTGTACAGGAAGGTGCAATTTTCTTTCGAATAACAAGCAATATTGAAATTAACAGTAGCTATTGAGAATCAAAAAAAAAAGCAATTATCAAAACTAAGAATCACCAATGTGACGAATTTCCTTTAAAAAATCGCAGAGTAGATTAGTTTAAATAACTTATATTTACACTGCTGTTTTTATCACTCGAATCACCAAAGATTAATTGTAAAAAGTGTACAATGGAAACCTTTATTGGAAAAATCTTTTTTAGATTTACTATGAAATGTCTACATTTAAAATAAAACTCTGGAAATAGTAAAATTATACTAACAACAATGATAGTGAAAATACTGAGTAAATAGTATCACTGAATCTTTATTTCAGAGTTACCTGAGTAAAAGATAAGAATTACAGAGAACATCTAGAAAACTTCAAATATTTTGGCGTTTTACTTAAAGCCCATCATCGAAAACATCAGTGTATGCTATTATTGACTTAACAACGCAAGTTACGAAAGCTTATCTATCCAAGTGAAGCCAGGTATAGCAATAAGTAGAGCGAATTTTACGCAATATATAGAACAATGAGGGAATTACCGATGATAGTGCACATACACTTATCAGTTTGGTAAATTTAGGTAAAGAGATAAATCAGAAGATAACATTCCACTCTAATATTGGGGAAAGTATTATGTCTCCACACAAAAAAATTATTATAAAAAAAATAACAACGCGTTTCGAACACTAATGTTCTTCTTCTGGTTCCATCTAAAAAAATATTCGTATATGGGTTTAAGGAACATCGGGATGAATTAATTAAAATTGAATTCAATGTCTGACTGCTGAATATCTGACACCATTGAGTGATACAATGAGAATAGTATTAAAATAGCTTAATTAATCCTTAACTTTAAACAACATACAGAACATATTCTAATTTATAAATAAAATAGATTCTACATTGCCTGCTCTGCTGAGGTTGTTATTCAGTGGGTAAGACCAAGCAAGGACTGAGGTTGTGAGGGAGTGTTTTCGAATATCGAGTGTTCGAAACGCGTTGTTAGTTTTTTTTCTAATAAACTTTTTTTTCGTGGAGACATAAGACTTTCCCCAATATGAGTAAGTACCACACTATTAACAGATTGCACAATTAATGAAGTCCACTCTTAACTGCAGTTGTTCATAATTACTGTCAATTAATTGTGGATTTCAATAGACTTGCTTAATATTGTACGAGTTTTGACTAAAGGGAAATCAAACATAGATAAGATGGGGAGTGATAGACAGAGAAGAGAAAGATAAAGAGTAAGAGAGACAAAAGAATGAGATATAAAGTGAGTAAAAAAAAAGAGAGCATGAGAGAGTGACAGTCGTAAGAAGATTGGAAAAGTCATAAAGAAGGACAATAGAGACAGGTAAATTGATAATTAGATGAATGAGCAAGAGAAAGATAGAATAAATAAAGAAAAGAGGTAGAGACTGTTTTATCCCTGAAGAGTGCTAAAATAAAATATCAATAATTTAATCAAAAGAAAATGTAATTTTTTTCAGTTTTGTAACCAAATAAATAATTTAATGAGATAGAAAAAGTAATCTGAACGAAGTGTTAAGAATAATTTAATTTTGGTCGTTATTAGAAAGAAATTGCCTTTGTTAACGGTGTATTAAGTTTTCAAATCATTTTGGAATATGATACGATATTGAAATTTTTAATCGCTCATTTTAACTTCAATACAAATATTCAGATATAGTTTATTCACTGTTAATTTCGTTTGTAATTTACCTAGATGATTGGTATTTGTGCACAATCTCGGCGAAAACCGTGTAGAAGTACTTTTTCCGAGATGTATACAAGATTTTCGCATGTCTTGCTAATTCCATTCATGTTCTAATTTATATTTCTAGATTATTCTAATCAGTTAATCATGTTTTGAGTACAAAACATATACCTGCAAATGTTTACTAATTATGACTAATATTGAAACAGTGACATAAAATGAATTTTTGTATACTATTGTTAAAATAATAGTAATAATAATAATAACAATAATAGTAGTATACTTTTAGTATTTGTTTTTTGTTCAATTAAATTTTTATTGAATTAGTTGTTCGTATTTAAAAAAATTTTATTACCAAATTTACCAAATTACCTTATTACCAAAGATTAAGAGTTTCTGTTGAACAGGATTCAATCCAAGTCCCATTTTTAGAGCGACAACCAAACCCTGGGAAATTTGGTCATCGGTTGTCACTTGTTGAAGCCTCTAAAAGCACTTAATGCATTGAAATTTATACCAAAATACTTACTAACTAACGATATAAACCCAAACGATTTCAAATAAGGAAGAAATATGTAACAAAAATACATAAGGTGCAAAAAATATATTTGAGATAACTCAATGAATTAGATGTCAAAGGCGGAGTAAGTATAAGACATAATGCAGAGAGAGACTCGTTACTGTGTTCACAACCTAGATACCTACCTTTACTCTTCCTGTCCAGATACTGAGGACACACAACCAGTTCCTGTCAACTGTAGAGGAGCTCTTTTTTTTCACATCGTCAGGCTGCACATAAATCCACTTCTTCTCATACCCCATCATCATGATGTTTCGTGCCACATTTTCCAAGACAGATTGGTAAAAACCCTACCCAAACCTTCTTAAACAGTCCTGTGATTTCTTCTCCAGCTTCATAAGAAGTTAGTTATTTAGAATATAATTAAAAACAAACTTACTGGACCAGTCATAACCTGACAATACTTTGTAGAGGCATATAAGTCGGTACAAAGAGTTGACAAATCCTTCAACTAAAACATGAAATACTACTCCTTCTTACTCATTGATTTATATTGTGAACAATTCTGGTAGTTTTCAGAAAAAGAAGGCTGAACTATTTTTTCTTGTTGAAGATGTTCGAAGCTGGTATAATCTTAATGTTAGAGACATCCAAAAGCGTAAATATTCGATTCTCAGTTCCAGCCTACAATGTGTCAAGAATCAAAGAGCAAGAGATTTGCTTTCAGTGTTAGTACTGCAGTTTCAATTCTAGTAAAATTTTCTATTCTGGAATTATAATCAACTGGACTTCCCTTTAAGACACCACTACAAAAATCGTTTTTCGAATTTCTAATATCGTTCTACTCATCTCAATAGTGTCTAAACCAGTGTACTTATTTAAAGGTCAATAGTCATTGATAGATTCTACATTCGGCTACTCTCTCATTAAGAAAAACTTAAATGGAAAAAAGTACTGATTGAGGTTGTACTTATAGTCACCCAGGTTCTGATTCATTTTCCCTCCTCTCCCACTGACACCCACGACTTACTCTTAATAGAGTGAAATTCCGTAAGATTTTCTTTCCTGTAACTCCAGATTTGCTGTTTTTTTTTTCAAAATTCTGAAATCTTAAACCGTTTCTACACAATTGACTTTCCTGTTCTGTTTTATCTTCTCTAATTCAAAATCTATTTTAAACCTAATAAATTATGCGTCTAATTAACTAGAAAAATGTTCCAATTCTTAACCTGGACAATATACTACACAAATTTCTTCAATCATTTACTCTATAAAAGATCCACCTAGGACCTAGAAGCACTTTATTTCTTATTTCAACAACACTTTCAATTCTTTATACAAAAATATAGAAAGATAATAGAATAGAAGAAGTTATTTGAAGTCACTAGTGATCAAGAAATACACAGTAATTTGAAAATCCAATACACAGTAATGGGAGAATAGTTCTCCTGTCAGATTATACATCAACACTGATCTTATTTAATATGACTTGAGGCATCTTGGACAGGAAAAGAAAACAAAAGTTACGATTATAATCAAAAGAATATGTTCTCAAAGTAAAATGCCTCCAATTTTGAAATTGGAGATATTTCAAAATTATATGAAGCCTATATCCATTGCCAACTGCTTTAGTATTTATTATAATAGCCAAACGTAACTAAGTGTCATGTAGTTTTTTATTATTTGTCCTTGACCCCCCCCAGCTCATATTGGAGCTGCGCCATATATTTTTATTTGATCCACTTTTCCTTGGCGCCAGCTGCGCAATGGACCCAAAGGCTTCTTTAACTAACTTCACCCTTAAAATTTCTCAATATAAGTTTTATATTACATTTAACAATTATTTTAAGATTAGCTTCATTATATTTTAAATAAATTGAATTAACATAATATTTTAGTAGTTAACTGCTAATTCACAAATTATTCAAAAAAAAAATAAATGATTAATCGCATTAAGTGTTTTACATAACACAGTTCATACTTCTCCGTAATATATTATAACAAAAATTTAAAATATATCCTGTCTATTTTCCGAGTGTTTTTGTAATATATGTTGAAATAGTTCATTAACATGATTAATAGGAATTCATATTTAATTTCAAATAATACCGTTTATTTCGATTTTGTTTTCACTTTCTATGGGATACATTGTCACTATTAGCTTTGACCCCAACGAAGGGTTCCAACATTCGTTTTCCTAAGAGTATCTCGTACCTTTCACCTCCAGTCCTAAATGGTAACCAGTTCACTCTCTGTCAAAAAGAGAATTAATACCTGGGAGTTATTTTAGGTATCAGAGTTGGTAGATATTATGTGAACTGAGGTAATGAGAGAATAATAGATATGACTTATAGCAAGGTGATATCAATATCTAGAAAGACTTATGATATTAAAGGAAGTTTGGTGGTAAACTGAACAGAGATATTTAACAACAAAACCAGAAATACTCTCAACGAGCAATCTAAAGCTTTGAACTAAATGAATCTCAGGGAAGCAGAGAATCAGGAAGAAATAGAGAAAGAAAAATCATACTGCAATGCTTATGAAGGGGGGAGGTAATGAAGAAGTCAGTTAAAGAACATTTGTTGTTAAAAGAAGGGGTAGAAAATAATGTTTTATTGAACTTACGGTTATGAAGTTATCTCATAGACGCACAACAATAACTGTGATTCAAAAGAGCGGCAGAAAAATATTTGTCTTCTGACTCAAAAACTAGGTCACTGAAATTTTTTTAAATTTTAATTTAACAAGGTTGTTTCCTGATAATAAATCAGGCTGTAAAGAGGTTTCGCATAGTTAATGAACTCATGATTTGAAGTTTTTAGAGTAAAGTAGTGACAAAAAGTTGAAACGGACGAAAAATGTTTAGAACAGGCGGTACATACATGTTGTTAAGACATTAATTTTAGGAAAAACACAACAAATGAACTCAACTTACAACTCAAGTAAACAAAGTTACGAAGCAAGAAGTACTTTTTCTCACAAATCAGTCAGTAATGACTTGAATAGTTTAATTTTCTACATTCCCTGCTTATGCAGTTAATGAGGTGCAGGATGCTGTAGAAAATTACTATCAGCTTTTGTTGCTATTTAAACATGAAAAAAGCTGATTTTTTACCTTGTTCGAGCTATTACAGGTGAAGGAGCTATATAGGCAAGTTTTATTTACTCGGGTCTCGTTTTATTATCAAACTCAAATGTTTCAGCCTTATTCTCTATCTCTCAGTTGCCAGATATTAGCAATTCTTAGTAACTTTCAACATAATTGACACACATTTGTTTTCTATATTAGAACTAATTTAAAAACTTTAAATCAAGATTAGGATTCAAGTAAAAAGAAGACGTAACTATTGCAAAATAACCATTCTCCTATATTTTTTTAAAATTTACAATTTTAATATATTATATTTTATAATAATTATAACAATTAATATATTATATAATATATTTTTTATTATAGCTGCAAGCCTTATCAAAATGTGTATTAAACAAAATGGTTTTAATAGTTTGGATGATTGACTGGATAGAAGTCTACAGATCAAAGTTGAGAACGTTTCATCTTATTGAATTACTTGATTCTGTGTAGAATTGTCGTGAGTTAAAATTGTTTATGACTTCTAAATAGATTGAACTATTGCTAATTATATTATTTTCCTCTTTTGCTCTCTTTAAATTAACTTATTTTTAACTACTTTTAATTATTTTATATCTTAAATGAAATGAACACATTACAGGAATGGTATACTCTAAGTTTGATAACAAAAATATTAAATAAATATAGAATTAATATATGATATTCAACATGAAGATTAATGACAAAACAGAAATTTTTTTAACTTTGTTCCAGTTATAAAGAGTTATTTTACGTTCTTCCCTGAGATAGGCAACTTTTCGGAGGAACCATCAAATTTTCACCCCCCCCCCCCCCCCCCAACACATGCCTTTTATTACCAAAACAGTATATTTTAAATGTTAATACATTTATTTACGTTGACAGAATTTATATATACGGTTATGATCATTTGTGAAATTTAAATCTTTTTTAAGATTTTCTCGTTCTCTCAGTAATACACCTCCTAAAGGCTTACACAGATCTTGGTATTTGGGGCTACACACTCAACCATCTAGCATATATAATTAATGCTTAGAACAACATAACTATTAAAATATTTGCTCTTCTAGATTTGTTTCAAACGTTATCGACATGACTATTATCAATCGTCATAACATTGTTACATAATGTTTTTACTAAGAGCTCCACAATAATCCTTCGGAAAATCAAACTAATGTACGAGTATTATAATGAATCAAACTTGATGTTCACCATAATCCATCGTCAAGTATGTAAAAAAACGCTATTTAAAATTAGTTTCCAGTTTTAATTCTCCATTAGCGAAAACTAAAACTTATATAATTAACAAAGCCATTAAAGAGAGCATAATTTCATTATTACTATCAATTAAATTTATGTACTGTAACTATAATGTTTCAACAAAATTGACATCACTCTCAAAGTAAACGTTATCCTAAATAAATAAATAAATAAATCGTAATATAATTTAACCAAGAAAAATTTGGAATTTTAAAAAATTTTGTTATAAAAAAATATTGTTCTAATTATATTCATAAGCAACTACAGTGTTACGTAGGCTGTCGTCTGAGCTACATAATTACACCGCAATTATTATTTCAATTTTTCAGTTTTGGTATTAACAGGAAAAAAAATATGTCAATCCATTCTATACTTCATTTTAAATGTCTATTCCATTATTTAAATAAATTGTGATAGAATTTCGGTTTTTGGTACAATTGCTTGTAATTTTCCCTTTCAATGCCATTTAAAACAGGCTTTCCTATTACCGAAATGGTAATTTTGGATTGAATTAGTCAAACAGGTTTCCATTATTTTCTTTCCTCCCTGGTCAGCAATGCTGTTCAAATTGCCTATTTTAAAAGAATTAAGGAACCGACTGATTGCTATTTTTAAATCAAATACAAGGTAATAACATGAAAAAAAACTGGAGTGGCCTGCACTCAACTTAACTATAAGTAAACTTAATATCAAACTTCTTGGGTATATAATATATAATGTCTCATTTACGCATAATGTAAACATCTAAATGAGAGATGTTTATTAGTCTTTCATTCCCCAGGTAGTACAGATAGTGATTGATGAACTTATCAATCATAAGCTTATTTTTGTACATCACACAGCTGATGAAAATAATGGCATTAGTATAACTACAGCAGTAATAAGATTTTTGAAAAGCCAAAGTGAACATTTCTTAATACAAAATAATCTCCTACAAGAGTACATGGCTTTTCATCGAATAGCCAGTGGATTTCTTACATAGTTCACTTGACCTCCTTCTACATTGAATATTTAAGTCAAATTTTCTAATTTAAAACAACAAAATACTCTTATTTTCTCTGAAAAACGCGAAGTAAAAATGTTGTTTCAAGATAATTTATAATTAAGGATGTACGATAATAACATTTATTAATCTTCAACAAAAAGATTTCAATTTTGAATTATGTTCAACATTTGTGGTCTTTTATAGAATTATTATAGTAGGAAATTTATGGCTCCTTAGCATTTAATAACATCATTTTCCTTCCCCTTTGTCAAAAATCATATATAACAAATTTCTCTGAGTGAGAAACCTTTTTTCCTGCGTCTTGTACTTTATTACAAGAATTTTTTCATGAATTTAAAATTTCTTTAATTTTTTATAAATTGCTAATTTTGTGTTACGTTTTTGGTCAAATTTTCATGATTTTTTAATGAGCCATTTACAGAAATCGTACTATAACGCCCCTTAGAAGAATGTAATTTCAAAAAAATTATTTCAATTCATTCTCCACATAATGTTCTATCTCTAGGCATAGTTTAATTTTGATCCGTGAAACGGAATGGCTTGTATTGCTCTCACAGGCTTTGATATTAAATAATAAGTCAAAATTTTTACATTTTATTGAAAAAACAGTATTTTTCCTTGTTTTAAAAATTTGAATATATTTTTCGTTTATTGCACTTGTAACCCCAAATATCGAGCCAAAATTTCAAAACTCTAAAATTAGCAGTTTAGGAGAAAAAAATGTTCTCTAAAAACCGGTTTTTGGCAAAACAAGTGACAAAACAATTCTTCCCAAACAATAGGGATCATCTACACTATGGGGTCCATTTTTGTGTAAAATATCAACTTGATCCTTCAAAGATTCTGGACCGTAGCATGGTGACAAGCAATGCTAACAAACTCACCCACACACAAACACACAGATATCATCGAAAAAACTTTATAAAACGACTTTTGGGACCTCAAATTTCGTCAAAAACTCGAGATGGAATTTTTCCACGATCACTATACTTTAGAAAAGTAAAAAGTTGTATTCTGGGTTAAAATTTCCAAATCAAATTTTTTAAGGGAATAGACATTATCAGATTCTCTAAGTCTAATATTGTACATGGAACCAAAGTATTATTGTATCGAAATGCTTATGTACACACTACAGTCCACAATCTACAGTCCTACAGAACTGCACTCTAAAATTTCAGTAAATTTCAGAAACATATTTACAAATCATAATTAATAGAAGTGAAACTCTAATTAGTGAGTAGTTAAAAAGTAATATGGAATGTATTGAGGGGATAAACTAGCTCATTACCATTGATTAGTAAAATAATATAAAACAACTGGACCAAAACATTAAATTATGCATTGTTAATTACATTGTAAACAGTTTTATTTAAGTATTTCAAACAAATTATTTTATATTAGCTTTATAAATACTTGTACACTAATATTACATGAACCAATACTTTTTTGTTTGATATTGATGGTTCAAAAAGAAGTAAAGTAACTTCCATTTAACTTTTAATACAGGTATAGTTCATAAAATATTGTTTTCAATGTATGTGGAGGTATGTATAAATAAAATTATGAAAAATAATATCAAGGACATGAACTATGAACAAATAGTCATACCTTAGCATGATGAGACGTAATTTTGTTCTGTTCTGCCAGGCGAAGCGCGAAGACAACTGACGTGTTAAGACATGTCTCTAACTATAGGGTTCAAAAGTACACTTTCATTCATTCTACTGAGAAAACTACCCCCACTATATCTTAATAATTGCGTCTTAATTTATTAGGAGAGAAAATAAATGTTTCACAGTATTTCAATCAGAAATTGTATTAAACATTCTTCTGTGTTTTCATCAAAGGCAAATAATATTTATGAGGTTTTCTTTCTTGCACTGATGCAAGTTCAGTGCAATAAAGTAAGAAATAGAACAATTAAAGTAAAAAGTTTAGTGCAAACATTTACTTCTTTATATTCATAGTTTATATTTATATTATTATATTTATAGTATTTATATTTATATTATTATATTTATAGTATTTATATTTATATTATTATATTAAATTAAATTATATTTATAGTTTATATAAATTGATAGCGCAATTGACTTAAAATAATTCTCATATTATTACAACAATAACAAATTAAAAATAAATTTAATATCAAACATCTCGGGTATATAATATATAATGTCTCATTTGATCATAATATAATCGTCTAAATTGGAGATGTTTATTAATCTTTCATTCCTGAGGTAGTACAGATAGTGATTGATCCACTTAGCAATAGATAAGCCTTTTTTTTATGCCGCACAATTAATGGTTATACAATCATGAGTATAACTACAGCAGCAATAACATTACGAAAAGCCAAAGTAAAAATTTGGTTATACGAAATAATTTCCTACAAGAGAGTATGGCTTTTACTCCAATAGCCCGTGCATCTCTTACATAGTTTATCTGACCTCCTTCTACATTTAATACTTAAGACAAATTTTCCCATTTAGAACTTGAAAATATTTTAAGTATTTTAAAAACATTACCATATGTTCTTTAAAAACTTTATTACCATTTTGAAGTAAATTTAACAAAGATAACATGTAGGTTAGATAGGTATTATTTTAATTAGAGTTCACTTTTTAAGCTTACATTCCCGCTTACACTGACAAACAATTTTTGTTTTCTACTTTGTATAAGATTAATTTTAGATAAATGTTAAATAATTTAGTATTTCAGCATTGTTACTTAAGGGAAAAAATATTTTTGAATCCAGCAATTAAACCATAATGACAGTTTACAATGGAGTAATTTAAGAAGGTATTTTTTACCTCCTTTAAGTTGGTATTTTCGTGTTTGATTTCATTACTATCCCATATAATGTGTAACGAAAAGTTAAAATCCAATCATAAGTCGAAGTATTTTTGCATTTTTGAGCAGTACTAACTATTAAATCAACTGGCAAGCCAAGTTACCAAAAATATTTGAAAATTGTTCAGTTACTTCCAATATGAGTTTAATTTGAACCGAACTATTTAAATATCCTTTATAATTTAACTCAGTTGAAGAAAATGATTTTAAAAGTACGTTTGAGCAATTAAATGAATTTACCATAAAGTGTTATTGCACAAAAACTAAATGAATCACCTCCTAATACTGAATATTAACAGGCTCAATTATCAATTCGATTCATCAAAACTGTGTGATATGTAGCGTATTCAAATAAATTAGATTTCAAGCCCAAATAAGATTAATTTTTATTATGAAAATTATTTTTTTAATTTTCTAGTAGAAACACAACGACAACCCACTTACAATGTCGATACCGATATTATTGAAAAACCTCAAATCGAATCAGGTAATCTCAAAATGTGCAAATCTGTTAAAATATGAATATCAAATGCTTTATTATTCCAATCGTTTTTTTTATTCTAAAGTAAAAACAAGAAATTGACAAAATAGATGTTAATATTTATTCATATGCATTATTTATAATTTTCTTGATTACATAATAGAAAAATGAGAAAGATTAAGCGGTATGGTTTTATAGTAGTATAAAGAAAAATACGATAAGTTTTGCACTACGAATAATAAATCTAAAATAGTTTTAAGAAACAAAATTTATCAAATAAGAGCAGATATTTTAGTAAACGATAGGTAATTGAGATGTAAATAACATAAATCTGTTCAATTACATGATTAGTGGCTTGTTCGTAATTACAAAAGCTTATAATTACCTAAACACGTCCAAAACATAACCTTATAAATATCAAAAATAAACTCAAGGGCATCAAAACAAGTAAATGCTTCAAAAGGTCAGAATTCAAGACAACTTTTATACTGGAAATACATAAAATTCAATGTTAGCTATTTATATACAACTTATTATTCATCAAATAAATGTCTTTATGATTACTTTATGTGTTTTATTTTATTTAATATGCAATATTTTTTTAAAAACAGTCAGTTTGCACTGTTTTTTACCACCGAAAAGTTGGATATAACTATCTGTAGAACTAAATTATACATAAAATTGTGGTAAGTTTACAAAAAAGAGACCTATATATATATCCATTAAAAGGAAGGTAGCACAAAGATAGAAAAAGGAATAACTCACTTCTATATTTCGACTATCGTCGTCATCAGGAGGCGAGGAGTCGCGAAGGAAGGAAGTGCGGCTGTTCTACCTACATATACTATATATATATATATATGATCAAACCACAATAAGAAATGGGAAAACAAGACTAAGATCTTTCAACCGTAACAAGCGGTCTTCGTCAGAGTCAAAAACCCAACTGAACACTAGATCCAGAAAACATCTGGTGAGGAGTTGAGAAGAGTGGGAGGGAAGAGTGGTATTTTAAAAGGGTGAAAGCACAGGAAAGGACTAATGTCCAGAAAGGGATGTTTGGGGAAACAAAGGAGTACAGTAAGAAAAAGTAAAAAACTATCCGCTAGCTGTCAACCCTCTTTGAAGAGGCTATTGCCCTCGTGACGAAAGTATCAAGTTTGAAGAGACCGTTACTAATGTTTATAATATTAGATCTATTAAATTTAATTAGAGACGATTCAATAATATTTCTTAACAACATTGATTTTTCATAGGTAATAAATTTAGCTCCTGTCCAATCAATATGATGATTTTCATTTTTTATATGCAAGAATAAGGCACTACTGTTTTCCTGTCTACTTACGTTATATTGGTGTTGTTTTACACGTGTTTTTAATGATTTACCAGTTTGACCAATATAAATTTTATGGCAATTTTTGCACGAATTTTATAAATACCAGCGGACTCCAATTCGCTGGGAGTGTTTTTTATTAACATATTACCCACGTTATTACGATTAGAAAACACTATATTAAAATCAAGTTGTTTGGCTAATCTTGGAAGGGGGTCCAATGATTCGTGGTATGGCAAAACTATAGAATTTGATAATAAAAGGGGCTCTTTTGAAGTATTAGAGAAAGTTTTTTTAGCACCCTTCAAAGCTAAATCGATATAAGAAGAGGGGTATTTTAATGAAAGGGCAATTGACCTAATGTTATTAATCTCTTCATTTAGAAATTCTGGAGAGGAAACTCTTAAGGCTCTCAAAAACATGTGAAATTATATATATATATATATATATACATACATAGATATATACATATACATACATACATACATACATACATACATACATACATATACATAGATATATATATATATATATGTATATGATCATACCATAATATGAAATGAAAAAAGAAAGACTGAAATCTTTCAACCACAACAAGGGATCTTCGTCAGAGTCAAAAACCCAAACTGAACTCTGACAAGGACTGCTTGTTGTGGTTGAAATATCTTGGTCTTTTTTTTTCATATCATATTGTGGTCTGATCATTGATTGTTATTTCACGTCTTTATTTGAAATCTTGTTGCTGATATTATATACATACAAAACTAAAGTTTATCGAGATCCGGTCAGTTCTCTCATTGCCAACGCTTTGGTCTTTATTTAAAATCTTTTTCATAGGCAGAAGTATACATTTTGAAACAGAAAAACTAAGTATTACATTACAAATTATTTTACAAAGAAAAATAATGAAATGTTGGCAATGAGAGTTTATTTTGAACCTGAAGAACTGACCGAGTCCCAATAAGCTTTAGTTTTGTTTCTATTCCACTGTCGATACTTTTATCAATATTTATATATATATCCACTTAAAATTCGAAAAAACGATCCAAACTGGACGCAAATCAGTTTACAAACGAAGAAAAGCAACACACAGAGAAAGAGACACACTTACAAACTCAAATTTTCGGATGATCCGTCTTCAGGAGAAAATTTGAGTTTGTAAGTGTGTCTCTTTCTCTGTGTGTTGCTTTTCTTCGTTTGTGAACTGATATATATATATATATATATATATATATATATATATATATATATATATTGATATATTTTGACAAAATATAATTTGACAAAAATTTATATATATATTACAGAAAAGTGGAATAATCCATGAATAAATTTAAATAAATAGTCTTATAAAGAGGGAGGAATGATGCCTGGGAAAGTCTTTTGATAAAGCCCTACATGTAATGGAAGCCATAAGCAATAGAAGACTGTCGAATTTGTAACGGTCAGCCTTTTGTCACAAAGCAAAGACAACAGATCCAAAAATAGCTGAGAGCTATTCCAATTTGGCATCGGCCGATAGTGACAGGCACTGTTGCTTCAACACAAACAATGCTGTTCCGGCAGGAGCAATCAAAACACTTTTAACTAACTTCAGTCATGAAATGAAATAGTCATTTATTCAGTGAACGATTTCACTTTGCAATAACTTATATTGTTGTAAAGGCGATATTTTTTTGTTGTGTTGCTAAATGCACGACAACTCACATCATATACTAGATTGAACTAATGCCAAGATTGATTTAAAGCGAGGCAGTAACAATATTGAACCACTTCTTATTTGAGACAGTGCCAACTATTTCGAATGTAAATACATTACTCACTCAAACAATAGAAAGCCCTTGTTTATTATTGTTAAAGTAAACCATAAATTCAAAATAACTATGCGTAGCAGCGTATTACGTCTTGGATGCAACTGTAATACTGTCAATCAAAACTCATTCTTGATAAGCCTTCCGTCACTCTGAGGGTCTTTATAATCACTTTTGAATGAATACTGTTTATAGAAAGCCTCATAGACTTAAGACAGTCAAAAATAAAATGTTATATACTTATATATTTCGCATTATTCTAGTATTAATAAATAGAAAAATATATCTTAAATACAGATTTTATAGAAATACAGCCTGAGGGAATAATAATTCCTGCAAAAATATTTACAAAATGTTTGTTCTCAAAATTTTGATAGTATGAAAGTATGACATTTCTTCAGTTGTGTGATGTGCCTTTTTCAAAAATAACAGCAGAGAATCACTTCACAGTTCTATTGTTATTAGATACATATGGTATATGATTTTAATAGATCAATGGCAGAGCAGTTGGATTGTATCTACCTAATTTGTTTGTGTTCAAAGATAAATGAAGTTATTCCTTTATATTACTTCTTCATTCAAAAAGAAATTGCTGAAACAAACTGCTTCCCCATCTAATTTATTTCAAACAGCGTTTAGAACAACATTGTTAACAATTAATGTTTGACATATAATATATTATTAACTAAAAGATATTTATCTTTTAACTAAAAGAAGTGAGAAGATATTCAAAACTTCACTCACTTGTGTCAAACTTCTTCTCACTTCTTAATCTATTGTCTAAAAAGCAAAAAAAACTTTATTCATTAGTCGACAGTATTTTATGATTAATCAAATAGCTTGCTTGAATTAAAATATTTACATAAGATTGATTTTATAATGTATACTTATCTACTGCAATCTTTAACTATATCAATCAACCTCATATTAAAATAAGTTAGATTAAATTATTAATAAAAATAACAGAATTTTATTATGAGAACGATTTGTACAAATATTAGTGTGGGCACTTTTAATTCTGTGCTTTTCTTTGTGAATATACAGATGCCTCCCAATTTACGAACGAGATACGTTCCGGACGGCTGTTCGATAGTTGACTTTGTTCGTAAGTCGTTACAAGACATTTTTTATTGTCAAATGTATTTCTAGGGTTTGTGTAATTAACCTCTATGGGTTTCTACTGCATTTAAACAACACTATACAGTAAAAAAAACAATATGCGTTATAAAAATGTGTAAGAAATACGAGAGATATCTTTCTCTTACGAGAGAAATGTCATATGAGGGAGAGAGAGGTGAAACATAAAGCACTGAAAGCAATAATTGTATGCAGTATCATTTGAGGGAATTGAATGAAAAAACCGATCCAAGGACGATTGGACGTCCTTTTTCTTTTCATCGTAAATGATGCAGGTTAAGCACTGTATTACATCATTCATTTGATTTGCAACATTCGTACATTTGGGTCCTGTTACTCCAAGATTGCAACGGCCTAATCGATATGAGAAAACGCTCAATACAACATCTAACTTAGGCATTTTGTTGTTTTTTAAATATTCAAAAAATTTTACATGTATATTCCGTTCGTATCTCCGAAAGTTTGTAAACCGAATGTTCGTTAATAAAGAAGAGTATGTATGCATATTTCTTTTATTTATATATATTTTGATACATATATGAAAGTTCTCCACAAAGTAAAGGAAATGAACATGATCTTAAATTTTAGTCCTATAATGTTAACATGGTGGTTTTTTTCTTCATTGTTGAGTCACACGTATTTACTTTGTTACATTTATTGTTTTAAATATTTGGAATAGCCCTAGTTGTTTAAATATCTTTAAAATTTATATAAATCTCAAGCTCTATTATTTCTCAAAAAATTATAATTAAAATAGAAGTAAGTTATTAATTAAAAAAATAAGATAAAACTTTTTTTTTTTTTTTTTGGCTAACGACGACCGACATTTTCTTCCACCATTGTCAACATTGGAGCTTTACTGTGACGCAGTATTCAAGCATAAGTAAGTGGGTCAGTAATTATTTCAAGAGTACGTAATTTTGTCCTGTCATATCTTAATATTTGCGGCCTTACAATTTTAGAATTTAGCAGAGTCACATTAGAGCGGAAGTCAGATGAAGTGGCAAGAAAATGAGGAACTTCGTTGAGGCTTAAAAAAAAAAATTTTCATAAATCATAACGTGTACTATAATGCTCATTTTTGACCACGTAATTTCAATGAACTATTCAGATCATTCTATTCAAAAGTTATTTTTTTTTTTGGGGGTATAATTCTAACATGATCTAAAACGAAACTGTGTGACCTCTATCGCAACCATAAACTTTTATAACTTGTCATAAGTCAAAAGTTTGCTTTTTATAGAAAAACTGATCTATGCGGTTTATTGTAAAATTCTGGTACTTTTTTTTGTTAATTTGATTTTCAGTTGCATGTTAATTACCAAGCTTCAATATTCTAGAGTTTTAAGAGAAAACAAATTTCCCTAAAAACAAATACTGCCAAAAAAAGTAACTTTTCTATAATGCAGATTTGCTTTAAAATAATAGGGCACACCTATATTATAGAGCCGAATTTCTTTTATAATGTGGACTTAATCAATCAAAGAATGAAACTTTTGGATACATACCCATCCACTTTTTTACCAATGCTCCTTACTTATTTACCCATCCACATGCACACAAACATAATCGAGAAAACTTCAAAGAACTTTGGGGATCTTAAAACATTTAAAGCCGTCAAAATTTTGAGATTGAATTTTTTTTCATTATTTTGATTCCTTGCTATAAAAAATTCAACATGGGTTAATTAATAATATTAAATTAAAATAGATGCCGTAATAGTAAGATATAGTAAATATGGAGTGCATGAAAGGGATATATTGTATCTCACTAGGAATAAGTACAGAGAGACACAAGGCCATCTCATTAGCATCACGTGCTCTCTGATCGCTTAAAGCTAGTATTTCAAACCTACCTTTGTTTCCACTCAAACATTCCTCCATACAATTTAATTTAACTTGTCCGAAATGAAATTAAAATACCCAATTTTAATCAAATATTAGGGAAGTTCATTCAGAATTAATTATGCATTATTATAAATTATTTGCTTAAAATATGCAATTAATAGACTCTTCTTTAATAAAGGTAATAATGAAAATAATGTAGATGACTTCATAAAGTATTTTGCACTGCAATATTGAATAAATTCATACTATGGTCATTATTGCTTCCGTGAATGGAGATTTTGAGGAGGTCCGTTTCTCGTCAAAATATTTTAGTCCTACTAAAAAATTTCATATTCTGGTCCACAATTTAATTTTTATAAAATAGCTTTGTCTCCTAAACAATAATAAGCCGCACTTATTTATTATAAGGCACTGATAATATATACAAGTATACTTCTTTTATTTCCTCCTGTTGTTATTAACAATGATGTGATTTTGACTGAAGGTATAAAATATTATTTGATATCGCTTAAGGCCGTCATTAACACCTCTCGCTACTCTAAACTAACTTCAACATTTAACAAAACTTGTTTTGTTGAAAGAGATTACGGCTTTTATTTCATACATACGTTTATGGTTTCCTAGCCCTTATCTCATTAGAGTTTATTACGTAAATATATAGAGTCTATTTTGATACTATACAGACAGTATGTTGTAACTCCTATCTCATTAGAGTTTATTTCGTAAATATGTAGAGTTTATTTTGACACTATACATACAATATTTTGTAACTCTTATCTCATTAGAGTTTATTACGTAAATATGTAGAGTTTATTTTGACACTATACATACAATATTTTGTAACTCTTATCTCATTAGAGTTTATTACGTAAATATATAGAGTCTATTTTGATACTATACAGACAGTATGTTGTAACTCCTATCTCATTAGAGTTTATTTCGTAAATATGTAGAGTTTATTTTGACACTATACATACAATATTTTGTAACTCTTATCTCATTAGAGTTTATTACGTAAATATGTAGAGTTTATTTTGACACTATACATACAATATTTTGTAACTCTTATCTCATTAGAGTTTATTACGTAAATATATAGAGTCTATTTTGATACTATACAGACAGTATGTTGTAACTCCTATCTCATTAGAGTTTATTACGTAAATATATAGAGTCTATTTTGATACAATACATACGATATTTTGTAACTCTTATCTCATTAGTGTTTATTACGTAAATATGTAGAGTTTATTTTGATACAATACATACAAATTTTGTAACTCTTATCTAATTAGAGTTTATTACATAAATATATAGAGTTTATTTTGATACAATACATACGATATTTTGTAACTCTTATCTCATTAGAGTTTATTACGTAAATATATAGAGTTTATTTTGAAAAATAGAACAAAGAACTAACAAAAATAACCAACTAAAAATGTTTTTTCATCTCATTAAATGTGAAGATATTGTTTCTGGAATAAACACCTTCAGAAATAAGGATATTTTTAGAGCTGATAATGAGCCAATAAAACTTGGCTTCTGAGAAAGTTGCCTTCATTTCACGCCTTTTGCTTCTCTGACTGGAAGCAAACTTGGCCCCTCCACAATATTATTATATTGTTTTACTCATTGAAACAAATTTATCATGTTATAATCAATTTATAAAAACATTATTTTCTGAATAATTATACTAACTTTAGATTAATTATCTTATACTGGTACAATGGAGAAGATGTATGGATTATTGATTGCTTAAAGAACAGGTTGGTATTTACTTTATTATGAATAAAGTTTACTAATCTTGAATCAAATCAATTATAATATTTGATCAAATTTATATCTTCTAAAAATAAACTTCTAAATTCATTTTTTTTTTACTATATGGACATATTTGGGTGAGTGAATACCCAACAAGTTTTCAATCACTGTTAACCCAGACTGTTCGACAAAGAAGTGTGAAAAGGAACATATAAATAGTCCTTTATAAAAGAAAGAGCGCTCTAGTTGTATTTAATAAAGCATTTTTAACCATAACAAAACACATAAATTAATGTACATATGTCAAAACTAACATTTTTCTCTTTCTTTTAATAATAATAAAACATTGATATTTTGCGCACAGTTCATCACATTATTAGAAATCTAGAAAAGACTTATAATGTTTGGAAAAAATAAATCACATAATAACAATATTAAAAGGAACATTTAATTCCCTCTGTGTAATTATTTTGTTTAATATTTTTTTTAAATATAATTATTGTCCATTGAATACCCCATGAGCTGTAAATATTTTTAGTGCAGTCATTATAACACTATAAAGAATGACTAATAGGGTGCAATTTGTTTTATTGTTGTTCGTTTCAACACCAACACGTACAGACAACACCATTAGTGCAGTTATACGTGCGGAAAATTAGACTAGTGTTTTGTATCTTGCGGCTATTTAAGTAAGTGTGAATCACTCTACCAGGTTGATTCCACAGCATGATGCCAAATATTACCTCAATCAAGGTATTAAACAAAGAGTTTTGATAAGTGTGCATTAAGTACCAAATTAACAATCTATTACATGAAATTGTTTTCAGTAAAATGAACTGTAATGAACTGAAAAAAACAACACACAAAGAACAAGAACACCAGATCAATATTTCGAACCAAAGTTCGTCATTAGGAAGAGAGTAGAAGGGAAGAAGAAGAAGACGTGCGTTCAAGACTGTCGGTGAAAGCCAATATATATATATATATATATATAAATTCATCTGAAATACATTTTAATCATGAATTTTGATTGATATGCAGCCTGTATGTGCAACTTCATATTACCCTGAATTATACAGAGTACAAAATAAAACAACGGATTCAATAAGATAGATACCACAAATAAGAGACCCTCTATTATATACTTCATTATTCAAATGAGACACAATAATCTCTTTTAGAGATTGATATAGTAATTGCTAGTATTTTTTTACAAATTTCAAATATCACAATATGTTACGCATATTTACAGAATGAAGAATAATCCTTCATTAACTAAATAAAAGTTATCTTTTAAAAAATGTTTAGATAACTTATTATCAAAAAACATAAGTCCCAAATGTATAATTGCAAATTCATCTTTAGTTTGGTAGTTCTATATGTTAACACTGTTAAGAGATAGGGAGAGTTATTTAAACTTGAGAAAACATCTAATAGAGAGAAATGCGATCGAAAAACTTTTGAAGTTATCATCGGAAAATTAGATGTATAATTTATGATTGCATTAAAAGATAAAATAATTACCTTATAAAGGATATGCATTTTAATATTAATTTCATATTTCATGTAGTGTTATGTAGATGTAACTCTAGAAAGACATTTAATTATGCAGTTGTGCAATGCGAAGTGCAAAATAACATACGTCGTGTTGTTCTATGAATCAGCCAAACGTACTGCTTTTTAGTAAATTGTAAAGTCTTCATTCACTATATTTATTTTTAACATCTAAACTAGAGTATGAAATTAAGAAATGTGACTAAAACTGAAAAAACTTGACTTTATAATTAAAGTTACAACTAGAAAACAAAAAAAAAGACCACCACTTATGATTATCAATCATTTGGGCTATCTTGCCCTCATTAGCTGAGGAGAAACAGAAAAACGAGTAAGGAGAAACAGAAACAGAAAGAACAAATAAACTGACAAAACACTCGAGTGAAGACGTGAAAACGTCCACCGACCGATACAAAGTATATTTAAATATTTTTTTTTAAACCAATCTCCTAGCAGGTGATAATGTCAGACTTTTACCGGCTTTTTGTTTGATCTATGATTCTATAGATTCTAGATTGGGAGTCGTAAATCTTACCTAACGGAAGTGCATTTTGAGTAGGAATATTTAACGAGTACCTTACAACATACAGGCTCGGGACCGATGGCTTAACGTCCTCTCTGAAGAACGTCGTACTCAGATATATACACCTTCCGCGTGAATAAATTGACTGAGCTACCCTGACCTATATATATATATATATATATATATATATATATATATATATATATATATAAAAGGAAAAGTAAGACGAAAATATTAAAAATGACACCATTTTTAATTTGGAAATTTTTGGAAGATAAATGCATTTATTCAGTTAACAATTTAGTGATGGTTTCTAAGTATTATTTATGCTTCCACAGATAGTTTAAAACACGTCAATAAAAAAAATGTTTATTGTGCATTTTAAACTATCTGCGAAAGCATAAATATTACTTAGAAACCATCACTAAATTGTTAACTGAATAAATACTTTTATCTTCCAAAAAGTTTCCAAATTTAAAATTGTGTCTTTTTTAATCTTTTCGTCTTACTTTTTCTTTTCCAGATCAATGGTTCTATAAAACAATGTTTGAGGTGTCATGGCAAACATATAAAACATTATATATTAGCAACTAAATTACAATTAAAAAAAAATTCAAAAATAGTACTAAGACTTTTAAACCAAAAAAAAAGTAGTTATCCGTGTCCTCATTGACTGTGGCTCAAAATGACTGTGTCAGTTTTATTTCACATTGATTTTTGTTTCAGGTATTCATTGTGAAATCTTAATATAACAATATTTTAGAATGGAAACATAAAATGAGACCAGTGTCAAAAAACCACAAAAAAACCCCCCAAAAAAAAGATAACAGTGTTTAATACACTGACTGGTGTCCGTCAGAGATATTTTTTTGTGAATCGAGAGAGATAAAGCGAACTAGTGCTATGGTTTTGAGAGAAGCGATAGATACGGAAGAAAGATAATAACATAGTGATTTTAATGGCCGTAAACAGCAAAGCACGGAAACACAAGGATCACAAGTCAGGAATTCATGAAGAAATACTTAAAAAAAGCATTTGCTGATTTTGTTAACCTTGGTAGACAAGAATAACGTTCTCGTTAAAACTATGTATGAATTTAATAAACCAATACTAACATATCCTAGATTACGATAGTTTGACCTGTTAATTTTACTTAATGAAGTTTTGATAATATTCCTAAAAACAAGCATATCTTTCTAATTTATTTTATTCTTTAATTTTTATTTATTTCCAGTTTAACCTAATCATACGTTTATATGAAAAAATAATACACTACAATTTAGTCTGTAACTATTTATAGATATTGTTTAACTCGCAATTTTAGTTTTTTGTCTGTGTATATTTTGCTAAAACATTTATATGTGAATGTATAAATACCTGTCGTACTATACCACTTTCCAATAGCAGTGATTTTGTTTAAAATAAAACCTAAAGTATCAACATTGAAATAACTAATAAGAGATAGTTATCAAACCTAAAAGTGGATCAAGTCATCCATTATTAGTAGAACTAGGGCATTTGACATTAAACTGGTTCCTGGTACAAAATTAGAGATCAACTTTGTTATACGCTGTTAAAGATTTCTCAATAAAGAAGAAAGACATTTTAATAAGTAGTAATAGAAAATATATTGTAGATTCATTTAGGAAACAAATTAAGAAAGCAGCCTCTCAACACCCTCAAAAACATATATTTAATAAGAGATAAGATAATTTGTCATTTTGGGGATGAGCAAAAATAAAATTGGGCAGAATTAAACGTATTCCTTGCTTTCTTATACACAGCAAACGGTTACTGCTTGGGGAATCTTTAGAAAAAGAAATCTTAAAAATTTTAATTTACAATTTACATCGTACTTCATCGTAAATTATATTATTGACACTAATGAGTTTAATTATGGGAAAACAGTCATAATAATGTACTTTGAACAGAGGCATAATAAATCATTAATATTTATCTGACTTGATCAGACATAATTAAAATTAACATTTTATTGAGAAATACGCCTATGCATAAATAACCCTGGAGGCAGGATAATCAATAATCTGCTGCAAGATCAATGAATTTCTTGATTAAAAAAATTATTTTGGAATTTAAAATGACAATCAGTAACAAATAATTCAATTAATTGGATTATACAGTAATAGGAAGACAAATTGAATAATTATTGAAAAAATACTTTACACCGAAAATAGTCCTCTATATTCTTCATAGATGTTGACATTCCTCAATTTTTACATATCATTGTAAAATGTAATGTAATATGGTATTACATATTATTTTGTATGTCTGCCCAAAAAAACTTTAAAATGACAACACGGAACAAAAACTAATTATTTGGTGGGAGCATGCGACGATAAACTAACTCAATTCACAATCTTATAGGTAATTAGTTTTATTATATTGATTAACTATTACGTATAAAAGGCATTTACAAAAGGAATTAATAATTAACGTGGGTTAGTTTTTTTCTTAAAAAAAACAACATTATCTCATAAAATAAAGTCCAATAAAATAATTTGAAAACAAAATCGAAACTCAGTTCTCCAGGTTGAAATCAAAGCCTAAAATAAAAACTTTCTGTTTTATTTAAACCTTTTTACTGATAGTGGTCATGAAAAAAATTTGATCTCGACATATGGTGGATTTAACTGTTTTGACATCCCCAAAGTCCTATTTAGAGGTTTATTTGATCATACCTCAGTGTGTTATTAGATGGGTGTATTATTTTTAAAAAAAAATTAAGTTGAATAAGGACACTAAAAGCCAAAGCTTATGTTAAAAATGAAATGCCGAAGCTAGAAGGTCATATACGGCAGCGCTGCGCACGAATTCTATGACTCAGAGGCCCCATCGGTCTCAGTAGTTCCTAGTATTCTATAGAAGTTGGCTCACAGTTGTAGAATCAATGATTTCAAATCTGTTAGACTGACTATTTTTATAGCTACAACACAAGAAATTAGACCGTTAAATTTATTAGCAATAATTTTGATAATACTTCATCAAAGGGTATATTATAACTTTAACAAGATAGTCACAAAAAAACTCAATTGATTGTCAGCGAATTAATTATTAACAAATACCAATCATTAAATGAATGAAACCAAATATATTAATTGAACTTTATTGGTTTAGAATTCAAGAGAAAACAAAAAAAAATCATTAAGAATCACCTTAATCTAGAAGTTCTAAAAAAAATTATTCTATATTTCTACTCATTTAACCTTACAGCACATAATTAAAAAAGTTTTCAATAGAAATCGACCGGAGATTACTCTAACATTCAATAATCGGAAAATAAGTTAAAATGTTCTTGTCAAACTAAAAACGTATAAATACCAAATCATTGGAGAAAAAAGAATCTACAAAAGATCCTGTATGCAGAAACATTCATTAAAACTGAGTACGTGTGTACTGACAGGAATAGTAACGAGAGTGTCACTGCGCTCAGCAACGGAAGACTTGTGTTTATTTCATGGATGGTTTGCATGGTAGACGAAAAATCCATAAACAAAAAATCCAGTCCAAAAAAAGGAAAAACAGTTACAAGAATAGGAGGTTTTGGCAGGATTAGGGTAGAGGTGACTGCTGAGAAAGCAAGTAAAGGAAGGAACAGGATTGATGATAAAGTAAGACAGCCACTATATATATCTGAACTTTAACACATAGGAAAGAACACAGAAAGACACTACAGAACTCACTTTGATATTTCGACATCCGTCGTCATCGGGAAGAAGTGCGAAGTCCTCGCGTTGATAAGCAAACTACTACTCAGTTATGTATATATATAATTCTTATCTCGGCCATATATATTGAACACTATTTTTCTTTTAAACCATGGTTTGGTCTAGACCATATATATATATAACTTTAAATTACACAGCACGACACAGAAAAAAGAATAAATAACAGTTACAGAATTCAATATTTCGAACTGTTGTTCGTCATCAGGAGTAGACTAGAAGAGAGGACGAAGTGAGAGAGATCTCCCCACGTCGAAGAATGGAGCCCGAAACATATACATATATATGTATAATATTAGGGTACACAGTTAAATACAATTTTAGCAACATGTTATCAATAAGTTGGTTTCCAAGTCTACACATATAGAAGTCAGTAAACATAATTCCAAAGAATGGACCCATAACATTGAACCATCAATGTTGGTGAAAGGGTTTTTCATAATACATGCTACAAATAGTTTATTTGAGATATATATCCCTGTCAATTCGTATAGGTCGAAATTATTTCCTAAACAAACTTCGTCACATATAATTTCAATTGTCTCTTTAACTGGAACGTTTGGAAAGCAATTCGACTTCGAGTGAAGTTAAGATTCATTGGAGTCTTAAGAATTGGATACTTAAGAATTAGATAAACTAACTGGTTGACATAAACAATTTTTTGGTGGTATGTACTAGGAGTTATATTATTTAGTTGTTTAGTAATATGTTGCAGTTGTTACCTGGGAAAAAATAGGTTTAATTGGATTATCCTTTCCTTGGGTCTTAAAAGTTTCATAAATATATTCATATTTGTTACATGAAGAATAGTTTACATCCTTCCGTAATTGGTTGAAAGGTCTTTGATAAAGCGTTCTTGTTTAAAATATTAATGAGTTAATTGACTTCCTTCTTTAAATGGTTTGAACTATAATGTAACTGTTTAGCTTGTCCAAAGCAAAAAAGTCCTCTGATAGCACATGCAAGTTTATTATAAATACTAACCATAAAAAACAAACCATAAATACAAATACTCAAAATGAACAAAGACTTTAATGAAACATGTTTAAGAGAATATCTACAACCCAAGTACACTGATATATACTAGATTAAAATGGTAAAATATAATATTGGCAACATGGCATCTTCAGAGATAGAGAATGTGGAAGAATTTAAGTGATTATAGACCCGTACAAAGTTTATTCATATATATACACTTTCATTAAATATTTCACCAAATTTGAGTCTCACCATTTTTCTGATTAATTTCTCTAATAACTTGTCAGAGAATTAGAAAATATATGTAAGGTTATTAGAAAAGTTATCCAGTTTATACGGATAAAATTTTTAAGATTCAAACAAAAAAAAAATTTGTCAGGACTCGGTCAGTTCTTCAGGTTAAAATTATGCTCTCAACGCCAACGTTTTGGCTTTTATTTAAAACATTTTAAGAGTTTTTCAAAAAAAAAAAGGTTTGAAATAATAACCAGAACGTCGGCATTGAGAGTTCAATTCGAACCTGAAGAACTCACCGAGTCCCCATAAATTTTATTTCGTGTATATTTATATCATATTATTGCTAGTTAATTCATTTAACAGGAGCTGGTTAACACACAATGATAGATTGATGTTTCATTTCATAATTACAAATTATTTTCAAAAAAAAAACTATTTTTACTCCTGAAATATAAACATATAGATAGATCTATCTGTTGGCATTAGAGCCAACAACAGAATATTGTCTCCATTGAAAATCACTAATCTATATCTAATGAGTGCCCCGGTGAAATTAATACTAAAATGTATCTATCTAGAAGATACTTATTGGAAACGTATGACCCAAATCATCTGTTATCACAATTCGATACCATTTGAGAACAGATACCTTGATCTTTTACGGAACCAACGGTTTGATTACAAACATTATCTTCATAACAAAAACTATGATCAATCCCACAGAAATGATAATTGATTCTGGTACTGTAGGTATCAGGAAGTAATATCTAACGGTTCATGCAGAAAGAAACTAAAAGAACCTAGGGTATATTTAACACAAAAATTGTATGAGTAGTTCGTTAAACAAAAGAGAGAGCATTTATTAAAAATAGAAATATAATTTTTATTTATTATGATTGATCATTAATTGCCTTCGTTAATAAATATTCTGGCAATTGCTAAATTTACAAATAGCAAATCAAAATAGTTAACCTTTTTTTCTATCACGAAAAGTTATTCAATATGTAATGAAAGGCATTGTATAAGTTTTTGAATAGACGGTTATAAATATCATATATTCTGTGATGAACATGACAAAAAAGACATTTGATTTTGTAATCTGTTAGTAATTATAAGAATTCACCTGGAAATGGACGGCAGAGAGTAGAAAGAAGTAATAAAAAGAGAACGTGGCCAAGCAGGAACATGACCGACTCTGTTTCATTACAACAGACTTGTCTGCATCCACACTGATGATGAAGACGAGACGCGTTAAGATCGCTCGAGTAACGGTCCACGAGACACACAGTCAAGCCTTGCTACCTTCAGACTGAACGCTTCTTCTACCCCCTCTTTGAGTGTACGTTTTTTTATGGGTTCCAATCGTAGCCCCCAGGCAGGTCGCAAAGGTGCGTTGGGAACTACTGCACTCTGGACCGGAGCCAGCTCCCGTATTCTATTTATGTCGTCTATTGTACAATAGTTTTCTCTCCTGTCACTTTTAACCTTTATAATGGTATCTCTACTATGTATACCACATGCCAGATACTCACAGTCATTTCCTACAATGCCATTCTCTATAAAGCAGTTGAAACCTTATCAATTATCTCACTCAAAATGCTTCTTTTTTTTTTTTTTTGGTTATATTTAATGGTCGACATCACACCAAACTCTAAATAAAAGGTCTTCTAATGCTCATACGTGAGATTAATTAATCTCCAAAAGACTGTGAAATGACTTTGGTGTCTCACCTGTGGGAATTACACCATCAGCCAGTTGTTAATTAATAATAAACATTGTATACATTTGTTATTAATTACTTTTAGCTGTACATTGTATTTGATTTACTTTTTTGATACTTCACAACTAAACAGGTATAAATACTAGTTACAAGGTGTGTTCTAGGCTTTGTAATTTTATATAGAGAAATGTGTTCTTTTATAGGAAATAAAATATGTCGATGGAGCTTAATTTCAGCCTTATACCCAGATTTTTATTAGAGTAAAAATTAATATTCTTTACTACTGAAGACACGCTACTAAAAAGAAATTAGTCAACTCATTTTTTTAAAATTATACTCTTAAACACAATCACAAAGTATATTTAATATTTTCTAATGTGCTGATGAAGCATTTATTTATTATTTTATATAATAAAAATAATAAAATAAATATTAATTTATTGATTTAATAAGGCGTAATGTATTAATGAAGCAATAATAATAAAAACAATAAAATAAATATGAATTTATTTATTTAATAAGATATACTTTAAAATAGCAGAGTACAAATATAATCGACTGGGTAAATAATGAAAAAACAACTTGAATAGTAGACGCTCTATATTTCCTACTAAATTCCCCGAAAATTAACGAACAAAAAGATAACATTCGTAACCAACTACACATTTTTAGCAACTTTATCAGCCAAAAAGAAGATATGACAACAATTGAAATACAAACCACAGTCACCAAACTACTGACACCAGCGAAAGAAATCAAGAAAACTTGCACCTTTTTCTGGCAAAAAGATGAAATAACACAACATTAATGAAAAACCAGTGAACCCTCATTGTGAAGTCACACATAGTAACCCTCATATAGACTTATTACTTGTAACAAACAGTCTACAGATTTTCTTTGTTAGTTCTGTTTGTAAGAAATAGACTTGATCTAATTTATTTCTTAAAAACTTTGAAAGAAATTCGTTGAAATATGTTGAACTTGATGTATTACTTTTTAAATTAAAATAACCTAACCACGAGAATTTTTTTGTAGGGTGGACAAATTTTCAAAAAACTGATCAAATACAAGTCTGATATATCTTTTTTACGTACACTAATTCCAAAAGACTACTCCCACCTTTTACACAGACACACACACATATATATATAATGATCAAACCACAATATGAAAATGGGAAAACAAGACTAAGATCTTTCAACGGTAACAAGCGGTCTTCGTCAGAGTTTGCTCTGGACTCTGGACTCTCTCTCTCTCTCTCTCTCTCTCTATATATATATATATATATATATATATATATAATATATATGTGTGTGTGTGGTGTGTGTGTGTGTGTGTGTTCTCTAATCGGGGTTCGGTCAATTTTCCAGGATAAAAAATCAAACTCTCGTTGCCAACGTTTCGGTTTGATTTAAAACCTAAACGTTGGCAACGAGAGTTTGATTTTTTATCCTGGAAAATTGACCGAACCCCGATTAGAGAACACACCTATTCTATCAAACGGTCGATATATTATTGAATCTGTTATATATATATATATATATATATATATATAATATATAATATTATATATATATATACAAAACAGTAATGAATATCGACCGTGGGACAGATGACAGATATGTAACATAAAAAGGATAAATCGGGATGCAGTCAGTTTCTTCCACTTCCAATGAAACTCTCATTGCCGTCGTTTCGATTTTATTCAAAATTTTTTCAAAGGCAAAAGTAGGAATATATTCCTAAAAGTAGGAAAACCGATGGTTTTGTGACCATCAACATTTTTATTAAACCTTGGATCTAATTAGGCTAACCATCAACTAATTACCACTAAAATATATTAATCTTGAGGAACAAACTGTAGAGTTTTTGTCGTTAAAATTGTTGCCTTAAAGAAGAAATGAATCAAAGTATACCTTGTGATGGAATTTTTTTTTAACCACTGACTGTAGAATACTATAATTTTTCATTTCTAATGAAGCTAATTTTTTTTCCTATCTTCAAAACATTTGATGTCTGTTATACAGAATAAGTCAAAATAGTTCTTTGTCTTATTGTTCTGTTGCCTATTTTTAATAAATTTCTGTTCTTCTAACGGTGAGAACATATACATATACAGAATGCTTCATAATAATGGTGAATTGTTATAGCATTACTTAAATAATTGATGGAATCATTCTTAAAATCGGTTGTAATCAAAACTATAATTGAAAAAACTGGATAATACTATTTCAATTGATGATCTGAAGTTCCTACTGATTCGAACTAATATTTCCTTGCTGTTAAGATCATTAGGACAATTGTGAGGACATTTTTATTCCAGGGGAAATATCTCAGTTATAATGCAACATATATTAATATATCTCAGCTATAATGTAACATATATTAATGAATCACCGAAAATGTTTAATTAAATTTAATTTTTGAATATTTTTTTTAAGTAGTAAGAAAATATTATGCTTTCGAAAGATAAAGGAGTGTTGATTCAGTTCACGTAACTCTGTCACATATACAGGTTTGCCAAGCTCTTTTATCAACAGATACAGAATTTAAGTAATATTAAAATGGCGGAAATTTGTATTGTAAAATTGACCTAACAATTTACAAAAATAACGAATTATTTATATACTTATAAAACCTTGATGTCCTTGTTTAAATCTTTGGACAACACAGGTGAAAATATGAATACCTATTAATTCCAATCTATGATGAATTATTTAAATAAATATTAAAGGAAAGATTTAGTAATATATTAATTTACAAATAATGACATTAAAAAGAATGAAGAATTAAAAATAAATCTCTCAACTCAAGTGAAGTAAAATTAATGACTCTAGATGTAAAATCTATTTATGTTACAGAATAAACCGGACTAGCTTTTCTACAAAAGATCTCGGTCCCATTTTTGGAAATCTTATTGTTCAGAGGAAGTTTTTTTAGTTCATGTATTTGCTGTTAATTCTTGTCATAATATATATAAAACAAATTGTATTTATCAGGAATCGGTCAGTTCTCCAGGATCAAATCAAACTTTCAAAGTCAACGTTTTGATTTAACAATCGTGTAAGGAACTTAAACAATAAACAGATGTATGAAATTCCGAAAGTATATATAAACTATTACATTAGAGGTTTGAACTGACTAATTTTAAGAATACAGGCATAAGCACAAATGTCAGTTTAAATACAATTGTTCTAAGGTAATATTATATAGACTATATTATAAGAAAATATTATAAAGGAATATTTCAATTCCCAGGCTTGAATATTTAACTTGAATTGATGTGTTATTTATTTATGTAAAAAATAAATGAAGCTATTTACTTTTAAATGATTTATTGTTTTGCTAAACATACTTCTTGTGTATATATCTTGATTCATGTTAACAATGTTGTATCAAAAGCTTGGGACCATGTAAGAATCTTTGTTTTCATGACTTAAAACCAAGAAAGAGCAATAAAAGTTATTCCTGTCAATCTCACATAGTGAATGTATTTTATTAATTGTCACTACAATTTCATAAACACTGAGGGACACGAGGGGTCACGGGTTATCTAAAAAAAGTTAAACCTAAACTCCTTATTATTTATGTAAAAAAAATTAATTTGTTTAACATTTATTGTCCTTCATTAACTATAAGATAAATTATAAATAAAAATTTTAAAAGGAAGCAATTATTTTATCTATTTGCTAATAATCTGCAAAAATTAAACGCTATTTGCTGGCTAATTAATTCTATTATATACAAACGCACAATAAAAAGCAAGGATATATTTATTTTATTTATATATATATTATTTTTTATACAAAAATATCACTGTATAAATTAAACTCTTTTGCCATAAATTCTTTAGTATTTCTTTTCAAATATCTTACTCTTGAGAAAAACAGATTATCGATTCTAAACAGAAAAGTAGAGATCTTTATAGCCTATTTTCTCTGGGAATGAAAATAAATCAAACAAGTTACGAGGTGATACAATTATAAACAGACGAAGAGATGCTGCATCTAACAACAGCACAACTTAGGCGGATACAGCATCCTTCCTGCGTCTATATATAAACCAGGAATCGAAGAGTTACTATCCAAACTCGCACCGCAATAACCAAATTAGATCAGTTTCAATATATTTCTTTTAATGTATTTCTTAATTCAATAAATAAAATGCATCACAGTAGATTTCAAATACGAATCTTCTGTAAATAAAAAGATAAGTCTTTTAATTTCTTGATGTAATGAATCATTATTGATAGTACTAAATAATTAAATATAATTATTTAATTGATATAATTATAATAATTGATAATTATAATAGTCTGGATACTATTGTAAAATAAAATTTATGTGTGAATGTGAGTGCGTGTGTGTGTATGTATGTATGTATGTCCTAAGACTGTTGTGAGGTTACAAGTATATTGACAAATTGGGGTTTAAAATATTTAAAAACTAGTTGAAATAATATTTAATAATATTTAAAAAATATTTAAACAGTTAAAAACTAGCTCATATACATGAGCTTAATACATTTTTAGTTTAATAAAGTGAAAAATATTTAAAACTTAATGATACTATAACATGATATATAAATTTCAGCGTACGATATTTGTTTGATGGGCTTTCTGTACGACCCATTAAATCTTCCCATATTTATTATTCTAATTTTGTAAAATAAATACAGGAGAATTATAAATTTCTTTTTATGTTTACAAATATAAATTTGTAATACAGCAATGAAGTAATGTAAAATCAGTGTAAATAATAAATATACTGATCTTTACATTTAAAGGGTCATTTTACGCTTCAATACAAACATGTGATCATTTTTCAGTTTATTAATATAAATTATGGTAATCTTAAAATATAAATTTTAAATATTGGCTTCATGGAAGGCATGTAAAATTTTCTAGCTCTATCTCAAATTATGTCTGCCTACATGTGATTATCTGGCGATCTATCAAAATTATTGTATATTCAATAAGTCCCAAAAAAATGGTTCACACTACTTTGAAATAATAAGTAAATATCACCGTCTAAAATTAATAATCACATAATTATAAACAAACAAAAACTACATAATTTAGATATTATTTGACTGTAGATTTTTTCCAAAACTCGTAACATCTAAATCATTCAAATCTTTCAAACTCTCAATACTTTCAAACACTCACAAAAAAAACCATATACACCATTCAATACCATTAATGATTTTGATTTTTCCAATTTATTTCTTTGATTAATTAATGATTTTTTTTTAAATTAAAATGTTTAAATAGTGATAATAATCAATTAAAATGAGCTTTAGAGAAAAGATGCATTGATTTTGAACACCACTATATTGGATAAAGAGATACAAATATAAGAGAGCGATATAAAGAACACATTCGTGATCTAATCAGAGAAAGAATGAATGAAAGAAACTTTCATAGTTTTAAAACAACAAAAAGGTATTTTATTTCAATATGATACAAAAATATGACTTATCATTAAATGTGAAATCTTTTGAGGAAACAAAAATTATTATGTTGTTAATAGGTTTGATACCTTTTTACTTAGAGCACAGTTGAGTGTAGGCCACTCCAGATTTTTTTTCCCTTTCTGTCATGAGATAGGACGAATATGAGATAGTGATGGTGGTCGAATGTAAGTGCTGGTAGCTTATACGCATCCTTAAAGAATTATGTAGTTTTTAGGACACTTCAGGTCCTAAAAACTACATGACAGACCGAAAACAGAATATATTTTCATAGGTAGTAACTATCCACATATATTTGAACATTTCTTAGCATATAACAAACTATAACTTCATCTGTTCTCCTAGACTACTTATCTTTTCGCTCATGATGACTGCTCAACTAAATATATTAGATGATGAGATTGTTATATGGTTTATGTAAAAATCTTGACTTAAACACACATATACAACCCTATAATTAAAGAACAAATTCAAACTTATATTCAATGTTACAATCGTTATTTTAAATTTGGCATTTATACGATAAATGATAATATCTGCGAAAGAAAAAAATTAAAAACTGCATAAAAGAAGCAACCTAGATTTTCAATTTTTCATGAAATATACAGGAATAATAAGATGAACTAATCTTTTAATGGTCCAAATTTAGTAGTCAGGAATACTAAGGAGATTGATAATACTCAGCGTGCATTTTTAAATGCTAAGCAAGTAAGAAGTTTGTGGTTGATGCATGTTGGCTTGTTATACTTAGGGAGCATTACTGTTCCCTTTTGAGATGTGGCATTTGTTCTCGCCTTGAAGACTTTTTCACAGATGGTGCTCTACCTTGGGGAACAACTTCTACAGATCAGTAAAAGAGGAGAAATTGAAAAACTTTTTAGGTCTAAATGAGTCCGCAAAGAGAACCCATTCAAAAAAAAGAACACTTACTTTTACCACGCCGCTACTAATGATAAATTTTTAAAACTTTCTAAAACATAAAAACCATTGTCAAAAATAACTAATTTTTAGAATACAAATATCTGTGTAATACTTTTCTCAAAAAATTGCTTATACTTATGGTAATACACTTATATAATAACATTCTTCCACTTATGAATATTAAGTAATCATATATCATAATATTACTTATATCCACAAATCATATATTAAGTAATATGAAACAGCTTTTCCTATTACAATTATAAAATTCAGAACATTAAATAAAAACAATTTCTTTCAGTTAATGCTTTATAAGACATTTTTCTTTCAATCATGGTAAAACATGCATTAATTGTTAGTTTTTTTTTAATTGACTATAATTAATAGTCAATAATTGATAAAATAATTAATTGACTAAAAAAAATAAAAAAGTTATATTTCAACATAAGTATTTCCTTCATTGTTGGTTGCATATGAAATTATTACTATTTACACAACTTCACCATTGCCATGTAAGAGCGAAATAATTCCTTTATATATATTTTAAATCAAGAAGAAATTACGCAACTATGATGACTCTTACAAAATCCTTGTCGTCATTTAAAACCAAATTAAACTCAAAGACCACCTGGTGATACCAGATCATACCTTAACCTTACCGTTAACTATACACAAGGAAATTACTGAACTGTTCTGATCAGCAGTTTATTAATTGTGAAAATTTTATTTAAGTTCCGGGTAATTACTTACATCTGCTATTCCACCAAAGAAAATTATGTTTCAATAATTATCATTGAGAAATTCGATTTCGATATTTTGACGGATTTACATGTTTGAAGTCCTTCAAGTTCGTTTTTGATGTGTTTTCTATGATGTCAGTCTGAGAGTAGGTAAGTGTGTATAACTTTCTGGAGACATAGAATATACACCACTTGATGGATATAATATCTATTTTACGCAATTATATCCCAGAAACAGTGTAGATGAGCCATATTGTCTGGGGCAATATTGCATGATTGAAACTTCACTTTCTTGGTTAAAGTGGTTTTTTGGTAACATTTACTTCCGCCTGAACTGCTAATCCTGAACTAATCGAGTGGAAAGTAAATTTCATGAAATTACAGCATTGTCATGAAAGTGACACAAGCAATAAGTGAAAAAAATCCTCAGATTTCTAAAGCAACTAGAAAGATTTATATTCAATAAAATTTAAAAAATTTCACTTGTAATTCAATTGGAAATTATTTGGGGAAACTACAAGTCACATAATTTGACAGATCAAAATGAAATTATATGTACAAATAGCACACTATGTGAGGATGAGTTGTGCAATTGTTCTTTAATAATACATTAACAAAACGAGGTGAATGGTATGTTTTATGATTTCAGAAAATGTTTTATTAACATTAAATGGCTAGCTAGGGTACAAGGATACTATTAAAAATATTTGAAAATAATTTAATACAAAAAATTCAAAAAATTCTGGTTATCGTAAACCTATTAAGGCCGAATAATGGGTCACCTGATTGTAGCATTTTTCATATTTGTGTATATTGACATAGAATTTTTTAAGTGAATCTAATGAAATATAACGGTTATTTAAAAAAATATTAAAAATTAAAACTCTTGAATGATAAGTTAGAAGAACAAAATTCCTAAATGTAAAAATCAACGCCAATCAAATTTATAATGTCTGTTGCTTTCCATAGTGCGATTAATTTGTGTAACAAATGCTCTCACCAAATTATATGTTCTACCCCTGAAAAAAACTTAATATCAGATATAGATCGTGATCGGTTTATGAAATCTTGTCTCTAAAGGTAATATTGAAGTATGAGAAATGCACTCTTCCTATTTTTATTACAAAACGGATATTAATTTGTGACTACTTTACAACTGAATCGATGAATCAGACATTTTTTTTACATTTAATTTAAAAAAAAATTGAAACATTTTAATTTGTTTGGCTGGATGTAGAACGATTTCTTGATACAGTTTGGTATTACGTTTAATTTTAATAAAGTTGAATGTAGTTAACTTTAGATTTGTTTAAGTTAAATTTAATGTCTTTTAGATATTATGACACAATTACTCTGTAAAATACCACCCAGCGTATAATCTGGATTTCCTACAGGTCATGAACTTTAATTTAACAGTCCTTGCGAAGATTGACCGGCTGGGGGTGGTCAGTGACAAACACACTAACACGAAATCCAGTTGTATATAGCTAAATTACGAATTAACAGTGATATATTACATTTTTTTATAATAGTTTTGAATGTAATAGATTAGCATGTGGTAACTGAACATAGTACACAATTCAAGTTAATGTAAAATACAGCGTGTCTAAAAAAGAATGTGACTAAATAAAATAGGAAAAAAATAATAATGACTAACTAAAATAAAAAAAACTGAAAGGTGATTGTAATATTTTATTTAGTTTATAATATTTTTTTAAATATTAATTTTTTTGAAATAAGATATTTTGTTTCGTTGGTACGTTAAGATAAACGTTAATTGTTGAGTGAATGTACAGGTCGATCGTAGAAGCAACCCATGCTGACAAGTTTGTCACGTAGCCTAAAAGTACTATGTGAGTTGGTATGCTAATGGCCTCAATAATTATTCCTCATACGTTTCTCCGAGATGTACGTCATCCATTTCAATTAGAACACTGACTTGGCTGCTTTAGTCGTCATTTGCTACTGAAACTTACCCAATGTTATATTAACAGTAATGTACTATTGATGACAGACCTAATTGTGAAAACACAATAAAAATTGATATCAACACTTCATTTAATTCTACTTTATTTAGTTTTGTTTTTAAAAAAACATACTACTTACAAAGTAATAGGTCAAAATACTCGTGATAATTCATCTAAAAGCGTTGAATCATTACGTACTTTTTGTGCATATTTTCTAAAATTACGATCAGTTGAAGTTTGCAAGAATAAAAACTAAAGTATGATATATAGTTCGCATATAAACACTTGGAATAAAAAAGATTCCATATATTTAATTACTGCCTTTGTATACATATACTAAAATGAGATAATAAATCAAACCCAATGATCTTTTGCATTAACATCCACTTATTTAATTCACATGAGTAAAATTAATGATATAACAGAAACTTTATAAAGGCATACCTCATTAGGTAGTTAATTACTCTGTTATGTGAACCAATGCTTTCAATCAAGTATAATCTGATAGGTGGAAACCTTTTTTTTAAATGTTCAGTACTTCTAAAAGGGATATGACTGCTACATCACTGAGTTCAGAACAATGAAAGTAAAATTTTCACAACTTTCTAATTTTCTTTTCCCAAACTCTCAATCCAATAGCCCATTTTTTTCAAATTCTTACAAATATTTTTCTTTAGGTAAAATTGTTATTCCTGACACCTTGATAAAAAAAAAGAGTTCTCCAGTTAAGAAGTTAAGTAGGAGGCTGAACTCCTGTTAATCTGACTGTTTCTCATAACTGACTAACTTGATATCTGTAATATAAGCCAAGGCAAGCAGCAGTTTGTTTACTAATAGCAACTACCTAGCCTGGAAATGCTAATAAAAATTTTACTACAATACTTTGTTCGTAGCTACTGAATTGGGCAGATGAGTAACCACATAAAATTTCATTTTACTTTTAGAAAAAAAAAACAAGAAAGTAGTATACTTTTGTTATACCTGAGTCATTTTAGTTCAAATTGATTTCCAACATTATTACTATAATTATTCAAACAACAAATATGTTCAATTTTAGAAGTTATTTTAAACTAATGTATGATATCCAGTTCGCATATAAGCACTGTGAATAATAATAGAGACTTTGCTATAAAGAAAGTATAGTAATCATAAGATCATTCTCTCTCATATATAAGTCTTTACAATCAACGTCCATACCACAATAGGAAATAAGAAAAAAGCGGTCTTCGTTAGAGTAAAATCCTAACTGAAACCAAAGATGTAGAGACATCTGGTAAGGAGTTAAGAGGAGTGGGAGACAAGAGAGGTATTTTAAAGGGCGTAAAGTGCAAGAAAGGACAATGGACCGGGGAAAGATGATGTCCATCCATGAAATCGGCCAATATCTCACCAGCATGTCCTTCACAATACTGTCAAGGGCAGCTGCACTATCAACCTATTCATGTCATTCAACTTTTGATGGTCAAGAAACAGAAACCCGATAAATTTCAGGAGCGTTGCCAACTTTAGAGTAAACAGACCTCTTTATTTGTTTGTATACATATTAGATACTATTGCTACCTGGATCACATATATTTCCAGTATTATTTGTCTCTACATTTCTTATGATATGGCTAAATATTAAATAATTCTGAAACACTATTAGAATTTTATATTCTAAAATACTAAATTGCATTTGGTGTTTTTTACACTTTTTTATTTGAAGACATTTTGAAGACTGTATCAATAATAGAATGCATTACTATACATGAACAAACCGATGTCAAATTATTTTAAACATACAAATTTATCCCTTTTTCTATTTCCATCTATTTCAACTTCCAGTTTTAATTATATTCCCAATATCTCAGTTATATATACCTATCTATATACTTATAAAACTCTGATGTTCTTCTTTAAATATTTGCACACGCTCAAAAACCAAATAAAATATTGCCAATTTGGTGGGAATCGAACCCACGCACTTGGCATTCAGGTTCAACCTACTGAGCCAGAATAAAAACAACAAGCTTTAAAAAATACCTGAAATAAATGACGTAGAATGATTAAATAATAGTTTTTCGACCTAAATTATAATGATTTAACTATAACAAATTTAAAATGAGGAAATTTAATGAATAATCGACAAAAATTTGAAATAATTATTTAATATATCAACAAATGATATTTATTGCAATCAACAGAAGTTTTAGAAATTATCAAATTAATATAAGTAAAATATTAACAGCACACAAATATGTCCGTAATCAAAAGACACTGTCATAATGCATATATTATCTTCTTTTGATATCTATTTCAATAAAAATGATAGAGTAGAACTCAAAGACATGTTTATCCGTGCACATGTTGATTAGTATATGGAAAACATTTACTCTTCATTTGTTTACCCACAAATATTGTTTAAAAACTTCTATATAAGTTCCATTTAACGAGACACACAGTGAAATTAATTATAGGTTCATTAAATAATTGTCAGGAGAAATTAAACAATTTCTGTGATATAACTCGGTTTGTATAAGAACAGAACTTACACATTAACCTCAAGAATTTCTTGACTCACTAGAGTTGTCTCAATTACTCCAACATAGGCGAAAACTCAAAAAGGATGCTCCTGTCATGTGTATGTATGAGAAACATTGATCCACCGTGCTTTTGTAACGGAACAAGACTAATAACTGAGGAGCTTTATGACTGATGTCAACGTTTATAAAATTATCGGATCACTGTATCAAGGGGAAATAGTTTTAATTCCAAGATTGAAAATCTTTTTATCACAAAAGGACAACATGTCTTCTTTTAAGGATTCAACGTCCAATTCAGTTAGCATTCATAAGTCTCAAGGAGACACTCTACAGAAAGTTTAAGTTCATTTATGTAAAACAGCATTTCAACATGGCCAATTGCATGTTGCTCTCAGTAAGGCCAAACAGAAAGAAGACACCGCATTTTTTTTTGGAAAATTGAAATCCTACAAAAAATTGTAAATAAAGAGAATTATCTTAAAAATATGCTCTCTATCCTCTTTATTAGCAATGGATTCATTTAAAGTTTACTGCATTTATTTGAACATGATTGCATTAAAAAGGAAAGTGTTTAGACGATCCAACAGGTCACAGGTAGTCTAGTATCACATAAAAATACATAAGTGAAGAATAGTTTTCAGCACAGAGAGAAAAATGATTTTTTTTAATTCTCATTTTTCCACATTATAGTGATCGTTTATACCATGTACGTTTCACAAAATAATTATATTAATAGTAAATATACTCTCCACGTTGTTATTAATAAAAATGAAGAACAGAAATCCAATATTATCATTGTCGGATGTAGAGTCAAAAGTTTTCTTTAAATCATTTTTTTTTATAATTTAATAAACCTAAATGCAGAAAAATCACAGTAAAGAAGAATCGCAGTTCTTACTTTGTTTGCTCTCTGATGATTTAGAGTGAATGGTCTCAGAGCATTTATTTCTACTGTTTTCCTTTTTCCTTCTGGTTTAAACTTCATTAATATACCTAAATTATACTCCTATGCATAAGCTAGAATGTAGGTAGTTAAAGAGAGGTATTAACTGTTCTATAGCATCTATTTTCAGGGATTATACCCTGGGAGAAGCGACAGTCGTTCCCGCCTACTTAATTAAGTCGAAGTTTGCGGATGATCAAGATAATCCTTGGATCTCAGTATTATAGCTAAACCCCTACTGAGATCTGAGTTCCTCTCTCCTCTATATCATAGGCTTTAATTGAAAGTGTACTCGTTTTTAATTATCACAATATTTAATACATGTTTCTGCTGTGGTTATTTCTACATGGTAAGTATAATGAACTCAAATTTTATAGTAATACATAAATAAATAGTCGTAGGAGTGGTACAGTAAGTAAGTATACTCAGTTCATGAATGATTTGACAAAGACATGGTTTCATATAGTCAAAGCCTTGGTCATTATGGTAATTTTATGCTGTATAGTTAACTTGATTAGATTATATTAATACATAAATATTAATGTACAATGGTCATAGGTTCATAAACTTACTAAAGAAGAGACGGATTCATACAAGTATATATATATATGCCACTTTAGTGGATTGTTTGATGCATCCACTACAGGAATGTACGTTTTAATTTCTTGATAAGAAACTTGCAATTATTTATTAATCTTGCATGTTATTACTATTATTAAACAGAGGACTACATTCTCATTTGACTCGTACTCTCTGCGGTCGTACATGTCATATTGGGCATCCTATTCTTTCTAAACTTCAGATTTTACGAACATTAATGAACTTTATAACAGTCCCTACAGAAGTGTCTCTTATTCTATTGACTTCTATAACCTTTACCAATCGCATTCTAGAATGTAAACAATGGTTTCCAACCTTCTACTCCAAGAGTCTACATTCTTCTTATGATGTCAATAACAGCTTCCAAAAATATTAGTAATACATGTAAATCACAGATAGGTATTTTACATCAATTTTCATATCCTTCCTTTGAAGATATAGTATTTTCTTATAAATTTAAGTTCAGTTTGAATAAGCCTTTTACATTAAAAGTCCAATCTGTTTTAGCCATATTTTATCTGCTTTTTCTACTAAATCCATATGGCATTATGGCAGGACCCCTATGAAAGCTGAATGTTTCGTTCAAAAATATGCGTGGCCATAAAATAATGTTTCCTTCTAACTTTTTCATAATGACTCACCGCTTCATTTCCCATAACAGCCTTTTTTCCAGGTACACACATGAGTTTTTTTACACTAGTTCCATTATTAATTGCAAACTCATCAACTCTTCAGACTGAAGTCTTTATTAAATTCAGGAAGAATTCAATCCAAGTGATCATTCGTGTTCACTTTAAAGCCTCCTATAAAATACTCTATGAAAGGTATTGTATCAATGGAAAATATAACTCAAAGTATTAATTATTTTAACATTTAATCTTCCATAGAGACATTATCAATTCTTATCAGTCCCAATAGACTGAAAATTAATAAATCATTCTTGATAATAATGTCTAAATAATGGACATTATTTTGTTTTTCCAAAATGGAAGTAAAACATGTGATTATTGTTTTAGCTCTCCTTAGACATCCTTGATTTAGCTCTCCTTAGACACCCTAGTTTTAGTTCTCCTTGGACATCCTTGATTTAGCTCTCCTTTGACATCCTTGATTTAGCTCTCCTTAGACATCCTTGTTTTAGCTCTCTTTAGACATCCTCGATTTAGCTCTCCTTAGACATCCTTGATTTAGCTCTCCTTAGACATCCTTGATTTAGCTCTCCTTAGACATCCTTGATTTAACTATCCTTAGACATCCTTGATTTAACTATCCTTAGACATCCTTGATTTAGCTCTCCTTAGACATCCTTGATTTAACTCTCCTTAGACATCTTTGTTTTAGCTCTCCTTAGACATCCTTGTTTTAGCTCTCCTTAGACATCCTTGTTTTAGCTTTCCTTAGACATCCTTGTTTTAGCTCTCCTTGGACATCCTTGATTTAACTCTCCTTTGACATCCTTGATTTAACTCTCCTTAGACATCCTTGTTTTAGCTCTCCTTAGACATCCTTGTTTTAGCTCTCCTTAGACATCCTTGTTTTAGCTCTCCTTAGACATCCTTGTTTTAGCTCTTCTTAGACATCTTTGTTTTAGCTCTCCTTAGACATCCTTGTTTTAGCTCTCCTTAGACATCCTTGTTTTAGCTCTCCTTAGACATCCTTGATTTAGCTCTCCTTAGACATCCTCGATTTAGCTCTCCTTAGACATCTTTGATTTAACTCTCCTTAGACATCCTTGATTTAGCTCTCCTTAGACATCCTTGATTTAACTCTCCTTAGACATCTTTGTTTTAGCTCTCCTTAGACATCCTTGTTTTAGCTCTCCTTAGACATCCTTGATTTAGCATACACGATCACAACCGAAGAATATGATTACATTAGTTTTACCAAATAATAATAATACTTCTGTAGTGCCAAAGTGAAGATTTGGTGTTAAGTCTCCACGATCTATAAAAGAGTCACTTACGGCGCAACATTTTTCTTTTCTGCACTACATCATATACGAAGTGTGTAAATAAAGTAGTGAGACTGATTTTTTTTTAAATTTTCTATTCAAATATAATTACAATGTGATATTGTCACCTTCAAAATAGTTCCCTTCGGAAGCCACACAGCGCTGGAGACGGTCCTTCCAATCATTGTAGCATTGCTGGAACTCGGATTCTGGAATGGCCTTCAGCTGGTCGGTTACAGCAGTTTGTATGTTTTGTAGTGTCCCGAAATGAGTTCCCTTGAGGTGATTTTTCAATCTCGGGAAGAGGAAAAAGTCACAAGGACTCAAGTCTGGTGAATAAGGAGGCTGAGGAGCAACAGGAATGTTTTTACTGGCCAAAAACTCGTTTATTGAGATGGCAGTGTGACAGGGCGCGTTGTCGTGATGCAACACCCACTTGTCTTTGATGTTTGGCCGCACACGAAGGACTCTTCAACTGTTCCCCGATCATTCTGACTGTCAAGCGTCGATCTGAACGCACAAGGTTCCGTACTCTGTTGACATTTTCATCGGTGTTTGCACTTGAAGGCCTTCCGCTTCGTGGTTCATCTTCAATCGACTCTCTTCCTTCTGAAAATTCCTTAAACCACCGAAAAACCTGTGCCCTTGATAAAACACGTTCTCTATAGGCCTCCTGAAGTTTTTCAAAAGTTTCGGTTGCATTATGTCCAAGTCTGAAGCAAAATTTGATTGCACACCGCTGCTCAACTTTGAGGTCACTCATTCTTAAAACGCTCAAGAAAAAACCATTTCACGAAAACCAACGCTACGGACAAACAAATGACTGTGGCGAGTTCAGATTCATACTGGAGGCGCATCACACGTGCACCTGACGCTACTCAAGGCCACGCGTCTCCAGCGTTGCCAGATCGAAAGCGACGTTGCCAGTCTCACTACTTTATTTACACACCTCGTATTACAGTCATCTTGACATTGAAAATATTGACTGTTTTAGCAGAATTTATACCCAGATCTTTTGACTTTAGTAATATTTCAACAATTCCCAAATTATAAACCCAAATGTAGTACGATCTAAAACGATGTTTCTTTTAATAACAGTTTCATCAATCTATCCTTATTATATTTATAAATATATCCATATTTATAAATAATGAGTAAATAATAAGTAGGTAACCACTAACTCCTCAATAAATCTCGATAGCACTCATCCCAGAGGAAAGACTTTAGTACTCACAATTTCAGTTGTGTAGATATAATATTTAATTATGTATTCTTAAATTAGATTGTTCTAAGCCATGAAATAATACCTGTATTAATATTTCTATACATTAGTCTTCATTTAATTGGTTCTAGAGTATATTTCCGTTGTTAGAAGCATTTTCGTTGTGTATGAAACAGACCAGATTAATTCTGTTAATAATTAAGAGTCTTCTATTTCTTGACCTAATTAAAAGAGGTTGCTCTTTTGATTTGGATATTGACTTATGTCTTATGAACATGTTCATGCAGCAAAACTTCTAATATTATTGCAGTAAGAACTTAATATTTGTCATTTTTGGTATAGTATTATTATTTCATATTTAAGCACATGGATGTTCAATGTAAGACCATGTCGCGTGAATAACAACAAGTTCATCAAATCACTGAAGAAGTGACCAGTCAATTATAAAATTAATTCTACTTTGTGTGCACTTACAAAGTATTGACAGACATGTTTGGCTAACATACGCGTTAATCGTATATCTTACCTGCATCTTTCTGCAAGTCAAATTTAGTTTGCAGAACGGCTTGTTTGCTAAGTTGATCTATCTTTTCTGATAACGGTAGACTTATAATTAGCCTTATTACAAACCTAGTAAAAAAAAAAAAGTTTTTTATAAAGTCACTATCTTTAAATGGTTTTCTAGCTTTATAATCGTCACACTCACATACGTATATAGGTGGTTTCAATTTCATCTTTCACTTTGTTGGGTTCAATTAATAAAGCTGTTGTCTTGAATACATGTTATAAGACAGGTTTCTCAACTCTCTCTCTCTCTCCCTCTCTCTCTCTCTCTCACTCGCTCTCTCTCTCACTCTCTCTCTCTCTCTCTCTCTCACTCTCTCTCTCATCTCTCTCTCTCTCTCTCTCTCTCTCTCTCTCACTGTCTCTCTCCCTCTTTCTTTCTTTTTTTTCTCTATCTCTCTCTCCCCTATCCCTGGTTTTTCCATTTTCTTCATCGTATCTAGTTGAGTAGAATAAACCGTTGTATTTCCTGATACTTGAAACTACATCTCTCACTGTACGTATAAGGCACATCAAAATACCCCTATGACCAACAAAAAATAATCCATCACCTATGTTCCCTGAAATTGTCTTAGTTTATCACTAAACTGTCTCTTCACGCCTGAGTTGAAAGAGACATGACCAGGGCTAGATAACGATAACAGATTGAGACTAGAACATCATATCAAATATCTTTGAAAACTTTATAACAATTTGAATAATCCAAAGTTAAATGCAAAATTTAAGTTATAAAAAAAAAATTGGAATAGTCACTTCACTAAGTAACTGATTGATTTATTTAACACCATTTGTTTTGTTACATTGGTGTTGATTGACAAAATAAAATCAAATGACTAATGATGTTTGAAAATCCAAATTATTTAGTGATCAATGTGATTTGCTGAATATTTCGATAAACAACGATTTTCTGATCGGGAGAGAAGAGAAAGGCAGTAGCTACATGATGGAAATACCATACTTCAAAGGGATTTAAATCGATTCAAAACCAACTACTGTATTTATTTTTTGACTATTCCGAGATTTTATTCCATCAGAAATACTGCATTTGACATAACTCAACTGAACTAATGACTATTTGCAGTTTTTTATGCGTCAATAATAAGAATCAATATTTACAACTGAATTAAAATAAAATAAACATCTAGATGATGACCAATAAAAGGAGATTTTTGGTAAAAATATGGTATTAGCAGCTTTCATTAAAACAAACAGCCCATTAATATTCATGTTTGAGTATTTTGGTTTATTGAAAGTACTAGAATATTTCTCAGTTTGCACCTTGATTTACTGTTTGAGAATTGTAAAATGCAAGTATCAATTGATAGTATAATCCGGTTACATCTGGAATAGTCTTTTGAAGTAGAAGAAATAGTTCATAATCTTCAAAACTGTGATTGAAATGTGCTTTTATGTTGTTTTCCAATAATTAATTCATTGAATGATAGATTAAACGACTTTACAAGTCACTTGAGATAAATAAAAAATTTATATATAGCTTGTTACTTCTGACTTCAACTTTAATAATGGAATAGTTTACCTCACACTCACAATATACTTTGAGATCATGTGGACCGACACAATCTCTTTGGTCACATATTTGAAGCCTCTATTCCAGACAATCATGTTACTGCCACTCCTATCTACTGGTTTCAGCATCTCACACATTCACCATTGTTTCATTCGACTCATACTTGCTTCTTGCAACCATATCAACTGCTGATCATTTATTCTAAATATGTTAATAGTCTGGCTTTTATAACACTTAACAGGAGTTAGCTTGTCATAATTATTTCTGTATTTTAGATTATTGTTTAATGTGTTTTCCAATATATTATTTCATCTATAGTTTATTGTTTGGAGTACTGGTTTTGCTAATAGATATTATGGGCATTACCTCATGTTTCTTTGTTTTTTATGTTTATGTATTATTTGTATGCAGAATTTGTTAGCACATGCGACTCTCAGAATATTAAGAACTACTAACAAAAAAATGACATTACTTGTCTTCCACTTGCATATAAGTAAGAAATTATTATGTATGTATATATATTTGTAAAAGTTGGAAGCAGTCCTTCATTTAAACATATATTGTTAAATAACGCCCCTTTCTGCCGGCGCGCCAAAATGCCATAAAACAGCACTCCATAAGACAAAACTCACAAGGGAAATGATGGGAAATTTCACGAAAATTATCGCTAAAGAAAGAAACCATGTTAAATTACAAATATTAGAAGCATTAATAATTCAAGAAAAGTAGCCAGCCATAAATATCCAACTTAATAATTCTTGTCCAATTTTAAAACTATTTTGCAACAGGCCAAACCAGATTAGCCAGGTAGTAGCTGAGTCCAACCATCCTGCCTTAATCCCCCATAATGCCCCTTAATCCAGGGTGAGTCCTGTGAACATTCCAATAGCAATCCACCTCTATATATATGTATAAACTAAAAATCCTATTATTCTCATTATTGTCCTGATGATGAATGTGGTACATTCGAAACATGTCGACTAACAATATTGGTGATAAGCTTTATAGTTTTAATGAAGAGGCGAGGAAGGAATTCCGGAAACTGGAGAAATTATGTAAGAAACAGATAAAAGCCAAATATGTGGCGTTATTTAACAATATATATATATATATATATATATATATATATATATATATAAAGATTTCACATAAACACGTGAAATAACAATCAATGATCAAACCACAATAAGAAAATGGGAAAACAAGACTAAGATCTTTCAACCGTAACAAGACCGCTTGTTACGGTTGAAAGATCTTGTTATATTAGTCTTAGTCTTGGGTCTTCGTCAGACTCAAAAACCAAACTGAGCAGTTGGGTTTTTGACTCTGACGAAGAACGCTTGTTACGGTTGAAAGATCTTAGTCTTGTATTCCCATTTTCTTATTGTGGTTTGATCATTGATATATATATATAATAATGAACAGTGTCACGTGTTCATTCAAACTAGACAGTTTTTGTTGAAATCCACAGACTATTTTTCTTTGTAAAATAATCTCTAATGTAATACTTATTGAAATGGATATATTCAATAGCATTAGTAAGCTTATTATGTAAGGCTTATTATGAAGGAGCGAACGTCCTCGCTTTTAAGGACGCTCTTATATTAAACAGTTGAATAGAAATATGAATGTAAAGATAGTAAAATGCAGAAATTTTCCAGCAATGAGATTATTTTCTAGAAATCAAATAAAAAATATCATAATCAAAGAACTGGGTACAGAAGAGTTAAAGGAGGGAGTAGGAGGCTAGAAAATACTTTTCTGGTTTGGACATATTCCAATTAGCAAAAGAAGGTGCTATTTTAGTTACTATAGCTGGATTGATATCAGTCTGTGAAATTCCATTTTATCTGGACGATTGCTCTGGCAGAACTTCTTTTCTAAATAGGATCTATATAATTTCAATACTAAGAATATTATATTTAAATGAAAAGAACATATGTATTAAACATGATTTAAAATGATACTTCGGTATGAAAGCCAATATTCAAAGCATTAAACTTTATGTATAAATTGACAAAACTATGTTTAATCATTTTGAGATTTCTTTTATTTCCCTAATCATTTTAACTGATTTCTTGTTCAGGAATAAATCCTGTACTTTTGGCAATAGGTTCTTATTTTGTCATTTATGAGTTTTTAATTTTGAAGTATATTTTATAAAATTATGATTTTAAAATACTAAGCCATCTTTTTTTTTTAATTATAGGCATTGTCATAGCCTGAGTGTAAAATGTTCTTTTACAATTGGGCATATTTGTTAGGATTTGTAAAATTTTTAAAATTGATGGATAATTAGGCAATAGTAAGAAAAAAATTATGAGCTCCAGAAATTATTAATTATTTTTATAAACGTTTACTTTAATTGTTCTTAATTAATAATTTTAGAAAAATATTTAAAGATGAAATATTTGTAAGATTATTAGCATTAATATGTTTGTGAAGAAACAAGAGATCGAAGAAGAGTACCAAAGGGACTTTGAGGCTGACATGTAAACCAGTTTAAGGTGGGTTCATTGAAGGGAGGGTGCGTGAAACTTTTTTAGAGAACTCTCTAACAAGTCGGTTGTTAGAAATTACATAGGGTGGCTGCATTGAGCGGTTGATTCCCTAATGACAAACCTCAACTAGCTGGAATTACTACCACTTAACATTCTTACTCACTACAAAACTTCCCTAACTACCCACCCTTATTCTATTATTATATGCTTTTTAACCCCTTATAAAGGCAGAGAAGGAAAGTGTTAACAGAAGAATTTATTAAATTGTCCGAGGTGTTGATGAGAGAATAAAGACGGTAGTTGGTATAAAAACGTGATACTCCTATTAAATCTTCCAACCACACTCATTGTGGTTGGAAGATTTTACCCGAGGACTAACATTTCTAGTTTTTTTTTCTTTTCTTTTTCTTTTTTTCTTATACTCAAAATATAGTTTATATATATAATAATACTCTTCTGGACATAATTGTTTCGTAAAAGTCATCAAGACACAACACATAAAACTCTCTTCATTCACGTCAAGGTAGCATCTTTCCAACCAATACTCCCTTCCTAGGAACTATTATTCCAGTTAATTAAATATTGCTCTCCAGGATTTGTCATCCTAAAGAGAGAACTGACATCCTTACAATTGACACTAAGAAAATGCACTAGAAATATATGAAAATGATGTATTCATTTATCCATAATACCACACCTTGGGTTGTAAAAAGATTTATGATTTGGATGTAAACAAATAATCATGTTATTTTTTGCTAGTGCTATTGTTCATTTGTTGATTTGTCCAAATAAAAAAAAACATCAACTAACTTCCACTACTACGCAATATAAATGACCCAATTATTCAAAAAAATGATAAAAAATAATATAATACATTACACATGTTAACAATTTGCTAAAAAAAACCTATGTCCAATATTGATAAAAGTAATTTTTGTTAATTAATAGATTGTAACAGAATGTGTCTGTGAGATAGAGAGTTACCTTGAGGAGTTTCAAGGAGTCAAACAGCAATGTATAAATGTGTAAATATACAAAAGCTTATCAAAAAAATTCTTCAGTGAACTTAGAAAAATAAAATCAGTTTTTGTTAACAAAAGTGATTTTTCATGATACCGAAAGAGTTTTATAAATTAAAAGTGACATCTGAATTTAATAATGTACTAGAGGACCACATGACCCCTTGTGTCATTAAGTATTATGAAGTTATAGCAATAGTTAATAACATAAATTCACTGAAAGTGATTAACAGAAATGACTGATATTGATGTTTCTTGTTATTAAGACATGAAAAGAAAGATTCTTATGTGGCCGAAGCATTTTATATAGTATTCTTAACAAGATTCAAGATATGTAAATAGAAAGTGTATTTAATAAAACAAAAAATTATTTAAAATAGAAAATTTTCATCTATTTTACGACAGAAATAAATGAAACTTCAACTCAAGTTATATATACACTCAATAATATATACAACAAACAAAACCTGTAAACTGAAATATTCTATTCATTTTACTCAACACAAAATAACATTAATGAAAGGTATGTCTTTTTTATAATATTACCACAGAACATTCGTATTTTTGTTCCTAAAATTATTAATTTTAAACCTTTAATGTAATAGTTTATTATACATATTTTCAAAATTTCATACATCTGGTTAATACGAAGGTTCTAATTATGAATTTTAAATAAAAACGTTGGCTTTCAAAGTTTAATTTGAACCTGGAAAACTGACCAATTCCTGAGAAATAAAATTTATTTTATATATACGTATAACAAAAATTAATAGTAATTGCAAAAGTTTCCTTGGCGCCGAGCGTAGCACGCTAGACTAGACAATACAAAGGTCGTGGGTTCGATTCCTACAAAATTATACGTATATTTTATTATTTATTCAGACAATTCAGCAAGAAAACAAACAAGATTGATCATAAGAGTTTTAAAGTATATAGATAGATGGCAATTTCATTTATACCCAATAAATAGATCAACATAATAGTCTATGTTAATTATAATACGTAATTTTCTATTATGAAGAGAAGGAAATTCATTTTTAAAAAATGTCACAATATCATAGTGTGACTTTTTTATATAATTCAACTGTAAAAATTATTTATTTTATGTGTCATAAAAGAAAGTAGTTAGTAAGAAATCATAGGTACTAAAACAACTAAGTCTCTAAAATGTCGGAGCTCAAAAAAAATGCATTCTCCACAAAATTGACTGCAATAAAGCAAAATTTCTGTTGCACAATTTAGGTATAATTAGTGATTTGTAAATTTACAAACCTTTATTTTACACAGTACTATAATCAAAGAGGTTTATCTTACAGCTATAAATATCTAATAACACTGATAATACTTATTCCTATCAATATATTTGTCAATTGGAACTACAAAATTTCTTCTTGTTTTACAATGTGATTAGATAGATCAATAAGTTTAGTTTTATAGGAATTAAACAGTGTTAATGCACTCAATTATCCTACAAATATGTGATTCATACAGACATGTTTGAGGAGAAAAAATAGTATTCATAGGTTTTTATTAATTCTCTGCAATGTGATATAAATTTAAGTGTTCAACAATAAATTTCTCAATTAAGTGTATGTAGGTTACACTAAGTTCAAGACTAAGAAATTCTGAGGAATATCTACCATCATGTTAATTAGTAAGGTTTTCACTGGAAATTGTCTATATTAAAATGATATCGACTTACATTTTGAATTAATTTAATTATCTCTAACTTTTAGTGAAACTATAGATAATTATAGGAAAATTTATCAGTACTTCTTAGATATATCAGGGATAAAGTTTCTAGCTAATTATGAATTGGTAGGAGACTTTACGTATGTTTTGTCCAACACCCATGGCCACTGAATCTTATCTATCGCTATTCTAATGGATGTCTAATGAGAAAAATTATATTTTTAATTAAAAAAAAAAAAAACATTGAATATATGCATGAAATCAAATAAAATAAACTTATCTGCTTTTAATAAATAAAAGATAAAATTACAAACCATCCATTAATAACTGAAAAAGTAATATTTAAAAGTAAAAAACGTATTTTTGTATTATTCTCGTTTACATTAAACTTCTTAGTCTAATACTTAAACAAAGCAAAGCAGAGAGGCATACTCCCTACAGTCACTTCAATTGAAATAGATCCGCCAACTTCTCCAGTTTCTTAAATATTATCTTGTACCCCGTCTACCATCATATCTTTATTTTTTTTAATTTCTTTACATTCTTAATGTCTAAAGTCAACAGTTTATTCTCTAAAAAAAAAAAAAAAAAAAAAAAGCTTGACTAACTAAATACTTTTTATTAAAATACGTTGCTACACTTTTTCTTGATAATACTTTTTCTTGAAAACACATTTTCACCAAAACTGCTGCAAAAAACTATTGCCATTCCAAATGAAAATTTTATATTTCATACCATTTTAATTTTATTATTATACATTTTATATTATTTTAAAAGGTAATATAACTCTAATAATACTGCTGTTCAATTTCAACTGTAATTACTCGTAATTTTTTTTTAAAGTCCATTGAAGTTAAAAAGTATTTTATAATATAAAATTTTCTTATACAATTTTTACAATATTAAAAATCACGAATGAATAATGAATAAGAATATGATATGTTTCAAAATAATTAATAACAATAAGTTACTTAAATATTCAAATATATAAAAAAACCGTATGAGATCACCAGTTTTTTTATGTTTATATTTAACAAAGTTTTACTAGTTGATTATAACTAAACAATAAAAACTTAATAATGACCTAACAGATCCTTAGAGTATTCTTATTTTCTCCCTTCATTTCATAACTGAAACAAAAATTGTTCTCAATTTTTGGTATTGGTTTTTATTACACTTACTACTTAAATCGTAATCAACATAAATAAACCCAAAATTACTAATTGAAAAACTAGTGTATATTAACTGAAGTTATAAATATGGAAGAAAAGGTGGAAGTTGTTCTTAAAAATGAAGTTTTAAACTTAATGAAAAAAATAAATATTTGTATTGCGACATTTAATTATTTAAAACGTTTTATAAAGATAAAATTTTTGAAGGCCAGTTCTCAAATTATATCTTATTTTATTTACATGGAGGAATATCAGATACAATGAAGGCTTATACTTCACATTTCTGAAGATTGAAACGCAAAGATCTTATATGACTACACTGTAATCTTATGTAAGGTTACAATGATTACTGCCATGAAAGTTGTAACCCTTTCAAAGTTTATGTAAGGGAATACAATTTTCTTTTTTTTTGAAACTGATATTCGCCCGTTAAGACAGTAAATAAAATGTTGACAGAAGAATTTATCAATCTCCCTAGTTTTTAGATAGAATTCTTCGACATTTAGTATGTAATGTAGAATTTCTACTTTTCATCGTATTAATGCAAAGCTTGTTTACTTTCTAATGATGGGGAAATCTGAATTAAAATTCTTCAGGTGTCAGGATAAACTTTTCTTTATCAATATGTAACATTTTATTATAAATAATTTCCAATTTTTTTTCAAAATTCTTAAATTCTATAATACTAAAACTATACATTTCAATAATTATTATTCACTAAGTTGTCTTTTTCTATTTTTTTTTTTAATATTATATAATTTTTACTTATTAATTCCATTTATTGAAAAGTTTATGAGGAACATATTTTTATATAATTAAATGTTACAAAAAATATTTGACACAATGGTTAAATATAAATTATAACTACAAAAATTTGTAAAAAATAACACAACAAATTGAAGTAGATAGGTAAAGCAATTTCAAAGCGGACTCACCTATTTTCAGTTCATTGAAGTGAGACCAATAGGAAGTTAGTATAATTACATCAAAACAAAATTGTATCTCCGTATTACTAAGATTAAAAAAAAAATAAACAAAAAATAACTGATGTATAGTTTCCAATTAACGTTGTGGGTGTTCATTTACAAGGGAGTTGTTATAGTGAGAGTGTTTTAATGTCTAAGTAATCCATGTATAATCTGCCGCCATGTTGGTGAAGCTAGATTAACATTCTAATCTTTTGAAACTTAATTGAATATTAGTAGAGACTACCGAAGATTGGTTAGAAATTAATTATAAATTTTGGAGAAAGTACTAACCTGAAGACTAAAGTTTATTAACGAGTTATTCGTTGTTGAAATAATACATCACAATTTGTGAACCGTGGTAAGTAGCTTTTAGAAAGACCTTTATCCCATAGATTTGCAACCTATAATTAATTTTGTTGTTTCAAAAAATAGTAACATAAGTTTTGATGTTTTTTTTCGAATATAACAATTCAGAAATCGTCTTTTATAATAGGTATAACATATTCATACATAATAACAGTAATAAATAGAATCAATATCTTAGGTCCAAAAATTCTATGAATTATTAGTAGAATTATTGGTTCGAAATTTAACGATTCTATAAAAATTAAATTAAGAGTGCCTGATTGTCTTTTTTTTTAAACTGGTATCCAAGAAAGAAATACAAATCATGGCATGTGATATTTTCCTTATTATATATGCCATATGCATTGATAATTCATTTCTCTATTGCCTAGTGAATAATTATTTTTACACCAGTACTTTTAAAGTGTTTTCCACTTAAGAAAAAAAAACTATTATTGTGCTTTTGATGACATTGCAAGATATCAAGAGGTACAAGTAATTTATCATAATGTTCTGTTTTGAAAGGTGACTGGTTTTCAGAGAACAAATCAGCAACTTGGGTATGATAGGCCTCTTCCTGATAAATGTCATAATAGAAGCACAGGTGGTATGGACCTTCTATGTAAAGCAAACATCTAGAAGAAGTATAAAACAATATGTCTGTTGCTTGTAGTAAACAGAAACTTCAACACACATGCAAAAATCAACATTTTCTTTAATAGAATTCTGCAGAAAAGTCCAACTGACGAAATATAAGGAATCATCTATACCAGTGGTTCCCAAAGTGGTCCACTTGGGCCCCAAGGGGTCCATAGAGGATTACTGGAGGTCCATGAGGACAATTAGTACTTTCAGGTCCATGGCACGCGGTTGGCGCTCCATGTTAAGTATACATGCGTATAACAGGACAGCAAAACTAAAATACATCAAAGCATAGCGAGCTGACCATTACAATATTCAAACATAATTAAAACATAAGGCCCCATATTTTCGTTAGTTTGTTATAATGTTCCCAAATTTTAAAATGTTCAATTATATTTTTTTTTTTGTTATATTCAAAACTGATTCTTTTACAGCTTATTTCAGCATACTTTATAAAATATTATTAATGGAATATTTTGTTATTGTTTTAAAAATATGTTTGTATTTCATCACATTGTAAATATAATGAACTTATTTCATTGTTACACTTTTCATTTACCTAAAAAAAAAATATATTTGTTTGAAAATTTACAAGGGAATTATTATGTTTTTAAGTATCCAGAGTGTTGGCTGAGAGGGAGAGGGGGTCCAGACAGTAATATAGACCTTTCAAGGGGTCCACAAGTAAACGAAGATTAAGAACCCCTGATTTATACTATAATACCCCCTACACCCCTAATCAATTAATCTATGTTCCTAATATTTATTCACTTTCTTCCCAGTTCTCATTATATTTGTCATGTTACACGTTTTCAAATAGACACCTAAAACAACTCTTGAAATATACTTTACTGTTTACTTAACCTTTCATATACTTCTATTCAACGAGTAGAGCACATAATCCCCGCAGAGACAACTTTTTGCTGAAGACCTTTATCTAATAGCTGAATTGCTATTTTTACCAAAATGTAGTCATATGCATATACAATTAACTTTTACACTATATAGTAATTAGATCTTGAATCTAAGGGTATGGACCAGTACATGCAATTACTTCAAACAGTGACTGTTTGTAGTAACTTTGGTAACAGTATTGTAAGTCAGTCATTATTAAATGACTCAGATAGTTCTAGTATATAATTTATATATTATATACTCAGCCCAATTAGGGTATCACATTTAAGACATAGTAAAAAATTCAAAACAAAAAAAAACATTTTGTTTATTTTAACTTTGACTCCTTATTTTACCTTTTTATATTTTAAGTGTTCAAATAAAGCTGCAACTCACACAAAGTAAAACCCATTTTTTCCTGTCTTTCATATGTTTCTACATACTTAAATTAAATACGATTTTATTGCATAAAAAAACATTATTTACATAACTGATATTCTAAGTAAGAAAAAAAAACTTGTTACCTCTCTATCAATATGTAATAATCCCCATCAAATAAAACTTTTCCATAAATAATTATGTTATATATCATGAATTAAGTTACATTTTTTCGTTTAAGAAAGTTGATTATTTTGCAAAAATTATTGTAATTAACTGAGCAAATAACAAAAAAAACTTATAAATGGACTAGAAGCAAAAACCAACAACAACAATAACAAATTCCTTACGAAAACATTTTTGTTAAGTTCTTGTGATATTTGTGGGAGTAAACTCTCATATATCATTCTGTTTTTCAAATGTGTTCAATTACACTATGTAAAATACATACATATTGTTAGTGCCACAGAGGTTAGTAAATAAGATACGAGTATTATTATCAACCATCATACCTCGTAAACCGTCAATAGCGATAGACGAGGTACGAGGTATTATAAGATATTGATAATAATATCTTATGTACTATGTAAGCTAATAAAATTAAGTATTTTATTTTATTTAAAATATAAAATTAATATTTAAATAACAAATGCAATAAAATGTGTTTCTTGTCTTAGTTCCCTTTAAGGATTGTGACAAGATAGTGAAGTTTACCAACACTTCATAATATCTACAGCTTTAAACGAAAGTAAAGGCTTGTATTCTTAGAAGAAAAAAATGTAGAACTATTTTCTCAAGTTTTTAAAAGAACAAATATATATTATTATATCAACTGGTGATAACATATAACTTTAAAAGTCCACAACGTGTTTACCTTTTTTACTATGTTTTTAAAAAAGTAATTTAAATTCATAGTTGTTAGAATGTAAATAAATTATATTTATATTGTTATTTTTGTAAACCTTATTGAGATAAGGAATAATAAATAATGTACAATCATCTTACTTTGTAAATCTTTTGTGAAATTGACAGATTTCTGAATTACTTAAATCTTCGCAGAAAGTTTTCAACAAACTGAGTATTTTGGTCAGGTTATCACATATTTATTCTTACTTATTGATTACTTTTATTCGATTCCGTATTCAATAAAATATTCCACTAACCTCTGTATGAATAATATTTTGAATTCCTTACTTACTCCTTACTTTTAAAATATATATACTTAACTTTTAATTGTTATCTTTGTCATCGTCGTTTGTTTGACTTTTGTCTCTTCGTCTTTTCTCCTAACTTCCAGGTTTTTAGTACTTTAAATAACTCAGGCATAGAGTCGTTAGCTTATTTAATTCTTTACTAAATACTAAATTTATTATTATTTGTTTTACGTTTGAATATTCTATTTTTCTCATACTGTCAATAGTTCTATGAAAAAAAATACATAAATATAATGTGACAATAACAGAAACAATAGAAATATCTCGTCATAAAACAATCCACAAGACAATTATAAACGAACAAACTGTTTAAACTGCATATGACTTATTTAAACTACTTACAAAACTGAAATTAGGAAAAAAGGCAAAAGGGACAAATATGAAACAAACAGTGAGGACAGATAACAAGAATTGAAACTTTTTATAAAACATTATATGCGTCTAGCGACTTCAACATACGTCATGTTTAGGTTATTATTTCCAGATGTTGTTAAATGGTTGTCAAAATTGGAAATAGTTTTGTTATATTTAAAAGCAAGAATGAGTTCTTTATAACTTATTAAACGCCTTCCTGCTTGGCCAATAATATCGACACTGCCTACATTATATCCTGTTTTTACTGCTGTCATTGAATTCTCTACTAAAATATTTCATTCGTTTTGAGTTTAGTTATATTTCAGCTTGATCTGAATCTTTATATGAATACCAAATTTTTTTTTAAAGATTTATTATTTATTTATTTTTCGGTATCATATGGAATATTCCCCTATTTAATTTCAATAAGAATGTCTAAGTTGCTTTTCATATTGTCTTGTTTAAATAAGTTTCTTAGTATTTTTTAATGGAAGTTCACATATACATTTGAGAATATTTTTCATGGTTATGATATCTATTTTTCTGTATCTCATTAATAATTAATTGATTAATTCATTTTCTTATTAAATCCACCTTCCAATCATGCTATTTTCTTCATTTTATTAAGTTTTTTATTGTACTCCATTGTAGATATTAGAAATCTTATTAAAACTATCAACTATATGTCTAATCGTAGATGGCTTTTGAAGTAGAGTATGTATTATGAACTTTTACATAAGTTTCTGCTGTTTACGTATATAATAAGTATAATATTACACATTGAAGTTTAGTTTATTATAGCATATTCCTTTGGCTACATCTAGGTGGTTTATATCGCTATTTTTATTTCCTCATACATTAATTTTATTTCCTTATGCAAAGAATTTAAATAGTCTTAGATTACTGGATTTTTCATTTCTACCAGCGTTGATTTTTTGCTAAGACTTCCTTTTGAAATAATAACACATTCTCTATATTGTTACGTTTTCTGAATAACATTAAAAGCCTTTTCCTATTTGCCGCATTGCTTTGTTTATGACTTGAGATAAATCTTTTTAACTATTAATTTCATTATTTACTATGCATTAGCCATAATGTCCAAATCAGCGATATACTTAAAAATACTAAACATTTTCTATAATAAAAAATAATTTTATTAATTTTTATGACGTTTTTGTTATAATAATCGATATTCAAATAAAAGTACCTACAGTGATAAATTAAAAAGATTGAGTTTACGGTACTCTACTATAATTTAGGAATCATTGAGAAATGGGTTACAACCAGATAAATTAATAAATATATGAGACATAGAATAAAAATGAAATTTTGCTATCATGATACCCAAAAAAGTGATCAAAGGTCATAAAAATTATTCAATGATAACAACTTATCTCTTAAAATTTTACACCAAAAAATATCTTGTGGTTAGTTTGGATGGTCTACCGTTTTCATTAATCATGAATAATAAATAATATAAAAGACTGCTTGTAGGATAAAATTGTATGATAAATGCTTGTAGAGTTTTAAACAATAAACGGAATGGTTAATTCGTACAATTTTGCTTGATACAAAAGCGACAGTGTTGAATTAGGAATCATAGCAACCCTAGGTTGAACGGATTGTTTGGACTGGAAAAGTGCAGGTTAAAGTTTTAATGAAGGAATTTCCATTCAATTCGCATCTCGAAAGGTGGGCTCTTTTATTCAGTTTTCTCTACATTTTCACTTCTAGAGACTTTCAGGTTGGTGCAAAAATATTATTCCCTCAAGACATTCAATAGGAGCTTTATAAATATGATTTATGGTCTGTAATTTTCACCCCTCCTCCGACTGTTGTCAATTTGCATATTTATATTTCTAGATTCAATGCTCTGGATCACTATATTATGCGAGTGCATGACTAAGAGTTTGATGTCTGAGCAAAACAATTTATCTCTTCATTGTATACAGAGTAATATAAAATCTTAAGCTTGCTTTCTATAAGACGAAACGAGTACTCAATATTGAAACATGTTTGCTATTTTCTAGAGTTGGCAACCTCATTAACATAAATAATAAACAGTAATTAGTAATCATTATTCTTATCTTAAATAAAATGTTGACATTTTATATTATACAACTATATATATTATATATATATATGTTTTATTAAAAATTATGCCAATTTAAACTTTTGTTCTTTTCGAGTTATTTTTCAAGTTTTCTCATATATTTCACCTTTTGGTAAAATATAAAGTAATTCACCAAAGATTATTCTTGACTTCCATTTTATTAACTAACAAGTTTTAACTATAACAAACAAATAACTTACATACTAATTATATACACGTTTCGGTCAGCTCTGACATCTTCAGGCACTAATAACAATTCATAACAGAACTCAAATACAAAAATAAGAACTATCTAAATTATTAACACAATTATTAACATCCTAACAGAATAAGAAATATTTACATGAATTGAGTGGAGGTTATACAGGTTATAACGGTCCTCAGGTTGCTATTAATTAAAAGTACTAACGAATTTGAAATAATCAGGGATTGAACTTAATATTATCCTACGTTCCTGCATGCAGTTTTAATATTCTTGAGAAGCTCGTGGTTTGGTTGTTCAGGTTCGGCTTCTTTTCTCCTATGCACAGCGCTTCCAGAATGTGTAGCCTTCTCAGGTCATTTTCTTGATAAAGTAATGTGATATTTTTATTTAATTCTTCCCTGGTTAGCTTGAGGCTATGGGTGCTCTGCAACCTGCACCTGCAGGTGCCCCGAAAGAACATACGCAGAGCACCCATAGCCTCAAGCTAACCAGGGAAGAATTAAATAAAAATATCACATTACTTTATCAAGAAAATACCTGAGAAGGCTACACAATTCTGGAAGCGCTGTGCATAAGAGAAAAGAAGCCGAACTGAACAACCAAACCACGAGCTTCTCAAGAATATTAAAACTGCATGCAGGAACGTAGGATAATATTAAGTTCAATCCCTGATTATTTTCAAATTCGTTAGTACTTTTAATTAATAGCAACCTGAGGACGTTATAACCTGTATAACCTCCCACTCAATTCATGTAAATATTTCTTATTCTGTTAGGATGTTAATAATTGTGTTAATAATTTAGATAGTTCTTATTTTTGTATTGAGTTCTGTTATGAATTGTTATTAGTGCCTGAAGATGGTCAGAGCTGACCGAAAACGTCGTATATAATTAGTATGTAAGGTTAATTTGTTTGTTATAGTTAAAATTGTTAGTTAATAAATGGAAGTCAGAATAAATCTTTTGGTGAATTACTTTATATTTTACAGAAAGGTGGAAATCATAGTGAGAAACTTGAAAAATTAACTCGGAAAAGAACAAAAGTTAAATTGGCATATTTTAATAAAACATGTTTGATTGAAGGTCTGCTCCAAAATACACAATATATATATATATATATATATATTTATATATATATATATATATATATTCCACGGTTTCTATTCCATGGTCGATACTTTTATCAATTTAATATATATTATATTTATATATATATATATATATATATATCACACAATTACACAGAGAAGTCGTAAAATAAAAATCAACATCTAAACTACAGAAAGGAAATCAAACAAGTTTTTTTTCTCATTGTGGATTAGACGTTGATATATGTACATACATATAACACGATTTCACAATAAACACGTGAAATAAAAATCAAAGTTCAAACCACAGTAAGAAATTAGAAAAAAGAGTGGGATCTTTTAACTATAACAATCGGTCTTCGTCAGAGTTAAAAGTGATACTACTTTTTTGAAATACCTTATCAGTATCAGTTTGAGTCTGACGAAGACCGCTTGATACGGTTGAAAGCTCTTAGTCTTGTTTTCCCATTTTCTTATTGTGGTTTGATCATTAATATATATATATATATATATATATATTGAAGGGTAAAAAGTTTTTTACCCTACAATGAGTAAATACCACATAATAACTGATTGCACTTACGTTAAATATATATATATATTATATTATATTATATATATATATATATATATATATTTGTAAATTTAGGGAGCAATCCTTCTTTTATGCATGTTTTGTTGAACGACCTTTGTACTGTGGCATGATTATGCCACAGTACAAAGGTCGTTCAACAAAATATATATATATATATATATATAAAGTTGTAAATAACACGCGAAAAACATCATCAAATGCTCACAACTATTTTGACTAACCACGCGGTGGTTAACGTATATAACCTTGGGATTTGTAGTATTGCTAATTCACATGAAATAAGATAACTAAAAAGAGATAAAAATTGATATAAAATTATAAAGTAATAAAAAAAAGTAACTACAATTAATATATATTCTTATTTGTACATATTCAAGTGATGCAATTAAACAACTAAAATATAAAAGCTAAATATGTGCTTGTTCTGAAGTTTCTAAAGTAACAAAGAGGCAAATAATGCTTTCCTACAATCATAATTTACTTTCAAAAGTGTTCTTCTTCCATAGTTTTACCCATTATGTTTGTAACACTTCCATTTCCTTCCTAGCTGTTACTATTATCTTCAATAATGGTTTCTTTTCCACTTTGTCACTATCAAACCTACGAATTCTTAGCAGTTTCTACATTTTTAAGAGTTGATATCCCTCTCATATGAAAGGGCTATCCTGAGACTCCTGTCTATTGATATTCATAAAATCTGCCACAATCATAAAGACTGTAATAACAATATATATCCTTATTGATAAATTCATATCTTGTGGTTATCCTACAATAATTGGCAGGCATGTTATGCCAGGCATGTAAGGGATCTGTTTGAACCCTTGAGGGATCACAGTGATACCACGTTCTTCACTAACAATTTTCTCCCGGTGCTCGCAAACTGGGCACTATTGTTAAAAAAATTCTTCCCAATTAGTTTTTCTTCCTCTTTTACCTCATCCGTTTTTTTTCGTATACCACAATCTATTTCCTACAGTAAACCACCTAACCTCAGGTCTTTTTCAAAACGTTTCCTCCTTATAATTCGCGTTCTGACGGGAGGATTGATTAATGCAGACAACGTAGGGTCAAACCTGTCCATTATCAACAACATCTCTTAATTTAATCCCACCCTGATACTAACGTATACTCTATTCATGCTCATACCTCCTGTACTTTCAGGAACTGACTTTATGATTTGAAATTCACCCAGTGCAATGCTTAATTTAAATTTAAATTTTAAAAATGTTTTATATTTGAAAACTTTTATTAATTGTATAACTTACATAGTCAATTTGTACATATATGCTCATGTGCATTAAGTTAATTTCTCAAGAACAAAAATGCGATTTATATTTTTAAAATGAACAGTTAAATTATAGATTGAGTATTAATGTATTTTTCAATAACTATTTCAAACTTTCTGCAGTTCCTTTATCAGAGAAATAAACTATATTCGATGGGTTCATTTCATTGACCTAATAAGCTGAAGAGTAGTCTGTCTTGAATGTGAATTTAATGGAGTTATAATTACGCAATAATCTAGAAAATCAGGTTTGCTTCTGGCGATGTGTCATTAGCAGTCGTTAAAACTAACTGGACTTCATGATGTCAATTTGTGCCGTTAAGCAATCTATGGAAGGAATACAATTTTGTAACCGGCCCAAAGTAATTTAAACACAAATAAAAACACCCTAAACTATTAATAGCACCAAAATCCAACAAATTTACATAACTTTATGTTTAATCCTTTTTCTTAAAAATAAAAAAGGCATGCCTAAAGAAGGCATTTTATTAGAAGACCTTAATAAAAATAAATAGTAAGAAAATAATTTTCTAACAACAACAATGAAGTTAATTTAGAAATGATAAAAGGATGAATTGTAGGTCAGATTTGACCATAGTGCGCACGAATCCGATAAAACAATTGCTAATGATAATAGCATGGCAGATTGTTCTACATCAATTATTCTAATTTTTGCATAACTTATAAAATTAATATAAACATGATAAAATAAATTAAACATTAATTTTATTATCAATAACTGTGACAATTCTTTCCAACAAGGTTCATATTACATTTACATGAATGCTCAAATAAAATAAAGCCAAACCACAATTGATTTTCAAAGAGGTTGGTAAAACGTTTACTTACAGTAAAGTTGAGTGTATGCCACTATAGATTTTTTAGTAATATTGTAACACCCAGATATTGTTTTATCAACTCTAATTACTGTCATCACTAGGTCATCATACTCCGCCATAACAATTGTTACATTCATAACAATATCTAATTTTTGGAGAATATGGAACGACTCCATTTTGCTTCTTAAACACAATGTAATTTTTTTTTTCGTCGTAGGATGTGGAAAAATCTGTTCATCAGATCCCTTAGCAAGACGTCTTGCTTAGGGTATGTGGGGTTGGGGGTCCCGACCCACTAAAAAACCACATCCTATTTCCTGGCAATACCCGACACAGAAACCGTTTCCACATTACTTCATGCCGGTGCCTCAAACCTCCTGAATAGGATTCACCTTCTTGTCCCCATTCGTTCACCTATGAATTATCATTGCCCTTGCCTCACACCACTTTCATTCTTCTTATGACGGAGAACCGCCTCTACAAAGTTTGCAGCTTTTGACCAGTTATCTTCATTTTGGAGCATTTTTTGAACTATGGTCTCTGGAGTGACCTCAGCCAGTGATGAAACACAATGTAAATAGTCGATAATAGTATAATAAAATAAAATGTATTATAACAAATGATTACTTTTTGTAGTTAAAGAATAGTTGCGATGATAAATTTTTTTCTGATGCTATGAAAAAGTCACACTGTTTGATACCGCCTCAATCCATTTTTTTAAGTTTTGTTATTATGATGATGCTGTTGATGTGTGTATGAGTATATATATATATATATATATATATATATGTGTGTGTGTGTGTGTGTGTGTGTGTGTGTGTGGTGTATGTGTGTGTGTGTGTGTGTGTGTGTGTGTGTGTGTGTGTGTGTGTGTGTGTGTGTGTGTGTGTGGCAAATAGAAAAAATATGAAATAATGATTTTAAAAACAATTTCAAAACTGTTTAAATAATTCGAATGAATCGCACTGCACACACAATTTATTAAATATAATAAAATACATTATTTATATAATATGGAATTACATGCACTTCCTACAGACAGGAAAAAATGACATAAACTTAAAATAATAGAATAATAATAAAGTACATTAATATAAAAAAAAGGAAACATGTAAATATATTAGGCAAAAAACTGGAAAATGAGAAGTTCTTTTAAAGAACTCTTTTAAGAACTTTGGAATACTTTTAAAATATTATGGCCTTTTTTATTTCATCTATAAGTTGAACTAAATGCCCTTATAGATATTTATATATTATTAATTCAACTTATAAAAGAGATCACAAAAACCAACTACTATATTTCAACTGCCTTCTCATCAGATAGAAAGATGTGGGTCGAAATACAGCAGTGAGTTTTTGTTATATTTTTATGTGTGTTATTCCTGTACATTTAGTTTAATGAATATCCTCTGTGAGAGGTAGGGAGGCACGTGATTGACTTAGCCCTTTTTTGAGGTGCCTGATAATATGCCAGAATATAGCATGGTAGAAGCTTTCATCCACATTAAAGAAATTAGAGTTGTGTCTACTGTTGTAAGACCTGACAAGAAAATAAATCTCCCAATGTGCTTTACTCAACATCTTCCTTATTTTTGGGTATTTTGTGAGTATAATCTAAAACAATTGCGATCAACTGGGAGCGATGTAACAAAGTTGTTAATCCAACTTTGTTCTCGTTATAAATTACGTGAAGTTATAAAAGAGGATTCCAAAATATTTCAAGATTCTATTATGTACTTAATTTTAATATACAGAATTTAATTTCAATATATTTTAAGTATTCATATACTTAGATATTTTTCAAAGAGGAGCAATTTTTAGGAACATAAAAAAATATGTTAAAATAAGTATTCTATGGTTATTGTTTTCAAAAAAAAACTTTAGAAATCGAAACTGCAGCATAAAATAATATGCAAACCTAAGAAAACTACCTCCATTTTTGTTTCATACAAAAAAAGGGAACCTTTAGCTCACTTAAAAGCAACTAGCCAATGTTAAATAAGGTTATAAAACCCCTATTATAAATAGCCATTATCCTACATCAATCTAAGCAGATTAGGAGACCACCTACTATACTTTAAACCAAATAATTCTCATAGTCATCTAATTTTAGTGGAATTTAATTTGTTTTTAAAGTTCATTCATTAGTAAGGAATTTGTGATACTTAGTAAGGATAATTAAATTTAATATATTATAGATATTGTATTCATAATCATTATTAATACGATTGGTGATAAAATAAAAGATGTGTAGTACTACTTAAATTGGATAAACCATGAAATAAAAGTTTTTTTTTTTTCAATAAAAAAAGAAGAACAGACTCAAATACTTACATTCAATAACAGCCAAACGCGTAATAAGTAGAGTTTAATTTGTAGGATCAACGGACAACGGAACAAAATCAACAATAATAAATAATACCAAAACTGGTAGAAGACAATAAATAAAAAAATATGAACAGCTCCCCAGATCAATACCAAAGCATGAAAAAGTGATTCCTTCTTTTTTTGCAGAAGTAAGTCAACAAGTATATCAATAAACGTAAAAGAAAGAGAATAGGATCAAATAATTCAATAGCCCGAACAATACCTTGTAGAAATAAAACGAAAACTATCAATTTAGATTTCTTTGAAATGAAAATTTTCAGATTAAAATATAAAGATTATGGCAATATTATGTAAGCACTTGAAACAGACTTAAATATGTTGATATTAAGAACATATTTATAATTTCAATATAATTAAATTAATTTTAATGTTCGACACAATTTACTAGAATATGAACTGTATGGCACTAAACTCAATTGATTTTCTGAGTCAAGGACACACATTATAAAGCCTGACAAATTGCAGAAGTATTAGTTGTAATTAATCATAAAAAATGTTGAAGACTGCACTTTTTTTCACTAAGTTTTTCTTGAGATTAAGTTGCAGTTGAAGATTGACTACGTGCAAAACTGGTTAGACTTCTAGAATAACGCGTTCACGAGTTGTGACTGATTTATATAATAATGGTTACCAACCTCCGGGTCTTAAAAATATGTACGCATTTAATAATCATTGTGTACAAGATGTCTAAATTGAGGAAAACTGACAAAAAAAAAGACAAATATGTGTATGCTGTAATATTTTACTATCATTTACGGGACTGTAAAAAAGATTGTGTCGTCCGAAAAGTTTCTTCATTGTGTTGATGAAACTCAATGATGTATTCCTCAAATAATTTATTAAAATAATAGTCAGTGTGCTGAAGAATTTGGGTCTATTTAAAACTGAAGAACAAGGAAGGCAACTTGCTACGTAAGATAGTTTGGTTTTCTATTAAATAAGATGGAAAAAGGGTTTATAGCAATATGATCAGATATGTAAGAGCGTTAGAAGAGTGTTTAAAGAATTACATTTTATGAAATAATAAAAATATTATTCTTGCCTTTTTGATGTTTTCATGCAAAGGGTTTTTTTTTAATAATAAAATATTGTTTTTATAGAGGGTTGACAGGACATGAAAAATTTAAAAGAACTATAATTAAATAAATTCAGTGGGAGTAAGTACATAAATGGTGTATATTTTTTGAGAAAGAGTATTAATTAATTTTTTTTTTCTGCTGCTCATCTGAGAAAGGAGAATTCATTGACGGTGAAATCTAAATGTGTTTTCGGCTGGCGGAGGGTAGACCGCTGTGGCCGGTTAGTGATGGCTGTAGTCCACTTCCGATACTTGTAATGCCTACTAACCTAGGCTCATTTGTTTCACTTAATGACATTAGTGTCGGCCAGTGTCCACCCAACCCGATAAACTCCAACCCTTTTAATTTATATTCTTCTCTTCTGTCTCATTCCTATTCATTGTGTTGTACCCTCCAATCATTGGTATATTGTATAAAAAAACGTCACAGCAGAATACACTACAATACAACAGTAGAAATGAATAACAGTGCTGTAAATCAAGCAATTTTTAAACATCTGTCTGAATTTACCCAAGATATTCAAGGCTTATTATCTGAAAGTGCTCTCTATTAACAAGGAAAGTTGTATTAAGTAATTCATGATCATAGTTTTTTCTACTTATCCTTATTTTATATGCTCAAATTTAAAAAAATGTGATATTAAAAGTAACAAATTGAAAATACAATAAAGTATTTATTTGAAGTAAACTTGTTATTTCCTTTGAAGTACAACAGTAAAAAATAAAAATCACTATTCAAAATTCCGGGTCAAAAAAAAAAAATGCAGAAAACATACTTTCATCTTGATGTTGGTCTATAACTAACAAGTGTGTTCTTATTGTTTTGTAAATGGAATCTATTTGGAAAACTGTTTGAAGTATTATCAAACAAAGGAAGTAATGAGGTAAAGAGTGGTGTACATACCAATGGAATGACGACAACATCGCTGTGAATATGTTGATATACGCAGGACCACTGAAGTGAAGTAACATTATAACGAGAAGATTTCTTGCATATTTCTCCTTCCTATAAAAAAAAATCATGTAATTAATACAAATTATATACAGGAGTTGTTTTTTGTAGCTGGTAGACCCAAACTTTGAAACCAATGACATTCCAGATTATACTTCTTTTCTACCTCTGATAACAGAAACATACAACTCTCTCCTTAATAGTTGTAACTATTAAAACTGTATTTTCAATTAAGTTGAATCAAACTTAATTGGTTATTACAACAGATTTCACCAATACCTTTTCGAACAAAGTGCACCTGAAAAAATTTGAAGTTTTTTACTTGATATTTATTTGAGAGTTGATAATTCATTTAGTCTAAGATGTCATAAAAATATACAGATTAATTCATCAAATGCTGAAGAATTATAAACTTACAAATGTTGTTTCTAGTAGATGTAACTCATAGAATTATATTATAATGGTCAAATAATATTTCTTAGTGATAAAAAAAAAATGCATTTTATTCTTTTTTTGAAAATGACATGTTAGAATACATCATTTCAAAATTAAAATAATTTTGAAAGAAAATTCATTTATTTTATTGAAATATTACAAACACTTGACTTATATAAAATAGTAATACCAAAAAATAAACTGTATTATATTGCATGTTATGTTTAAAAAAAGTATTAAAAATAAGTTGATTCGTCATTTTAATTAATACAAGTGCATTACATTTTTTACTGAATAAAGTCATTTAAGAAATCAACTTTCATTTACATAAAGATAAACTGTCATATACATTTACATAAATAAATGACAGTTTATATCTATGACATAAACTGCCATTTAAGAAATTTCATTATCAAAAGAGAATTAAATAATAAACAAAAAAAATTAGCATTTAACTAAGCCTGTTTCCATCGATTTGTCTTCTCCTCAAACTTTATATTTGTTTATGACCACAAGTTCTACATATATTCTTGTTACTTAATTATTAAATAACCATTTTAGTTTGCTATTGAAGAGTCTTCAGATGACATGAACAACTCCCTATTCTAGTTGTCTGCTATATTTAATTTGCAAGCCTTGAATGCGAATGAGAGAGGTTGAAGGTGATGGGACATTGTAATCGCCTAGATGTTTTATTGAACAATATAGCGGTTATTTAGACAGGTCTGGGAGTCAAATACTGAAGGGCTCCCCTGGAGCCGGGATGACTAAGGCGAGGCCTGCTTGTCTTGTCGAATTAATCTGTCTCGAGCCGATCCCTCTTCCAAACCAGCCAGTTTAAATTTTGCATTGTCTTCTAAATAATGAGACAAGAGCAGGGATACATTATTCACTTCAACCTTACTGTACGGCTTCTCCCTTGCCTTGCCTGCATCCTACTCTATAAAGGTCAGACAGTGCCATTATTGTTATTTGTCTCCTGTTTCAAATTTTTTTTTTCCTTCAAGGAAGACAAACACGTCAATTTATGTTTATTAACCTAGAACTATTTGATTGAGATAAATGCTAATATTAAATCTAAAACCATCACGTCTTTCTAATAAAAATAATGTTCTCGCAAAGATCTAGTCCTTTGATGCACTTTGCTATCACAGGAATAATAATCTGTACATTACTTGTTCTTCTTATATTTCTAACACAGTTTCCAAACCTTCATAATGTATATAACTGTTCTCAAAATGTTTTACTTCGATGCTGAATAATATATACTATCGAGTAATAAATTTGTCATGATTTTTAAATGTTGGTTAAAATGCGAACCTAAGGGTGAGTGTCGGTGGTACAACTGACTGGGAATAGGATGGACGTGGGTAGAGTATGGGGGTACATATGTTTCATATTAGAAGGCAGGTACTTTTTATTGTTATTTTTTTTTCCTAAAGGTCAGGCTGAGCCTTTATATTTGCTCTAGGACTAAGTGTAGGAAACATATTGAAAATATAACACAGAGAACTATAACGAAATATAAACAAATATTGGAATATGGTGAAAATATAATAGAAAAACTATAGAAATAGAAAACAATATCAATTCTAGGTCACAATTAATTTTATAGTAATATTAATTAATTTAATATTAATTGTCATTAAAGCAGCAAATTGATAATATCTCTATCGCCGAATAACTTGATGACAAGTTCAACTGATAATGTAAAATAAATTGCTATAATTTATAAACAAAATGATATATGTTTGAAGTATTTAACAGTTATTTCGGCTCTTAGAAAGCAATATTACTTAATTTAAACGGGTCAAGAATTTGAATATAATGATTAGGTTTTGACTATTATGAAAAAAATTGGAGCTCAGGTTAGCCCAAAATGTGCTCAACTCTGGGTGCGTAGGTCTGGGATTCAAAACCCACTCTGGCCCTCCATATATCACATTGATTTAGAACTATTTAAGTTAATCGAAAGAAATAAATCTGTTTTTTTAAATATTTAGTAAAAAAAATGTGAACTGGTTTAATGAAGTAATATAGTATTTCGGAAGAATAAATACTAAATGTAAGAAATCAACGGGTATCAAACATTTATTTCTTTGACACTTTCCAGGGAATGATGGATGGTTGACTAACTGTCTCGAGTTATAAATTTGCTTGTCTTGTCGGATTAAGACAAGACAATTTGTCTCCATTGTCCTACAATTAATAAAATAATTGTGTTTCTTAATATTAAAATAATAATAATTAAACTTTTGTAAACAAACTACATGTTTATGACAGGAATAGTTGTATGTCATGAAAAAAACGCAATGTCAGATATATAAAGTCTTGTAAACAAACTACATGTTTATGACAGGAATAGTTACATGTCATGAAGAAAACGCAATGTCAGATATATAAAGTCTTGTAATCAAACTACATGTTTATGACAGGAATAGTTACATGTCATGAAGAAAACGCAATGTCAGATATATAAAGTCTTGTAATCAAACTACATGTTTATGACAGGAATAGTTACATGTCATGAAGAAAACGCAATGTCAGATGTATAAAGTCTTGTAATCAAACTACATGTTTATGACAGGAATAGTTACATGTCATAAAGAAAACGCAATGTCAGATATATAAAGTCTTGTAATCAAACTACATGTTTATGATAGGAATAGTTACATGTCATGAAGAAAACGCAATGTCAGATATATAAAGTCTTGTAAACAAACTACATGTTTATGACAGGAATAGTTACATGTCATGAAGAAAACGCAATGTCAGATATATAAAGTCTTGTAATCAAACTACATGTTTATGACAGGAATAGTGACATGTCATGAAGAAAACGCAATGTCAGATATATAAAGTCTTGTAATCAAACTACATGTTTATGACAGGAATAGTTACATGTCATGAAGAAAACGCAATGTCAGATATATAAAGTCTTGTAATCAAACTACATGTTTATGACAGGAATAGTTACATGTCATGAAGAAAACGCAATGTCAGATATATAAAGTCTTGTAATCAAACTACATGTTTATGACAGGAATAGTTACATGTCATGAAGAAAACGCAATGTCAGATATATAAAGTCTTGTAATCAAACTACATGTTTATGACAGGAATAGTTACATGTCATGAAGAAAACGCAATGTCAGATATATAAAGTCTTGTAATCAAACTACATGTTTATGATAGGAATAGTTACATGTCATGAAGAAAACGCAATGTCAGATGTATAAAGTCTTGTAAACAAACTACATGTTTATGACAGGAATAGTTACATGTCATAAAGAAAACGCAATGTCAGATGTATAAAGTCTTGTAATCAAACTACATGTTTATGACAGGAATAGTTACATGTCATAAAGAAAACGCAATGTCAGATGTATAAAGTCTTGTAATCAAACTACATGTTTATGATAGGAATAGTTACATGTCATGAAGAAAACGCAATGTCAGATATATAAAGTCTTGTAAACAAACTACATGTTTATGACAGGAATAGTTACATGTCATGAAGAAAACTCAATGTCAGATATATAGCATCAACACAGATATGTGTTGATTTGTGTACTATAGGGTACGCTATTATATATATCCTATAACCACATTAAAAAAAAAGCCAACCATTTATTGTCAAACAGTTTGTCATCATATTCATTTATAGTAAGGCTGATGGCCACTCCAGATTTTTCAATTGTTTATACATTCAAGTTAATCTAATTTATATGCATTGTTTTGGGACTCCAATGACAGCAACTGTAGGAGTAAAAATTGGGTTACTGTTAATGAATCAAACAATAAATTTAAATATCTAAAAATAATAATCACAAATATATAAAGTTTTATACAGACTTTATTAATTTTACAGTTGCTCTGTAAATAAAGTCTTATATTTTTCCTACAGAAAAGGGAATATAGGATAGAAATATTTAAACTCAGTATGTATTTAATTTAATGAATTTAATATCAGTATGTATAATTGTAAATACCTTTAAAAAAATTCCAAAAAGCCTTAATAGTTTGCAAATTAAAAACGTTTTATCATATTATAATCACCTCATTGTAATATAGAGAGAGCTAAAGAGGATTAAAAAATATAATCACCACGCGAATCTGCTCTGAAATCAAACATGCAAATACGTTAAACCTATAAGCTTTAATGACTGAAAATTACAAAATAAACCATGAGTATGTATTTTCCTTTCTTGATGTCTTTTTAAATACAAATAATATTTATCATTTTTTTTTTAGACTGATTTCAGTGAAATTAAAAATAATGAATTAATTCTAAACTGTTAAATAAGTAATGAATATTTTTTATGAGTGCTAATAATAGTCATAATTATTGATTTAACTTATGCATTAGATAGATGTGACATCTGTTTCTAAAATAATACTTTTAATTCTTACTGTGTTGAGCAATGTAAAAAATTTCTTAACATTAAGCACCGTTAAAACTGCACCGTTACACATGTGAAAAAACCTTAAATGTAATTGTATATATAATATTACTATGATGGTAATATAATATATTCTTACTATGATGAGCAATGTAAAAATTTCTTAGCATTAAGTACCGTTAAAACTGCACCGTGTACACATGTGAAAAAACCTTAAATGTAATTGTATATATAATATTACTATGATGATAATATAATATATTCTTACTATGATGAGCAATGTAAAAATTTCTTAGCATTAAGCACCGTTAAAACTGTACCGTTACACATGTGAAAAAACCTTAAATGTAATTGTATATATAATATTACTATGATGATAATATAATATATTCTTACTATGATGAGAAATGTAAAGATTTCTTAACATTAAGTACCGTTAAAACTGCACCGTGTATACATGTGAAAAAACCTTAAATGTAATTGTATATATAATATTACTATGATGGTAATATAATATATTCTTACTATGATGAGCAATGTAAAAATTTCTTAACATTAAGCACCGTTAAAACTGCAATGTGTACACATGTGAAAAAACCTTAAATGAAATTGTATATATAATATTACATAGCAGAAGAATTAACTAATTTAGATCATTACCAGTCGGGAAAATTACAACTTAAATCATTGTATTCCTTAATATTAAAATAATAATAATTGTTATATCTGCATTCCATATTAAAGATAAATTAAATCTTTTTTTTTTCGTGAAATACATACTCGTTTCATCACAATCCCTAACTACAAGAGTGAGTTGTTGAGAAAAAAAAATATTACCGAATCACATATTCAACAGAAACATGGCTTTTTTATTATGAAATATTGTCCAACAACAATACAGCATATCTTCACTAAAGAGTAAATTTTTGGGTGATATATGTGTTTGATACACCAAAACGGTGTAACCTGTAGAGTGGTCACAAACTATTGCATCCCCTCCCCTCATGACCGAAACAAACAAGACGAGATATCTATCATGTCCCAAAAAGTCGTAAATAAACTTTGAAGGCATCAATCAATAAGTGTAAATCCGCTCCAAAAAAAAGACCAACATTTTCATGATCACCACACTTGACATACAAAAAAAATCTGGAGTGCCCTACACTGAACTTTATTGTATGTAATAATAATAATGATGATAATAATAATAAACAAATAATAGTTATAACTAATCCCATATTAAAGATTAATTAAATCGAAAGTTGAATATTTCCATCTCCATTTCGAATTCGATCATGATGCCATGGCCATAATCTTTTTGATACCATACACATACACATAGACATCGTCAAAAAAAAAACATCAAAAAAGAACTTTGGAGACCTCAAAACATATAAATCCAACCAAATTTTGAGATCAATTTTTTTCATAATCACTATAATTTACTTACAGTACAATAACGAGTAAAAATAAGTTTAAACGTATTAAAAGAGGTTGTAAAGCTTACCTATTGCAAATTATTAAAGTTTAGTACTAATGAAAACCTATAGCTTTTATATATAGGTAACGTTGTAGCAAATGTGAAGAGTAGAATACTTTGAAAAAAAATTGAACGTTTATATAGTATCACTTTAAATTCGAATGATGTTTAGTAACTCTTGAATTTTATGAAAAAAATAGCACCTCAAATAGTATTATTGGTGATTTAAGATTAACTCTATTGATAAAAGTAGTTATTGTTATGTTGATTGTTATTGACAATGATTTTCTATTTAAGCATGCAAAAAGGGGGAAACAATAATTTTTTGGTATGAAATTCATTTCGTCATATGCCAAATTCATGAATCACGCAATATTCAAATACATATTATCACGCAATAACCTGTATTCATACAATACATATTCCAGAATATAAGTTTTCTAGAATCAGAAATTATAAAGCACGATAAAAGATGTTCCCTCTTCATCAATAGCGCTGTTTACTAGTCTACAATTTTATGTCTATCAGACATATTGTCAAAAGGATATTTTTAAGAGTTATCCATGGACACCTATCCAAGTGAGACGTAGGTAAACATCATCATGTTTGAGCTTAGTGATCTGCGAACGAGCAAAGCAGTAAAATCACAAAATATAAACCAACATTACAATAATATATGAGGCTAGAAAATAAAAAACCATATGCGTAAACTAAACTCACACAAAGAACACCAAAAAAAAGTTCACAAAAACTCAATACTATATTTTGACTGACTCGTCATCAGGTAGAAAGATGTAAATCTCTCCGAAGACAAGGGAAAACTTAAGTGAAGTCTCATTTACGTAGCACTCAATCCGTGTAGCAAACTTACAGAATGAGGGAAGACAAGGATAAATTAGCATAAATAATACCATTTTTTTAAAGATAAGAAAAATATTAAAAAAAATTATAAAAATAAACTATAACTGAAAAGTATAAGAATTAAAAATACTTCAAAATGATAAATAAAGATTAATTAATGATCGAGGTTAAGCCAAGGAGCAAATCTACATCCCAGGAGACATATAAGTGCTTCCTCTAAAGCTCTCAAATAGATATTGGTGTTAATATTATTTTGAGAGCTTGAGAAGAAGCACTTATTTGTCTCTTGGGAAGTAGATCCACTCTTGGTACAACCTCAATCATTAATCTTCTTTCTTATTATTTATTTAACCTTTTTAATCATTTTTTTCTATTTTTTTCATTTATATTTTACTTTTGTTACTTTTTATAAATTAGTATTTCCATACAAAAAATTACCTATCAAAAGAGCAAATCAACGAACTTGGCTCAAACAATTATTTTTACCTAATAAGAAAATATTTAAGTCTTTAAGAATTATTACTGCTTCATGGATAAAGAATGAGGCTTTGATTTGATGACCTTCTAACCTATTGTATTAGCCTTCTTTCCACCCTCCTCTTTGACCGCTCGGCTGGCAGTACCGTAGCTCTTCTTCTTCTAGTCTAGTCTAATCTCTTTGTCTAGTCAATGGTAAAATATTAATTCTAGTAAGTGTTTTCGTTCTTTTTGTGTTGCTCTTTTGAATCAGTTACTTATTTGTCCGGTTTGGGCTGTTTATTTATTACATGTATATATCAAGAAGAGTAACACAGAGAATAAAGAAATACACTTACAAACTCAACTTTTCGGGCAATCCGTCTTCAGGAGAAAAGAAAAAGGGAGACCAAGCACGTTGTAAACGCAACGGCAAGTAACCGACCCTGCAACAGCCAGTGCTGCCCTACATACCCGGTCTTAAGGTAATAGAATTAAGAGAAGATAAAACAGAAGCTTAGATAATTCAAAAACTTCTGAAGAAAATTACTTCTACAAAATATGATCAATATTTTAAGGAAATATGTTTAAATGAATGACTGCTCGCAAATTTTACATATCATACATTACATATCAACGTAATACATACATATCACATACTTACATTACATATCAATGACAAAACCACAATATGAAATACGAAGAAAAAGTCCCCCCCCCCCCCCCCCATTTAATATTGTGGTTTGATCATTGATTGTTATTTCACGTGTTTATGTGAAATCTTGTTATAAATATATATAAAGATTTCACAAAAACACGTGAAATAACAATCAATGATCAAACCACAATAAGAAATGGGAAAACAAGACTAAGATCTTTCAACCGTAACAAGCGGTCTTCTTCAGAGTCAAAATACGTATATTAACTCGTATTGTGTACAGTTTGGATCCTCTTTCCTATCACATAGTGAATATATATATATATAAAGGGATTTCACATAAACACGTGAAATAACAATCAATGATCAAACCACAATAAGAAAATGGGAAAACAAGACTAAGATCTTTCAACCGTAACAAGCGGTCTTCGTCAGAGTCAAAATACGTATATTAACTCGTATTGTGTACAGTTTGGATCCTCTTTCCTATCACATAGTGAATATATATATATATATATATATATATATATATATATATATATACACAATTAAAAGAAACGGTCCAGCGGACTTTTTTACAATAAAATAAAAACGAAGGAAACACACAGAAAGACACAGACATAACTCACATCGATATTTCGACAATCGTCGTCATCAGGAGGTGCGAAGAGCGAAGAACGAAGAGTCCCGCAGGAAGACAGGGCGGTACTGAACTCGGAAACCGCAGCCAGTACCCCACCAATTACCACCAAGCGGAGGAAGGGAGGGAAGGAAATGAAGAGCCAAATTAAAAAGCATTTTCTCTCATATTTCCCCTCAGCCTTCCAATCCTGTTCCTGGAATGAAACAATGTGGACGCCGTGGCTGTCAAACTTGCCTGATTGTAAATCCTAATCCTTCCTTCGATTCCCCTCTCCACCATAGTTCCTACCCGGTTCAGGTCAATTCCTCCTGTACCTCGAGCAACTGTGTTTACCGACTGGATTGCACTCAGTGTGACTCCTTTTACGTTGGCTTAACTTCTAATAAGTTGAGCCTTCGTATGAATGGTCATAGGGCTTCAGTCGGTCAACGCAGTAACTATCCTGTAGCCATCCATGCGAACTCGCATGGACTCAGTTTCAATGACTGTTTCAGGGTTCAGATCCTGAAACAGATCCCCGAATCCAACAATAAAGTTACCCTAAGAGCTTCAGAGGAGGCATACATATGCTTACTTGATGCTCGCTCTTCCCCCGGACTCAACCTCAACCGATAATTTATTTATGATTTATTTATTTATTTTTATTTTTATTTATTTTTTATTTTTTTATTTATTTATTTTTATTTTTTATTTACTTTTTTTTTATTATTTTTATTAATTTAATTTGATTTATCTACTTTTTTATAATTTTTTATAGTTATAATTTTTACTCGTTCCTTTTACGTCTTAATTTGGCTCTTCATTTCCTTCCCTCCCTTCCCCGTTGGTGGTAAGTGGTGGGGACTCTCGGTTTCCGATTCGTACCGCCCTGTCTTCCTGGGGATCTTGTCTTCCCCCTTTTCCTTCGAATTTAAATATATGGATTATTCGTGTTTTCTGTGGCCTTGTTTTTTATTTTAGTAAAAAACCCTGGACCGTTTCTTTTAATTGTTTATCATATTATAATATATATATATAATATATGATCAATAAATAAAAGTGAGCTTTAGGTACTTCATAACATATAGATCTATCATAATCCCTACATTTCAGTTATGATAAAGTAAAAATTACATTGTCTTTTACAGTTTTAAAAAGTATTTAATTCAAATTTGGTTAAAAGTTTTGAGTTTGTCTAAACACATATAATATTTTGACTTCATAATATTTTTATTGTCTACATATTCAAAATGATGGATTTATGAACTACTTTTTTTAATTATTGTAATTGATTTATTATTTCATTTAATCTTGAGATTAAGTAAGAACAAAAGTAACAAAGCATTTGGAGAAGAAAATTGGTTTTGAGATAAAAGAAATCCTTGAAAAATATATTTCCGAAGGTGTTATAGAAGCGGCATGATAGCCATGTAGTACAAGAAGGGTATGGAGGGATGGATTTACTCCAGAAGATTGGTGACTTTTCTGGATATCTTGACAAAATCCTCTAGCAAAATAGCCTTCTTCTACCAACATATCACAACTCCACTATCAATATTTGATGATTTCGTTGTCAATGAAATAATAATCTGTGTGTGGTCACATTTAATTAACTATAATAACAAACATATGTAATAAATTACCACATTCAAGTGATTTATGATTAATTGATCTATTTTGATGGATAAAAATATTTGATAAAACATATTATAAAAATGTTTTAAAACAAATTTTACTAATTCAAGCATTTATAAATAAATAATTCATTTCAAATGAAATCTTTTATTTAGTGTGTTTAATCAATTACATTTTTGTTTTTACTACTGGTAGTGAAACCGTTACATTATTTATTAAGTCGATTTAGTTAAAGTTGGTGAAGCTACGTTTTATGGGACCAAATAAAATTAATTAGCTCTATTGGGTTTGCACTATTGTGTTAGTACAGATAAAGTGGTTGCTGAGAATATAATTGTCTAAAATCGAAAAATACGTATGGATAATGTACATATTCTACGAAATATTTTGACTTTGAATTAAATTCCTAACTTACTGCAATTCAATAACAATTGAAGATTTAATTAAATAAAATGCTAAAATAAAGACAATTTTATGACCTGCTCTTTAAACACGGATTTTATTTCGTCCATATACTAGTAACACGCTCAAAGTTTATATTATTGGATACAAAAAAAATATTGGCAGTTTTTCGTGTTTAAAATACTCTTATAACTAGTTTATTACGTATTTTACAGAATCCGGGCTAAATTTCAAGTGAATTGGATGTTGTTAGAATTGAATTAATACAATTCATATCAAAACTAAATGCTTTAATTACGCAGTTATTATTACACACATAAATTTAAAAAAAAAACAAGTTTATTAACTACTCTCAATTGACTACAGTTTTAAATTTTACTAATGTAAAGATACTCAAACAAATTAAGCATCATCAAACATTAAATATCGAAATGAAAACAATTAATTAAAACTGTTTTGCAGAAACACAAGCATTGCTGACAGCTTAATTCCACATATTAAACAAATGATTAAACAACTTTAAAGTTATATACTTTTGAAGTTTTCATAAACTTGGATTACCTCACAGAATTTGATCTGAATATTATGCCATCAATTCTTTATATTTTTATCACTTAAAACATTTATAGATTTAAACGTTAACAATTCTCATAGAGTTCTTCAAGATGGAATTAAATCAACTAATTATAAAAGATACTTACCAATTAAAAAGATTATTGTAATTAAACTAATTTATTTAAAAATACTTTCAAGGTTAGAGATTAAGGGTAAGTTGATTGATATGGTTTTCTTATGTAGTATTTTAAATGAAATAGTTTAGAGCTGTAATGTTTTTTTTTTGTTTTTGCATAATTTGTTTTCATTTTCAATATCATTCTGTATGTGTATTAGAACAACATAAATTAAGAAGTGACATAACTCAGAAAAAAATGTAATAAATAAGTATTTACATATATATTTCCGAACATTTTAAAGTAATAAAATTTACCTTAATACCGTTAACTCAGAGATATTACGAATATAACCGAAAATCAAAACATTAATAATATAACACTTACTAAAAAAGTTATGTAATTATCAAAACAAATTTTTTGAAGCCCACGGATGCATGTACCGGTCACTGCAAAATTTAAGAATGGTAATTTAAGCTAAAATGCTATAATTAAATTAGAATTCTATGATAAGTTAGAAATTTAGTGACCTAAATGAAGTGACGTTCCCATTTTTGCCAAAATCAGGTTAGAGGTGTTCTCATACAAGATAAATACTTCAGCAAAGTAACCTGAACTCTGTAGGTTGCAATAAAAGATGCACCGACGAAGTGCACCCTGACACTTTTGTCTCTTAGACTGTCATACCAGTACAACTTCGAATCACAACTTACCTTGATCGGTAAGAACAACTAAGACACTAAGCGTCATAACGGAATTTCAAGTAACTATGCTGAGAATATATACTTTTTTAAAAAGAAATTAAGAAAGTCTAAAATATGTTAAAATGTATGAAATATAAAAAGTATAGTTAATATACAACAACATTTATAATAATTAACAACAACTTAATAGAATAGGAATAGTTTTTCAATAATTTTTTTTTGTAATAGAAAGGAATAATTTTTAAAGCATGGTTTTAGATGACTGGTATGCAAATAGGGTAACCAACTGCTTACACCTAAATTTTCATGCCTACAGCAATATCATATTTACACAAGAGCGGACAAAGTTTCTGTAATAATTATCCACTTTTGCATTCGTATTTGAAACTTTCTTCTTTCGTGTGTTAATAAACTTAAAGTATCAACAAGAAAGTCAGAACATGCTTGAAACCGAAACTGAACAAAAGCAAAGATTATTTGTTTAAACTGCATGTTTGTTCAAAGTAAAGTTGCAGTCTGTAAAACTTTAATCTTTTAAATAAACTTTGATTTAATAAACACACCATTTGTTCCACTTATTCTACGTCAAATAAATCAAATTAAAATGTATACCCAAGCCTAATAAGCACAATATCATTAATCATCAGCTGTACACACGACTTCCTATCAAAAGAAAGAATACATCTTTATTACTAAGTATCACATGTAGGATAATGAATACAAACTGCCAATCTCCATTATTTTAATTCGATTCTTATTAAATTTCGTAGATGAATATATTATCTTTAACGAAATAAATAAAACAATTAATAATTTTATTCCATATATTTTTGATTAGTAGTCCACTAATATATTACTTTAAACTTACATTGCCCTTTAAAGAAAATATTAAAGTATTGCGTACAGGTCAAAATTATGATATAGAATTTTCAACGTCAATAAACATTTTGAGGTATTCTGAGTCCAGTTAATGACTTTCACGAATTAGTCTGTGTGTGGTGTGTGTGTTTGTGCGTTTTTTTTTTCACCTAGCAGTATCCCTGCCGGTTGAGAGTTTATTAAATTAATATACAGCATGTGGCACTCTTGGCATAACATACTATAATTATCTATTACATAGACTATATCATTTTTTGTATACAATAAATTTGCTTAAATTTCAACATATTAACATTAACTTAAATCTAATAACATAGTAAATACTTGTTATACTTTAAAAAAAAAATATATATCTAGATGAAGTTTAACATTAACTATGACAAATTGGTTAGATTATAAAATAAATTCACTTAAATATTAACATATTGACTTAAATCTAATAACATAGTAAATACTATGAGTGTGTGTGTGTGTCTTCTAATTCTAAATTTACATAAGTATTGTCCCTCGAACGGAATTACTGGCCATCAATATTGCAATTTTTTTATGGAGTATTTTAAAAATAAAATGGCCGTTGTGTGATTTGGTAGAAATCTTTTACTCGAGTTTTATTAAAATCGCTGCAGTTCTTGCTTTAATGTTGACATTTAATACTGATATAGACAAATCCACGATGAAACTGTCCCATAGCCTTAAACGCTTAAAAAAAAACTATTTAATGTATTAAAAATAAATTCACTAACTATTAAATATATATATACAAGATATATATATCTTGTATCTACGGAACAGTTTGTAATATTGTAAAAATATTAACAATTGTAAGGCCACGGGTATCAACAGCGCCGATAATAAATTTCATATTGATTTTATTAACAACAACGCTCTGATTATGTTGTTGTAGATATTAAAGAAAAAAAAACATAGAAAATATATTTTGCGTCTAATCTACATTAATTAAACTAATAGGTGGAAATATTAGAGAAAAAGGAGAAAACAATTGAGCCTTTTCTATGTCAGAATTGTCTAATTCATTTTTACTTATTGATTACCCATTATTACTATTTATGATAATGGAAGGATAATAAATGAAATCTTTTTCTGAAATTTGTAATTTCTGAAGTTACATTAATTACTATTGAAAATTATGAATCAATATTCATAACATTATTGCCATTAATAAACTGTAGTTAAGACTTCATGGAAAAATTTATAAAAATTTTAATACAAAAAATTTAATTATATTCTAAGAAATATATTTGCTTACAATGAGGAACTGTACGATACATACGCCTCACGCCAGATTTTTTTTGATAGTGTTTAATAAATAAATCATTATTACGAAAAACGAAAAATAAAGCTTTTGCACATAGGAAGTAAATAAACATTTCTCTTTTCTTTTACATTACTATGTTTTTTATCGCTAAACGGCTGATTCCAATTCATTACTTTGTGGAGCCAAGTTAACTATACTTAGATCGTCACCTGTTATCGTGAAATAATAATGCAAGTACAGCCTCTACAGAGGATTTAAACAACTCCTGACTCATGTCAAAATATTTGTAAAATGCCTTGATGAGTTCGCAAGTTGTGTATTTCTAATAGAACAATATAGGTATTTGCACTGTATTTGTGCCCTGTAATTACTTTTAGTGAATCTTATTTCCCTATATTGTTTAGCAATGGCTTTTCAATTACATAAAATGATAGGGGCCAGGCTAGCTCAGTGGTTACGTGCTCGCCTCAGAACTGGTAGGACCGGGGTTCTATCCTCACCTGGCCCTCGATTTAGTCACGCGGGAGGTGAATAAATCTGAGCGCGTCGTCCCTCGGAGAAGGACGTTAAACCGTCGGTCCCGAGCCTGTACGATGTCAGGTACTCGTTAAAAATCCCAATTCTAAATACATTTGAGTTAGGCAAAATTTAGGACTCCCACTGTAGAATCAATCTTCATTGTGTGGTATCACAAAGAGCCAATGTCGGCCTACGTGTGTTCCCTTGTGGAACTGCCACTGCAACCTAACCTAACCTACATAAAATGATAGTTATAATGGTATTTTGGAATGTAATATACGATGACGCTGGTTTCCACAAGTGATGAATAGAAGCAGAGAACTCTGCACGATATCTTCGTTATCAGAGTAACCCTTAATAACCAATAAAGAATCTCAAACTAGTCTCCCAAGTCCAAATGAATACGACAAGACTGAATGGTCAAAGGTTCTATAGTATGTGAACCCTAGATACTATAGTTTTAACTACCCCTTTCATTTCATCTGTTTGGTCCATACCTTAGTATTGGGAAAATAACACATACAGTTATATAGAAAATAACATATTAAAGAAAAAAAAGGGGAAAATGCCTCTACAGTCCTTTGAGAAAAATAAAGAGGTAATAATACTTCAAATTACTAAAAGAGATATTTTATTCTTAGCAAGTTATCTTTTGCTGTAGGTACTAAGCCGTCTACACTAGAAATGAAGAAGAAAGTACAGACGGTAAACATTTTTGAGAGTGAAGAAGACTTTGCGAGGGTGAATAAAATTGAGGTTATATTATCAAAGAATTGGCTAAGCTAGTAGGTCACGCTTCCTCTATCAAATGTAAAAAGTTCTTTCACTGGAACAAGCCAAAAATCCGGACTGGCCTGCACTCAGCGGAAAAAAATATCACACTGGTTTACTCAAAAGCTTTCACATTCAATCATAAGTTAGAATTTTTACATTTTATTGAAAAAAAAAATATCTTTTTTGTTGTTCCAAAAATTTGAACATATCTTTCACTAATCCTTCTCTAATTAAATCATGAATGGGTACTTGATATCGCTGTATTAAAGCCCAATCTGTTTATCTAATACAGTGGTGCTTAATCATTGCATCTTATTCTATAAAACTCATAATTTATTATTATCATTATATACAAATTTCAATACAGGAGAATATCATTATTTAAGCAAATAAATAATTCGGAAAAATCAAACGTCTAAATATGTTTCTATTCATCTTCTGCTTAATATATATATATTGATAAATCTGTAATAATAACAGTTTACATAAAATTGTAAGACATTTTCACTCATGTAATATGTTTATAAAGTAATGAAAATAAAATAACACTTCAAAATCATATGCATTTATATATATACCGTATATATATATCTTTTATCTACGGAACAGTTTGTAATATTGTAAAAATATTAACAATTGCAAGGCCACGGGTATCAACAGCGCCGATAATAAATTTCATATTGATTTTATTAAATTCAACAATTTTTTTCATTTTCATATAGGAGATTCTGACAATGTTTTATCAATTTACGTTCTCTGGATTACACGTAGGATAATTTATTTATTATTTTGCAAAGAAACTTTTCAGTTATTATTATGTTTTACTTATTGATCATTTATAAATAAATTTAAATTTAAATTATATAAATATAAATTTATATATTAAATTATATAAATTTGTGTAATAATACTCGGAATATTATTACATGTTAGTTTTTTTTTTATAAAGTCACTTTGATTTCCCTTTGTCACAAATCATAAAAATTCAGTTTATTATTATTTTTATTTTATTTTTATTATTTGAGGGTGACTATAGCACTGCATCTTAAAAAAAACTATTGTACTTCTCCTTTTCTGTACTAAAGTACCCCAGCAGTTAGCTTCAACGCCTCCAAGAAGCTCAGCACTTTTGCTGCTTCCAGCGGTGAAGTTTTTCTAGGGTTTGTTGTGTGTTCCGAAGCACCTGCCTCTCTGCAGCAAAGTTGCCTTACCAGTTATCAGCAGGTGCAACGGTGTTCATTCCTTTTTCCAGAATCTGCACAAACCATCATTGATAATGTCCATTCAGGCTCCCTATGTTTCGGGAGAAAGTACTTCCTTATTCCTTCTTCGGGATGGTCTTCTTCGGGTCCTCAGGTGCACTTGTGGGAGGTTCGCACTAGTTAGCGCTTTTGGACCCTCTGCACTTCCGGAGGATGGTCTTCAGACTTCCATCTCCTTACAGGGAAAAATCCCTGAAGGTCTATCGGTGGTATTTTGTCCGCTCCGGCAGAGCACCGTATACCGGAGTAAGGCTATTTACTCAAGGGTGTCGCCTGGTCCCTTGAGGCTCCGTTCATAATTCAGAAACCCCTGTATCATCCATTCTTCGGCACGGATTGCATAACACCTTAGATTGGGGCTGGGATAAAATGAGGGGATTTGGGGATTAGGAAGGATGGGAAACGAAGGTGGTCAGGCCCAGCCCCTGATCACCTTCTCCTCCTCTTTCGTTTGTCCCTGCATATAGCATGTTAACAGGGGAGCCTCGTGAAGGCCGAAAGTTAGAGTTAGAGTGTTAGAGGCTATTAGAGGCGCTTAATCACTCCATTACTACCCCAGATATTAGTTATCCGAACAAGTGTTATCATTTCCTTCTGCTAAAATGTTACTGTAAATATATATTGAGAAAAAATATATCAGTAATTAATCAGTTTTGAATATTCACATCAAATTCAAAAAATGCTTTCAGTTCAATTTAAAACATTTATACCTGGAAGTATGAAATATTTAAAAAGAATTTCTTAAACGAGACAAAACATTTTCTGAAAACAAAAAATGCACTCTAACCCCCCTTTGGTTAACGTAATTTTTAAAAAAATTATCTCAACTCACCCTCGTCAGATTGTTCTATTTTTAGGTATAGTTTAATTTTGATCCATTAAACAGCATGACTTGTATTGCTCTCAAAAACTTTCAGATTAAATTATAAGTCAAAATTTTACCATTTTATTGAACAAAAATATTTTCTGCTGATTTAAAAATTTGAATATAGTTTTCGTTTATTACATTTGTGACCTCAAAGATAATACAAAAATTTCAAAACTCTAGAATTAGTAGTTTAGGAGAAAAGAAATGTTGTCTTAAACAGGTTTTTGGTAAAAAAAAAGGTGACTTTCCCGGCATGCATAATTGCTGGCAAATAATAGTGCTCATTTACACTATGAGGCCCATTTTTGTGTAAAATATCAATTTGATCCATCAAGGATTCTGGACCGTAGCGTGGCCACAACCTTTACGATTCATACTCACCCACTTAGCCACAGACATCGTCGAAAAAAACTTAAAAAAAACGACTTCTGGGACCTCAAAACATGTAATTCCGTTAAGATCTCGAGATCGAATTTTTTTACGTTTACTATACATTTCTTATAGAAAAGTAAAAAGAGGGTCTAAATTCCTATTAAAGAACAAGGAAAAACTTCCTGTATCTGAGGAGTCAACAGGGCAAATGCAAAGACGTAGGGTTAGCCTGCTAAGACAGTTCCTAGAAAGACCTTCAAACATGATAAAAAGTGTGGTTTACAAGGCAATGCCTGTACCATCTCTACTTAACATACGCACGTCGTACAAAAATAACAACCAACACACTTAAATTGCCTTAGGTAAGTTTATAAATATATAAACTTACATATATTTATGAATATAAAATCATAAGGTATAACAAATATAAAATATAATCATATAAATATTGCTTTATATACACTTATGTAATAACGACATAAGCCTTCTGAGATATGTTTTAAATTTAAATAGTTTATTTTATAGAAATAATTTTCATCACTCTTTTTCATTTATCAATATCAGTATGATACAGGTATTTAGAGGCTAGTAAAATATAAAAATATCCCCCAGTATATTTGTTTGTATAAACTAGAAGCATACTCAATTAAAACCAATTTTTTCTGCTATTAATATATTGCAGGACACTGACTACTTTATAAATTAAAAAAAAAACTTCAGTGCAGTCTGAAAGAAGAAAGTTTTAAAGCTGTTTCATAATCTGGGTATTTATAATGAGAATAGAAGATAACATATTAGTGATATTTAAAGTAGAAAAAAATAAACATATGCCTTTACAGATTGGTTTTCATATTGGTTTCAATTCATTTTTGTTAAAATAAATTATTTCAAGATTATTTAATTAACCATACGATGATACTTTTAAATAAACCAGAACTTTTGCTTCATCCTTTAATTATTAAGAAAATAAAACATGTTTTAAAATAATATGTTGTGTCTGCAAGTCAAGTTATTTACAAAAATAAAAAAAAATTGAAATAATAATAACAGACGGTTCAGCATGAGTCAAATAATAAAGTCGATATTTCCTTTCGTTACCAACAATCATATTTACTGAAAGACGCAGCAAATTTTTAGTGTAAAATTGATAAACAAAAATTCTGTTTCAATCGTTTAAACAAAATAATTTTTTTTTTTAGTGTACTAATTAAAATGAAAAAAAAAGGTAATAAAAGTTGAAAGAATATCTAAATAATAATTAAAACTTAACAATTGTTATTTAATTACAATTGTTTGAAGTGTGAGGAAGAAGGAGGTTTTACTATAGCTGTTATTAGAAACTACTATAGTGTGATTCTATGCTGTAGTGTGATTTTTTGAGACCACAAAAAAAAATCAAGTTTATTATCATATATAATAAAGCATGATATTAGATAGGATCAAAATGTATACTAAGCAAAAAGCTTTTTTATAACAATACTTTAAAATTACAAAAAACTGAAAACCTATAAATAACGCGATATTATACAAGATAAAAAATAAATTATATTTATTGAAGATAAATATAAATATATTAATACATTATATTAACAAGGTTTGAACAAAAACGTCCTAAGACCCAGCATATAATGTAATTTTTATAAATATCACTCTTGAAGTGTATCACAATGTAAGCTGATTATGCATATAAATTTAGCAAACGCTTCCTGCTTGCTAGAATATTGTAGACTGAAGGTCTGATATTATTATCAATATGTTGTTTCTTCTTTATTATAGTTTCAATTATATATGAGAAGTTAACAAAATCAATAATTAAATCTGTAAATTAAAATATTAATGTTCTATATGAATCAATATTTGATGTATATAGTTGAAATTTATTTTACAGATTATAAATGCACATTTATTTTCTTATATTTTGAGAAAATAAAAAAGGCTTGTTACAAGTGTTAAACAGTTTACGAAATGTTAATTTTTAGGTTTAGCAGGTATTAATTCATAATAAATTCTGCTCTACGTTTATACTTAAATGTATTTTAGTTCATAATATATACAACTTCTAGAAGAGGGAATAATTCGTTTAGTAAATTCTTATTCTGCTACCTGTCAGCAAAGATAATTATTTTTTTCAAAAATAAATAGGAATCATTCTGATATAACATAAAAGACACTGGAACAACTTACTTGAATATTTACTAAGTTGTGTCAGTTCACTCAATACGTCCTTTCTGTGAATTTCTATGTAAACCTATTTCCACTATATATATATATATATATATATATATATATATATAAGAGGTTTTGATAATATAAATTTGAAGAAGGAATCGTTGTAAAAATTTGCAAAAGGTTCTGAAAAGAGACCTATATCTTTTGACAAAAACAATGGTTTTTATCAGAATCCAAAGTTAAATTCAAGTTTGTATTTAACTTGTGACAAACTTATGAACAAGAATTAATATTTAGTCATACCTCTTGTAATGCTGTATGAGTTTTCCTTCCTACCAGTTTCACCTGTTACCTATCTTCGAAAGGAACTGATCTAAGGTCATTTTTATGGGCTGATATAACCTACTTCCCACTTTTGTCTTGAGTTATTTTCTCATTTTTACAATATTTTGAACATTTTAGTTAATACTGTTTCGTTTGATACTTTTCCACTGTTTTTTCATTGTTATATTATGATATGTAATTATTTCTGGTTTTCCAAATAGTTAGATCCATAAAATTTGGTTATGGTTTATTTCTATTTCGTGAGTGAATTTGATTTTACTATTTACCGAATTGAAATAGTTCTCAATATTTACTTCATTTTCATTACTTCCAATTTGAATTAATGTAATCCCTAAAGCAGTATCACAAATAACAAATGAATCTCACTTGTTCCTCTAGAATGAAAATCAGCAGGAACCATTTTATTGTTTTGTTTGTTTTCCGTTTTGATGGAAGTAAGATGTATGGACAATGATATTGACTTTAATAGAATGATTCAGCTTGCATCTTTATGATATGTTGACAGATATTATTATAATTTGGTAGTTATTTTTTATTTATTCACACAATGATTTTTTTTTTATTTTCAATGATTGAATTTCAATATTTATTTTCAATGATTTGACTTTTCAATGTGATGCTATAGAAAATGCAAAAAAAACAAGGTTTTACTCATGTTCCTTCAATAGCTTTATTTTCAACAACATGTACAAATGTAATACGATTCATCTTTACATTGTAATAATCAATATTTAAATATTGATATGAAAAACAATTACCATGGTTGCCTTAAGTTAGTTCCTCCCAGGCATAGAAAATTGTCATTTTTATTATTTATATACTTTATTTTTTCTGATTATTAGAATTCTTTAATCACGAATTTTATATATTAGATTAATATACAGCTATCCATACATATATCAGATAGTATACTTTATAGCTATATAAATCATGCAGAATTGAAATTATTTTAAGAATTATAACAACACAGAAGAAATAATGATTTCTTTTAAAAGAGTTTGTGTTATTAGGTTTCATACTAGAAATTTAGTTCGCTGAATCTATAACTAATAATAATATCAATATTTTATGCTATTATTATTGTCCCGATTAACTAAAATTTAATTTTTTTTTCTTATTTTTCAGCAACCTGTTCTTAAAATGTTGACTAAAAATCTTTCTGGTTCAGTTATTTCTTGTCAGTTAAAATTCAAAAGTTTAAATTATTTTAGCATGACTGACAAAATTTAAAGTCTTTTTGTTTGATTGCTATCACTCAAAAATTATTTCCCACAGTAGGAAAGTTAGTGAAAGCCTAGCATAAGATTTCATGCTAGTAATCCAGTTCTATTGTTCTTATATTAAAGAAATGATTTATTTTATCCTATTATTTATATTTAATAATAGGATAAAGTTTATCCTATATGCCAACCAAATTTGGTGGATAAGAAATCATATTTTTAAGTCGTTATATTTCTGCATTAACCGTAATTTACTGTTAAAGTATAAGCTAAAGTTAGAGCTTTTGTGCTATTACATATCTCATTAATATCATTTGAAATTTTATTTAAATTCGTTCTATGATTAATTGTAATTTTTCTTCAATTATAAATTATTTTAAAATCCAAATAATTATTAATACAATTCTCTTTATTATAATATAGTACAGTATCGCTGTATCAATTTATCAGAAATAATTAGTAAATTTAAAATTAGAATTATCCTCTGTATTAAAATAACTTTGTATTCAAATATGCAATTTGAATTTGAGATAGATCCAATATCTTGATAAATTAATCTGGATGATCTTAATACTATCTTATGAATATTTAATAAATTAATGCAAATGTGAATTTACATAATTTTTTTTTTTAAATTAAAGATAGTATGGTAGACATAGACAATAAATATCATTAAATTTATTTTAAACCACACTTTCTACATTCAACTTCTAGTGTTCACAACCATTGAAAATATCGACTATCGGAAAGTGATTTTTCTCATATTTGTCCTGTGTTAAGTTGGAGCCTACATTCTGCCTCATCACCTGTCAGTCTTACCATATCTACCCTTATGGTTTTTCTTCTCCTGGTGACGAACTTATGTTCGAAATTTTATCTTAAGGAATATTTGCTCTTTCCAGTATTCTCTGTATTTTTATTAATTTATTTAACGATCCTTTTATTAGTATGACTAATTAATTACAAGATGAAGTTCTTCATTAACTATTTATAACAATTTATAAATATGTTTTTAATTTGTTATAAAAAAAATAAATAACGACAATAAGAAAAAGAACAAATATTATTATTATAGAGTGAAAAAAAAATTCAATCACCAAACCTTTAAATGTCAAAAAAAAAAAAGAAAGAGAAAATAAATTAGCCTTTACAACAAATTTCAACTGAAAATTGTTTTAGTAATTTCTTTCTTTATGACATTCTCCTTTAACAACTTCGTACAGTTTAAGGCTTTTATTAATGTTTTTACATTCTTTTTTCCCAATAAATAAGTTTAATTATAATGAAAAATATTATTTTAATTTTAAAAATGTAAAATAAGCATCAATACTTTTTATTGACTTAAGATATTAACAACAGATCAACCAAACAACAGATCTATCTTTATACTATATTTTAGTAAATATTTATGTATTTCAGTGAACTAAACTTAAAGGTAAAAGAAATAACAACAGATTGTTTCAACAATTGTTTGCGGATAATAAAAAGAAATAAAACTTATAAATATGAGAAGATGAGTATTATCGCTCAATCAATAGGCAACTCGTAATGTTGGAGGATAACACAACCAGTAGATACCGTCAGATAGAGTTAATGTACAAGCAGTAGACCTCATTGAAAGGTTCAACATTTCAATTTGTTATTACCCAAACTATGAGCTAAATAATGAAAAATACTTGCTTCAAAATAAAGATTTGTAATAATAAAACTTTTAATATTTTTTCTGTTCACACAAGATTTTTCAAACTATTTCGACACTTGCAAAGGCCAACCACTAAAATCCTATTAAAATAATTTTATCATGATAAATCATTTGAATATTACTCCTCCAGTAACACTTTAACTGAATATGGTTCAAAAATAATGAGCTAATAGTAATATGCAGTACTGTGTAATACTGTACTGAACTGAAAATACACGTGTCACTATTTTTTGTTTCAGCACACCATTTCTCTTGTAACATAAGTTAAGGCACGAGCATCTTAGCCAACAAACATTTCTCTGCCATGTTATTATCAACGACCTTCTATTTTTAAAATTGAATTTACTTTAATCTAATTAATCAATTTCTCCTAAGAGGGGATTTAGTTACACAATGTCATTTTGCAGTTGCATATGACTGTAGACATACTTAATAATTTAATATAAATTAATTGATAATTTAAGAGGCTTATACATGTATACATGATTATAACATTCATTTTAAGCTCTTCTTTTAGTATTATATAATATTCGTTATAATAAGATTTTGAAATAAAATTTCATATCTTCAATAACTACTGGTTATAAAAACATATGTTTTATCCTCAATTGAAAGAAATTTATGGGCTGATAATAAATTGTGTAATATGAAATTTAAAATAGGAAGAATAATACACCCAACAAAACCTCTATTGTTTGTAAACAATAGGATTTAAAGTATATCTTGAGTTAAATACGTAGGATTTGTTTTCATTTTTTTTTTTACATTGACTCAGATATTTTTTAAGTTAATCGACTGAAATAATATTGTTTTTTATGAAGAAATTTGAAATTTTTTCATGACAATATGAGATGTAAGAATAAAATTCTTATACATGTGAAAAGTCAACGCCAATCAATCAATTATAGTTTCTGATGCTTTCTATGGTATCATGGATTTGTCTAACAAAATGCTATAGTCAATGTATGTTGCACACTTGAACTTAATATTAGACGTAGACTTTCTTGTGTTTATGAATCTTACTATCTTTGGTTAATATTGAATTAAAAGGAATGGACTCCTTAATTTTATATTACAAAACGGATACTAATTTAAGCTATTTCTTTGGTGATTCGATGACACTAGTTGTCAAGAACTTTGATATTAAGTTTCCTTGTAGTATTGTTAAGTGTAGGCCAATCCTGATTTTTTCCTCTACCGTAAGTAAGGTGACCGTGATTTTGATGTAATTATATGTTTTGAAATCCTAGAAGTCATTTATGAAGTTTTTTCAATGATGTTTGTGAGTGTGTGGGTGAATGGGTGAGTATCCATTCAAAGTTTGTGACCACGCTGCGGTCCAGAATCTTTGATGAATCAATTTGATATTTTATACAAATATGGGTCCCTCACTGTAGATGAGCCCTATTGTTTAGGAGTACATATGCATCATGGTAAAGTCACCTTTTTTTTTACGTAAAACCTGTTTTTTTACTACATTTTATTTTTCCTAAACAACTAATTATAGTGATATGAGAATTTGGTATTATCTTTGAGGTTACAAAACCAATAAACGAAAAAATGTTTTGAGGTCCCAGAAGACTTTTTATGATGTTTTTTGATGATGTCTGTGTGTGAATGGGTAGGTGCGTGGGTGGTATGTATCCAAAGTTTGTTACCACACTACGGTACAGAATCTTCGATGGATCAATTTGATAATTTATACAAAAATGGGTCTCATAGTGTAGATGATCCCGATTGTTTGGGAGGAATTATGCATGATAATGACGCCATTTTTATGTAAAATATCAATTTGATCCATCAAATATACTGTTCCGTATCGTCTACACAAAACGTTTGGATACATACTCACCCACCCACGCACAGACATCAAACAAAGTCATAGAAGGACTTTGAGGACCTTTAAACATGTAATTCCAACACAACATCAACAGGAGATATTCCACATTCCAAGTTGGGTTTTCAGATTTTTACTGTTTTATTGCCCTTTGAGGTTATTCAAAGTATAGAACATTCTTATTAGATTTCTAATTATTAGTTGATTTTTTTGGACATTGTTTCGTTTTTCTATAATCAGCCCTTTAACGTTAAAGAACATATTGCAATCATAAAATGTAAGATAATGCAAATTTCTATTCTTGTAATATTGGTAACTAAGTATTTAGCTTATCTTCTCATAAGAACTATTTTTTCCTATAATTTTTTTACTGTAAATTCAGTGTTCTAACAGGTTGGAGAGCTGTATCCACCAGACAAGCTGCTTTTAAACTATCAGTGCTGGCCTTGACCATAGCCTTGTGCAGTATATATTTATTGTGCACCCCTACTAAATTTAATGCAAGCAAGCATAAATGCATTTTGCTCGGAGTAACTACTTTTTTATGAAGCCCTCGAAAAATGGCTCCGTTTTTTGCATTTAAAAACAGGACAGTTTGCTCTGGGATGACAGAACACTGGACAACAATTATACTTTTTTTTTGGTGCAAATTATTACCTGCTCTTCTAAAAGAAGAAAGTAAAATTTGTTCAACCTCGTTTTCTTGTGATGTTTAATTCACATACTGAATATTACAGTAGCGTTGTGCATAAGATTGCGACAGCTCTAGTGTCCTACCCTGCCTCGTCAAATTGCAAGGTTTTGTTTTCGAACAGCCTTTACCTGATACGAGTCGAGCTCAGCCCAGTAATAAATACATCATTTATAACTGGTCTTTGTATTCGGTTGAACAAACAGAATGAAATACACATTCTATACTTCATAGCTTCAATTATTTTATAAATCGGTCTATGACCTCACCTTCTCCTAAACAGCAAATGACGGGAAAAAATTTGTTCTTTTTTGTTATGTATGATGCGATTAGTGCCTCTACTGCTTGTGAATAACTTGAGTTTAACATAATATGGTCACTTATTATTTCAATACCAAGATCGGAAAAAAAATAATTAATTCTTTTAATTTTTCCTCATCGAAATTAATTCATAGGTTCAGTTTATCTTGATTCTTTGCAACATCAAAATTGGACTAAAACTGGACTAAAAAAACAGTAACATGGAGATAGAAACACAGACAAATAAAACAAAACTCACAGACATAGTTTGATTTCCGTCGAACTCAGCTATAGTGGCAGCAGGCACTCGAATTTCCTTCCATCAGAGAATTATCGACACAGTGACATGTTTCATAAGAATGAAAGACGTAAATATGTGACGTAAATAATCCATTTAATAAAACAATTATAAGAACTAAATAAACTAAATTCACAAAAAGAATACGCATAAAAAAGATCACAAAAGCTTACTATATTTTGACTGCCTCGTCGTCAGTCACTCCAAAGACAAGCGACAACTGAAGTGACACCTCATTGAAGAGACACTTAATCAATGTAGCTGACTGAGAGAGGGGGGGGGGACAAGGATAAATAAGATTAATACTAACAAAAATAAATAAAGAAAAACATTTGAAAATAATAAAAACTATATACATTAAAATAAACTCTAAATAAACATATATAAGTAAACAAAACTGTATAAAAAAACTATATATATAATTATTAAGAATAATTAACAAGTGAGGTTAACTCAGGAGCAGATCTACCCAGGAGACAAATAAGTGCTTCTTCTGAAACTCTGTAATGATAATATGTTGTGATATCTCGAATAGGATTTTCAATTATTTTAGGTTTGGAAGCAATCTTCATTTTTCCACTAGAGTTAGCAGTTATAGTTCAATGAATTCTATTAAAGCTTCTTTATCGAGGAGCATATATAAACAAAAGAGGAATAGGTGTATTTGAGGCAAAACAACATAACATTTTCTACTGAAAAGGTCAGGCAATGCAGATCTAAACTGAACAAAACGATTATCACATATTCAGATTCTGTGGTAATAATAGTTCATAATTAAGTAAAATTTATCTCAAGATTTTTCAAAACACCTTTAAAAGGAATTATAAATGAAAATAAAGTTTGTAATGAAGAAAAAAATCCAAAGTAATAACTTGTTTAACTTAAAACCTTTAAATTTTAATCAATAGTGAACAATAAATTCGTTAATTGTAAATAAATAAATGATGTCATATCCCAAAGTTCATACTGGGTACGAACGAATACTTTAAGGGTTCAGTGGGGTGAGTCTGGATGACACCGATACGGAGAAGCAAATGAATGGCATGTACGTGCTCCTTATCATCCAGCGTGCAGTAGTCCTCCTTTGATGTTTCAAGAGTCTAGAAACAAGAAAAGAAGCATATTAATAAGCGGGATAAGCTAAGGTCTCAATGAATAAAACCACAGATGTATTACATTTAAACAGTGCCGTATAAATATTAAAATCGTGGAAGCGCCAAAAATTATTCTTTTTTTCTTAGAAGGGCTGACAATCCATCTTGCATAAAACAATCTAATTCAAGAGGGCCGGTTAGATATAGCAATCAAATATGCTATAATAGCATTAAGTAAAAATATTGGTGTTATCCTGATACCACCGTTTATGACTTTTTTTTCGAGATATCTACTACCAGATATAACCCGCCTTCGCTTACATGCCCATTACGTCTCTACACCCATTAAAACACAAAATGTTTACCCCTCAAAAAAAATGTCTGGACCTAAGTTTTATATAAACAACGCGTTTTAAACCCATAGACTTATTCGTTGGGTTACATGCACAGTACAAATAATAGCTACAGGGAAACTCATAAAATCAAATTAATAGAAAATACTCTAAATGAAGACTAAAGAATTGCATATATCCTTATCGGGAAAGCAAAAGATAACTAACTGTCAGTCTGGCCTGCGCTTCGGGGTGTTTGGCCACTAGGTAGAGCAGGAACACCAGTGTGTAGCCCCTTACAAGCCCCAAAGCTTGTTATTCCTTACAGCAGTATAAGAGAGCTGCAACAAACTGTCTTAAAAGTTCGTGGAACTGTGATATCGGACGCACTTGCTACGAGATTCAAGGCTCTCCAAGCGATCCTTACTTATTCAAATCGTTTTCAAGGTCAGTCTCAACATTTGCAGCGAACAACATATTGTTCACGAACAGGCCATATTGTGATGAACAAATATTTAAACCGGTTCAACTTAACTGACATTGCCCTGTATGGAGTCTGCTTGTTAGAAGAGAAAAACCTAGAACATATTCTTCTTCAGTGCTCGCACTTCGTGTGCGAGCGAGAAGTACTAAAGGAGAAGCCAGGAAATGAGACCACTCTGAAAAAAATCCTAGTAAAGTAAAAAAGTAGGTTTGTGAGAAGAAATTAACGTAAGACGATATATTTATAGATCTCCTATAAATATTATACTTCAATTTGCTTCCATTACTATGTAAAAGTATATCCAAAAAAGGGGGTTTATTTTTTTTTAATTTACTATAAGTAAAGTATAGTGATGGTGAAAAAATTCGATCTGGAGATTTCGATGGAATTATATGTTTTGAGGTCCCAAAAGTCGTTTTATGAAGTTTTTTCGATGATGTCTGTGTGTGTGGGTGAGTGCGTTAGCATTGCTTGTTACCACGCTACGGTCCAGAATCTTTGATGATCAAGTTGATATTTATGGGCCCCATATTGCAAATGATCTATTGTTTGGGAAGAGAATTATACATGACGTGGAAGTCACTTTTTTTTGCCAAAAACAGTTTTTTAGAAAAATGTTTGTCTCCTAAACTGCTAATTTGAAATTTTAGCTAAAGAGCTTTGAAATTTTTGCATGATCTTTGGGGTTACAAATGCAATGAACGAAAAAAATATTCAATATTTTATATTTTTCAATAAAATATAAAAATTTGTACTTATAATTCAATTTCAAACCTTGTGAGAGTGATGCAAGCCATACCATTTGACGGATCAAAATGAAACTATGCCTAAAAATAGAACATCATGTGGAGGCTGAGTTGAGATATTTTTTTTCAAAATTGCATCCACCAAAGGGGCGTTAGAGTTCGATTTCTGTTTTCAGAAAATGCTTTTTTAACGCTAAACGGCTCATTAAAAAATCATGAATATTTGACCAAAAATGGAACAAATAATTAGCAATTCATAAAAAAATGCATGAAATTTCAACTAAAGCAAAGAGCAATAAGCTATAAAAACTGTTTGTTTATCCTGGACTAAGGAATCACCTGTTAAACTTGTCTAATTTTAGCAGGAGGACATTTTTTTAACGAATCAACTGAGATAAAATTTTTACATGTAAAAAATCACCGCCAATAAACATAAGTAAATTACCTATGTCTTCCATGGCATGATGGATTTGCCTCATAAAATGCTTTAATAAATCTATATAATGCACTCTTGAGCAAAACTTAATATCAGTTACAATTACATTATCACTGTGAATTGTAGTACCTTTCCATGATATTGAAATGTGACGAATGGACTCTTTCCTCAAGAAAGAGGACTTATGTTTGTTGAGAGATATACAGTTTTTTCGCTATTCTCGTCTAATAGTTCATACTTATCATTTTCAAAAATTAGAAGCTCCCAACTATAAAAGATTTAAATTATATTGAATAGCTGGCTTCAAATTTGAGTTAAGTATGTAAACTGGTTAATTACTAATATATTTTTTCCCAATATACATTCATAAGAAGCTTATGACAGAGTACAAGACGCAAGAAAAAAGATAACACTCACTCAGAGAAAATTGGTATATATGATTTTTTACAAAGTGGAAGGAAAATGATTTTATTAAATACTAAGAAGCCATAAAATTCCCAGTACAACAATTCTATAAACGACCAAAAATATAAAAGATAATTCAAAATTGAATTATTCGTTTGAAGATTAATAAATGTAAATATCGTTCATCCTGATAATAAATTATAAATCATCTTAAAACGACATTTTTCTTCGATGTTTATGATGTTTTTCAGAGAAAACAAGAGTATTTTCCTGTTTTAAATTTGAAAATTTCACTTAAATATTCAATGTAGAAGGAGGTCAAGTAAACGATGTAAGAAATCCACTAGTTATTTGAACAAAATCCATGTTCCCTTGTAGGAGATTATTTCGTATAAAGAAATTTTCATTTTGACTTTTCAAAAATGTTATTACTGCTATAGTTATACTAATAAAATTATTTGCATCAGGTGTGTGATGTACAAAAATAAGCTTATATATTGATATGTCCTTCAATCACTATCTGTACTATCTCAGGAATGAACGACTAATAAACATCTCCCATTTAGATATTTACTTTATGCTTGAATGAGAAGTTATATATGATACACCCAACAAGTTTCATATTAAGTTTACTTATAGTAAAGGTGAGTGTAGGCCACTCCAGATTTTTATTTTTCAATTGAATGGCGGAACTAACAGATTGAGGGTATCCAAAAAGGTTCTAACATTTTCACAATCTGGCCAAATGCATAAAACATTTCGAGTATAAATAATTCCGATAAGTTTTACTTTTGTATCCATTTATCCATATTTACTAAGCACTTAATCCCGTTCTGAACGTATATATATATATATATATATATATACCATGATACACGAAAAACGGTCCGGCAGGACAGATTACACTTAAAATAAACTATGACACATAGACAGAAACATAACAAAGACTCACTTTTCAATATTTCGACCGCAATGGCGGCCGTCTTCAGGAGAACAAGTGAATTGACGGAGGGACCGGAGTCGAAATATTGAAAAGTGAGTCTCTGTAATGTTTCTGTCTATGTGTTACAAAGTAAAGAAACACACTTACAAACTCAAAATTTTCGGGTAATCCGTCTTCAGGAGAAAAGAGAAAGGGAGACCAAGCACGTTGCAGATGTACATATATTTCATATTTTCCACGTTCCCTCATTGACTTTTGCTAACAATTATTTATTGCCTTTTTACTTTATATAGTTAATGAATTCATCTAAACATTATATACCTGTTTTATATATTTATATTATTTTTTTTTAACTTTATTTTGTCATGAATGGGCACTTGTACTACTGAAATAATGATTTTCAGTCCCCACTATACTCATCATTTTTGAAATCAGTTAAATAAATAAACCTATAGATATATACTAAGTATAGTTATGTCATAAAAAAAGAATTAAAATCAATTACACTCACCTGAAGGATGGAAAAAACACTTTGCTTCATATTTGGATAAAAGTTGTCTAATATATATTTCTACAAGAAAAAATAAAATAAAAGTATATACAATATAAAAAAATAACAAATAAATAATGTTTTCTAACCAACGATATAATAGACAGCTCCTGTATATTAAATTTAGTTTAAACTAGCAAACGTACCCGTCTTTGATGGAATCAAAAATCTATTACACTTCGTATTTCAAATACCATTTCAAAGTATAAAGGAGTAGAAAATACAACGGTAGGGTAAAAAGTTAATGAAATGGTCTCCACATATAAAAATTTAATGGTATAAACAACGCGTTTCGAACACGTAGTGTTCTTGCTCAGGTATTAAGTAAAAAATATAATGATACCAGAGAGTTATCTATAGTATACAGTAAATATAGTACAAAATAAAATTAAAATAAAATAAGGAAGAGAATACGAACCTAAGGGTGAGTGTCGGTGGTACAACTGACTTGGAAGAAGATGGACGTGGGTAGGGTATGGGTTACATCTGATTCATATTAGAAGGCAGGTACATTTCATTATTTTTTTCCCCTAAAGGTTAGGCTATGCCTTCAAATTTGCTCTAGGACTAAGTGTAGGACACATATTGAAAATATAACACAGAGAACTATAACGAAATATAAACATATATAGGAATACGGAGAAAAAGGAACATTTTTTTTTTTTAATAAATAAATTAAGAAAAGTTGTACACTTGAGGATTTGTTCATTCAGGCAAGTAGAAGAATCATCGCGCACTAATTTGTTAATTTCATAGCCTTTTCAAATAGTTATTTCACGGAATTTATTCTTTCTATGTAAAATTTGTATATTTAGGTCTGGGAAAAATTGGTGGTTATTGGTGACTATATGTTTGGCAAAATGGGACATGGATTGATTATTGTTGGGGGATTTGGTTTTCTGTTTAACTTCTTGTACATGTTCTTTTATTCTTTTGTCAAACGATCTTAGAGTCATGCCTATATAATGAGAAGGGCAATTAGCGCACGACAATTTATATACACCACTAAGAGAAAGGGGTTCTTGAGCTCTTTTTAAAGATAGCAGGGAGTTTAAGTCACCTGAGTTTCTGTAACTGACTTTTAATATTTTTGTAATATTTTGGCTATTCTTAAGGATGGATTACCAATGTATGGGATCACCACCGAGGTTTGCGTGATTTTTGTAGAGGATCTGATTAAGGGGAAAGCCTGGCTAACTATTTTATTTCTCTCTTTCCTTCTAATTAGTTTGTTAATGAAATCTGTGGAATATCCGTTGTTTTTGGCTATGGTTTAATCATTCCAATTGTAATATTGCTCATACTTTTTACTCTAGAACAAAAAATCTCCTAAATGTATATTTCTCTAAGAAGGAAATAGAACTTTTAGATAAGAGTTTGAAATTCTGCCCCTCCAAACAAATAACAAGTTCCCACATCCGTTCACTCGCACTCAGCCTAGACAGCTATTTACCCAAGAGCAGACCTAATGATTTGACTGCTAAAATTTCTGCCAGCCTATTAAATAGTTTTAAAAACCCAATTAATGCTATTCAAAGGAATATCTGCAAAAAAATAGAGCAAAAGATCAAGGATAATAATCTAGATATAACAAAAGCAGATAAAGGTAACACCACTGGCATTCTCTCTTTTAAATCTTATCTTGAAAAAACTAACAGTTTCTTAAATTCTGAAAACTATCAGATTTTACCTATAGACCCAACTCAGAAATTAAAAAATGTCCTGAAAATTACTCTCAAAAAATGTCCAAAACTAATACCTAAACCGTTTCTGTTTCTTTCATTAAACCCCAAAGCCCCTGTCTTATACCCACTTCCAAAAATACATAAGCCAGACATACCCATAAGACCCATTGTTTCTTTTACAGGCTCCCCTCTTTACAAAATATCAAAACACGTAAATTCTCTGTTTCAGCAATTAACTAAGTTCAAAAATCCATTTTCTATAAAAAAATTAAATTGAGCTAATGAAAGATCTAAAAGAAGTAGATATTCCGAACAACGCTGTTCTAGTTAGCTTCGATGTAAAAAACCTTTTCCTCAGTGTTCCAATCCCCGATCTTATAAATATAATAAAAGAAATAGTTTCTCAAACAGTTGATGACCAGACAATCCAAAATGAACTCTTAAGGCTCTGTAAATTGTGCGTAGAAAATAACTATTTTTGTTTTAATAATAAATTTTATAAACAGTCCAACATAGGCCTTCCGATGGGATCTAATGCCCCCCCCCCCCCCCCATGTTTGCTGATCTCTTTTTAAGTTGTTTAGAGGAAAAATTGTTTTCCTCTGACGAACCCCTATCTAAATCAATTCTAATCTGGAGAAGATATGTTGATGTATTGGTTATCTTTAAAGAAACACGTACACAACTTGATTCTTTGTTGAATTTATTATACCGACTAAATCCACACATTACGTTTACCATGGAGTGCGAGTCGAATGAGTCTCTGAATTATTTAGATCTGACTATAAACTAAGGTCACCTTTGATATCTACCGTAAACCTACATACACAGATTCTATAATACATGCAACATCTTTTCACCCAATGCCTCATAAATTAAGTACTTTTCACTCGATGATTCACCGACTTTTTACTGTGCCCTTATCTAGTGAAAACAAAAGCAAAGAGATCCAAACTATAAAACCTGGATGTGGGAACTTGTTATTTGTTTGGAGGGGCAGAATTTCAAACTCTTATCTAAAAGTTCTATTTCCTTCTTAGAGAAATATACATTTAGGAGATTTTTTGTTCTAGAGTAAAAAGTATGAGCAATATTACAATTGGAATGATTAAACCATAGCCAAAAACAACGGATATTCCACAGATTTAATTAACAAACTAATTAGAAGGAAAGAGAGAAATAAAATAGTTAGCCAGGCATTCCCCTTAATCAGCTCCTCTACAAAAATCACGCAAACCTCGGTGGTGATCCCATACATTGGTAATCCATCCTTAAGAATAGCCAAAATATTACAAAAATATTAAAAGTCAGTTACAGAAACTCAGGTGACTTAAACTCACTGCTATCTTTAAAAAGAGCTCAAGAACCCCTTTCTCTTAGTGGTGTATATAAATTGTCGTGCGCTAATTGCCCTTCTCATTATATAGGCATGACTCTAAGATCGTTTGACAAAAGAATAAAAGAACATGTACAAGAAGTTAAACAGAAAACCAAATCCCCCAACAATAATCAATCCATGTCCCATTTTGCCAAACATATAGTCACCAATAACCACCAATTTTTCCCAGACCTAAATATACAAATTTTACATAGAAAGAATAAATTCCGTGAAACAACTATTTGAAAAGGCTATGAAATTAACAAATTAGTGCGCGATGATTCTTCTACTTGCCTGAATGAACAAATCCCCAAGTGTACAACTTTTCTTAATTTATTTATTAAAAAAAAAAAATGTTCCTTTTTCTCCGTATTCCTATATATGTTTATATTTCGTTATAGTTCTCTGTGTTATATTTTCAATATGTGTCCTACACTTAGTCCTAGAGCAAATTTGAAGGCATAGCCTAACCTTTAGGGGAAAAAAATAATGAAATGTACCTGCCTTCTAATATGAATCAGATGTACCCCATAACCTCACCCACGTCTATCCTATTCCCAGTCAGTTCACACTCACCCTTAGGATCGTATTCTCTTCCTTATTTTATTTTTATTTTGTACTATATTTACTGTATACTATAGATAAATCTCTGGTATCATTATATGTTTTACTTAATACCTGAGGAAGAACACTACGTGTTCGAAACGCGTTATTTATACCATTAAATTTTTATATGTGGAGACCATTTCTTTAACTTTTTACCTTACAATAAGTAAATATCACATAATAAGTGATTGCACTACGATGGAAAATACAATTATTAGTACAGTGTTAAGCAAATGCCTCTATATATACCACATTAGCTGTCTGTCCTTCAGGTTCATGGAAGAATAAACAGTTGGAACCTCTGACTCTTGAGCAAGTAAACTACAGTTAACCATGTGAGAAAAACTTGGTCTAACTCACTTTAATTCCTGCGTTAGATAAAGTTTCACCATGCGATTTAGTTAACGTCATTACGAAATAGACTCTGACAGGACTTTGCAATCGTTTCAACGCAAACAGATAGTGGCTCAGAATCAATGGTATGCGTGATATACACACAGACTCCCCATTCCACACCCATATAGCGTAAGAACTTGTTTGTTGATTTTTTCTGCCTGTTCATATTAAGGTTGAGAATTGCTCGTTCACAAAACTATTTATTCTGAATAGATAGTAGAGCCTCAACTCTGGAAAACACCTTTTCAATGATGTCAAATACGTAATATATTCATATCCTCAAATGAAATTAAAATCAACTAACAAGACCTACTAGCTACACCTGTATATTTTCAAAATAAACATGTCTGTGAAGTTAGCATAATACAGCTTAAAGCCCCATAACTTCGATTTTGCCTTGAATTATCAATCTATTCAGAGCCTATATATCAAGTTAGTCATACACAAATCTACTGTCAAAGTTTCAGTTCGCCATGACTCATGGTGGCTGGGTTTACTTGTGACAAACGTTTTTGCTTTAAACGTCCTTTAAACAAAGTAAAGTTACTTCGATGTTGAATTTCCAATCAATTCAGAGCCTATATTTTAAGTTAGACCTAGAAAAATCTACTGTCAAAGTTTCAGCTTGATATTTATGGTGACTGAGTTTACTTGTGACAAAATTTTGCGGGCAAACCGACAAACTGACAGAAATTTTTCTAAGGGTGGATTCGGTTTCTCCAAAGGAATTATAAATGAAAATAAAGTTTGTAATGAAGAAAAAAATCCAAAGTAATAACTTGTTTAACTTAAAACCTTTAAATTTTAATCAATAGTGAACAATAAATTCGTTAATTGTAAATAAATAAATGATGTCATATCCCAAAGTTCATACTGGGTACGAACGAATACTTTAAGGGTTCAGTGGGGTGAGTCTGGATGACACCGATACGGAGAAGCAAATGAATGGCATGTACGTGCTCCTTATCATCCAGCGTGCAGTAGTCCTCCTTTGATGTTTCAAGAGTCTAGAAACAAGAAAAGAAGCATATTAATAAGCGGGATAAGCTAAGGTCTCAATGAATAAAACCACAGATGTATTACATTTAAACAGTGCCGTATAAATATTAAAATCGTGGAAGCGCCAAAAATTATTCTTTTTTTCTTAGAAGGGCTGACAATCCATCTTGCATAAAACAATCTAATTCAAGAGGGCCGGTTAGATATAGCAATCAAATATGCTATAATAGCATTAAGTAAAAATATTGGTGTTATCCTGATACCACCGTTTATGACTTTTTTTTCGAGATATCTACTACCAGATATAACCCGCCTTCGCTTACATGCCCATTACGTCTCTACACCCATTAAAACACAAAATGTTTACCCCTCAAAAAAAATGTCTGGACCTAAGTTTTATATAAACAACGCGTTTTAAACCCATAGACTTATTCGTTGGGTTACATGCACAGTACAAATAATAGCTACAGGGAAACTCATAAAATCAAATTAATAGAAAATACTCTAAATGAAGACTAAAGAATTGCATATATCCTTATCGGGAAAGCAAAAGATAACTAACTGTCAGTCTGGCCTGCGCTTCGGGGTGTTTGGCCACTAGGTAGAGCAGGAACACCAGTGTGTAGCCCCTTACAAGCCCCAAAGCTTGTTATTCCTTACAGCAGTATAAGAGAGCTGCAACAAACTGTCTTAAAAGTTCGTGGAACTGTGATATCGGACGCACTTGCTACGAGATTCAAGGCTCTCCAAGCGATCCTTACTTATTCAAATCGTTTTCAAGGTCAGTCTCAACATTTGCAGCGAACAACATATTGTTCACGAACAGGCCATATTGTGATGAACAAATATTTAAACCGGTTCAACTTAACTGACATTGCCCTGTATGGAGTCTGCTTGTTAGAAGAGAAAAACCTAGAACATATTCTTCTTCAGTGCTCGCACTTCGTGTGCGAGCGAGAAGTACTAAAGGAGAAGCCAGGAAATGAGACCACTCTGAAAAAAATCCTAGTAAAGTAAAAAAGTAGGTTTGTGAGAAGAAATTAACGTAAGACGATATATTTATAGATCTCCTATAAATATTATACTTCAATTTGCTTCCATTACTATGTAAAAGTATATCCAAAAAAGGGGGTTTATTTTTTTTTAATTTACTATAAGTAAAGTATAGTGATGGTGAAAAAATTCGATCTGGAGATTTCGATGGAATTATATGTTTTGAGGTCCCAAAAGTCGTTTTATGAAGTTTTTTCGATGATGTCTGTGTGTGTGGGTGAGTGCGTTAGCATTGCTTGTTACCACGCTACGGTCCAGAATCTTTGATGATCAAGTTGATATTTATGGGCCCCATATTGCAAATGATCTATTGTTTGGGAAGAGAATTATACATGACGTGGAAGTCACTTTTTTTTGCCAAAAACAGTTTTTTAGAAAAATGTTTGTCTCCTAAACTGCTAATTTGAAATTTTAGCTAAAGAGCTTTGAAATTTTTGCATGATCTTTGGGGTTACAAATGCAATGAACGAAAAAAATATTCAATATTTTATATTTTTCAATAAAATATAAAAATTTGTACTTATAATTCAATTTCAAACCTTGTGAGAGTGATGCAAGCCATACCATTTGACGGATCAAAATGAAACTATGCCTAAAAATAGAACATCATGTGGAGGCTGAGTTGAGATATTTTTTTTCAAAATTGCATCCACCAAAGGGGCGTTAGAGTTCGATTTCTGTTTTCAGAAAATGCTTTTTTAACGCTAAACGGCTCATTAAAAAATCATGAATATTTGACCAAAAATGGAACAAATAATTAGCAATTCATAAAAAAAATGCATGAAATTTCAACTAAAGCAAAGAGCAATAAGCTATAAAAACTGTTTGTTTATCCTGGACTAAGGAATCACCTGTTAAACTTGTCTAATTTTAGCAGGAGGACATTTTTTTAACGAATCAACTGAGATAAAATTTTTACATGTAAAAAATCACCGCCAATAAACATAAGTAAATTACCTATGTCTTCCATGGCATGATGGATTTGCCTCATAAAATGCTTTAATAAATCTATATAATGCACTCTTGAGCAAAACTTAATATCAGTTACAATTACATTATCACTGTGAATTGTAGTACCTTTCCATGATATTGAAATGTGACGAATGGACTCTTTCCTCAAGAAAGAGGACTTATGTTTGTTGAGAGATATACAGTTTTTTCGCTATTCTCGTCTAATAGTTCATACTTATCATTTTCAAAAATTAGAAGCTCCCAACTATAAAAGATTTAAATTATATTGAATAGCTGGCTTCAAATTTGAGTTAAGTATGTAAACTGGTTAATTACTAATATATTTTTTCCCAATATACATTCATAAGAAGCTTATGACAGAGTACAAGACGCAAGAAAAAAGATAACACTCACTCAGAGAAAATTGGTATATATGATTTTTTACAAAGTGGAAGGAAAATGATTTTATTAAATACTAAGAAGCCATAAAATTCCCAGTACAACAATTCTATAAACGACCAAAAATATAAAAGATAATTCAAAATTGAATTATTCGTTTGAAGATTAATAAATGTAAATATCGTTCATCCTGATAATAAATTATAAATCATCTTAAAACGACATTTTTCTTCGATGTTTATGATGTTTTTCAGAGAAAACAAGAGTATTTTCCTGTTTTAAATTTGAAAATTTCACTTAAATATTCAATGTAGAAGGAGGTCAAGTAAACGATGTAAGAAATCCACTAGTTATTTGAACAAAATCCATGTTCCCTTGTAGGAGATTATTTCGTATAAAGAAATTTTCATTTTGACTTTTCAAAAATGTTATTACTGCTATAGTTATACTAATAAAATTATTTGCATCAGGTGTGTGATGTACAAAAATAAGCTTATATATTGATATGTCCTTCAATCACTATCTGTACTATCTCAGGAATGAACGACTAATAAACATCTCCCATTTAGATATTTACTTTATGCTTGAATGAGAAGTTATATATGATACACCCAACAAGTTTCATATTAAGTTTACTTATAGTAAAGGTGAGTGTAGGCCACTCCAGATTTTTATTTTTCAATTGAATGGCGGAACTAACAGATTGAGGGTATCCAAAAAGGTTCTAACATTTTCACAATCTGGCCAAATGCATAAAACATTTCGAGTATAAATAATTCCGATAAGTTTTACTTTTGTATCCATTTATCCATATTTACTAAGCACTTAATCCCGTTCTGAACGTATATATATATATATATATATATATATATATATATACCATGATACACGAAAAACGGTCCGGCAGGACAGATTACACTTAAAATAAACTATGACACATAGACAGAAACATAACAAAGACTCACTTTTCAATATTTCGACCGCAATGGCGGCCGTCTTCAGGAGAACAAGTGAATTGACGGAGGGACCGGAGTCGAAATATTGAAAAGTGAGTCTCTGTAATGTTTCTGTCTATGTGTTACAAAGTAAAGAAACACACTTACAAACTCAAAATTTTCGGGTAATCCGTCTTCAGGAGAAAAGAGAAAGGGAGACCAAGCACGTTGCAGATGTACATATATTTCATATTTTCCACGTTCCCTCATTGACTTTTGCTAACAATTATTTATTGCCTTTTTACTTTATATAGTTAATGAATTCATCTAAACATTATATACCTGTTTTATATATTTATATTATTTTTTTTTAACTTTATTTTGTCATGAATGGGCACTTGTACTACTGAAATAATGATTTTCAGTCCCCACTATACTCATCATTTTTGAAATCAGTTAAATAAATAAACCTATAGATATATACTAAGTATAGTTATGTCATAAAAAAAGAATTAAAATCAATTACACTCACCTGAAGGATGGAAAAAACACTTTGCTTCATATTTGGATAAAAGTTGTCTAATATATATTTCTACAAGAAAAAATAAAATAAAAGTATATACAATATAAAAAAATAACAAATAAATAATGTTTTCTAACCAACGATATAATAGACAGCTCCTGTATATTAAATTTAGTTTAAACTAGCAAACGTACCCGTCTTTGATGGAATCAAAAATCTATTACACTTCGTATTTCAAATACCATTTCAAAGTATAAAGGAGTAGAAAATACAACGGTAGGGTAAAAAGTTAATGAAATGGTCTCCACATATAAAAATTTAATGGTATAAACAACGCGTTTCGAACACGTAGTGTTCTTGCTCAGGTATTAAGTAAAAAATATAATGATACCAGAGAGTTATCTATAGTATACAGTAAATATAGTACAAAATAAAATTAAAATAAAATAAGGAAGAGAATACGAACCTAAGGGTGAGTGTCGGTGGTACAACTGACTTGGAAGAGGATGGACGTGGGTAGGGTATGGGTTACATCTGATTCATATTAGAAGGCAGGTACATTTCATTATTTTTTTCCCCTAAAGGTTAGGCTATGCCTTCAAATTTGCTCTAGGACTAAGTGTAGGACACATATTGAAAATATAACACAGAGAACTATAACGAAATATAAACATATATAGGAATACGGAGAAAAAGGAACATTTTTTTTTTTAATAAATAAATTAAGAAAAGTTGTACACTTGAGGATTTGTTCATTCAGGCAAGTAGAAGAATCATCGCGCACTAATTTGTTAATTTCATAGCCTTTTCAAATAGTTATTTCACGGAATTTATTCTTTCTATGTAAAATTTGTATATTTAGGTCTGGGAAAAATTGGTGGTTATTGGTGACTATATGTTTGGCAAAATGGGACATGGATTGATTATTGTTGGGGGATTTGGTTTTCTGTTTAACTTCTTGTACATGTTCTTTTATTCTTTTGTCAAACGATCTTAGAGTCATGCCTATATAATGAGAAGGGCAATTAGCGCACGACAATTTATATACACCACTAAGAGAAAGGGGTTCTTGAGCTCTTTTTAAAGATAGCAGGGAGTTTAAGTCACCTGAGTTTCTGTAACTGACTTTTAATATTTTTGTAATATTTTGGCTATTCTTAAGGATGGATTACCAATGTATGGGATCACCACCGAGGTTTGCGTGATTTTTGTAGAGGATCTGATTAAGGGGAAAGCCTGGCTAACTATTTTATTTCTCTCTTTCCTTCTAATTAGTTTGTTAATGAAATCTGTGGAATATCCGTTGTTTTTGGCTATGGTTTAATCATTCCAATTGTAATATTGCTCATACTTTTTACTCTAGAAACAAAAAATCTCCTAAATGTATATTTCTCTAAGAAGGAAATAGAACTTTTAGATAAGAGTTTGAAATTCTGCCCCTCCAAACAAATAACAAGTTCCCACATCCGTTCACTCGCACTCAGCCTAGACAGCTATTTACCCAAGAGCAGACCTAATGATTTGACTGCTAAAATTTCTGCCAGCCTATTAAATAGTTTTAAAAACCCAATTAATGCTATTCAAAGGAATATCTGCAAAAAAATAGAGCAAAAGATCAAGGATAATAATCTAGATATAACAAAAGCAGATAAAGGTAACACCACTGGCATTCTCTCTTTTAAATCTTATCTTGAAAAAACTAACAGTTTCTTAAATTCTGAAAACTATCAGATTTTACCTATAGACCCAACTCAGAAATTAAAAAATGTCCTGAAAATTACTCTCAAAAAATGTCCAAAACTAATACCTAAACCGTTTCTGTTTCTTTCATTAAACCCCAAAGCCCCTGTCTTATACCCACTTCCAAAAATACATAAGCCAGACATACCCATAAGACCCATTGTTTCTTTTACAGGCTCCCCTCTTTACAAAATATCAAAACACGTAAATTCTCTGTTTCAGCAATTAACTAAGTTCAAAAATCCATTTTCTATAAAAAAATTAAATTGAGCTAATGAAAGATCTAAAAGAAGTAGATATTCCGAACAACGCTGTTCTAGTTAGCTTCGATGTAAAAAACCTTTTCCTCAGTGTTCCAATCCCCGATCTTATAAATATAATAAAAGAAATAGTTTCTCAAACAGTTGATGACCAGACAATCCAAAATGAACTCTTAAGGCTCTGTAAATTGTGCGTAGAAAATAACTATTTTTGTTTTAATAATAAATTTTATAAACAGTCCAACATAGGCCTTCCGATGGGATCTAATGCCCCCCCCCCCCCCCCATGTTTGCTGATCTCTTTTTAAGTTGTTTAGAGGAAAAATTGTTTTCCTCTGACGAACCCCTATCTAAATCAATTCTAATCTGGAGAAGATATGTTGATGTATTGGTTATCTTTAAAGAAACACGTACACAACTTGATTCTTTGTTGAATTTATTATACCGACTAAATCCACACATTACGTTTACCATGGAGTGCGAGTCGAATGAGTCTCTGAATTATTTAGATCTGACTATAAACTAAGGTCACCTTTGATATCTACCGTAAACCTACATACACAGATTCTATAATACATGCAACATCTTTTCACCCAATGCCTCATAAATTAAGTACTTTTCACTCGATGATTCACCGACTTTTTACTGTGCCCTTATCTAGTGAAAACAAAAGCAAAGAGATCCAAACTATAAAACCTGGATGTGGGAACTTGTTATTTGTTTGGAGGGGCAGAATTTCAAACTCTTATCTAAAAGTTCTATTTCCTTCTTAGAGAAATATACATTTAGGAGATTTTTTGTTCTAGAGTAAAAAGTATGAGCAATATTACAATTGGAATGATTAAACCATAGCCAAAAACAACGGATATTCCACAGATTTAATTAACAAACTAATTAGAAGGAAAGAGAGAAATAAAATAGTTAGCCAGGCATTCCCCTTAATCAGCTCCTCTACAAAAATCACGCAAACCTCGGTGGTGATCCCATACATTGGTAATCCATCCTTAAGAATAGCCAAAATATTACAAAAATATTAAAAGTCAGTTACAGAAACTCAGGTGACTTAAACTCACTGCTATCTTTAAAAAGAGCTCAAGAACCCCTTTCTCTTAGTGGTGTATATAAATTGTCGTGCGCTAATTGCCCTTCTCATTATATAGGCATGACTCTAAGATCGTTTGACAAAAGAATAAAAGAACATGTACAAGAAGTTAAACAGAAAACCAAATCCCCCAACAATAATCAATCCATGTCCCATTTTGCCAAACATATAGTCACCAATAACCACCAATTTTTCCCAGACCTAAATATACAAATTTTACATAGAAAGAATAAATTCCGTGAAACAACTATTTGAAAAGGCTATGAAATTAACAAATTAGTGCGCGATGATTCTTCTACTTGCCTGAATGAACAAATCCCCAAGTGTACAACTTTTCTTAATTTATTTATTAAAAAAAAAAAATGTTCCTTTTTCTCCGTATTCCTATATATGTTTATATTTCGTTATAGTTCTCTGTGTTATATTTTCAATATGTGTCCTACACTTAGTCCTAGAGCAAATTTGAAGGCATAGCCTAACCTTTAGGGGAAAAAAATAATGAAATGTACCTGCCTTCTAATATGAATCAGATGTACCCCATAACCTCACCCACGTCTATCCTATTCCCAGTCAGTTCACACTCACCCTTAGGATCGTATTCTCTTCCTTATTTTATTTTTATTTTGTACTATATTTACTGTATACTATAGATAAATCTCTGGTATCATTATATGTTTTACTTAATACCTGAGGAAGAACACTACGTGTTCGAAACGCGTTATTTATACCATTAAATTTTTATATGTGGAGACCATTTCTTTAACTTTTTACCTTACAATAAGTAAATATCACATAATAAGTGATTGCACTACGATGGAAAATACAATTATTAGTACAGTGTTAAGCAAATGCCTCTATATATACCACATTAGCTGTCTGTCCTTCAGGTTCATGGAAGAATAAACAGTTGGAACCTCTGACTCTTGAGCAAGTAAACTACAGTTAACCATGTGAGAAAAACTTGGTCTAACTCACTTTAATTCCTGCGTTAGATAAAGTTTCACCATGCGATTTAGTTAACGTCATTACGAAATAGACTCTGACAGGACTTTGCAATCGTTTCAACGCAAACAGATAGTGGCTCAGAATCAATGGTATGCGTGATATACACACAGACTCCCCATTCCACACCCATATAGCGTAAGAACTTGTTTGTTGATTTTTTCTGCCTGTTCATATTAAGGTTGAGAATTGCTCGTTCACAAAACTATTTATTCTGAATAGATAGTAGAGCCTCAACTCTGGAAAACACCTTTTCAATGATGTCAAATACGTAATATATTCATATCCTCAAATGAAATTAAAATCAACTAACAAGACCTACTAGCTACACCTGTATATTTTCAAAATAAACATGTCTGTGAAGTTAGCATAAAACAGCTTAAAGCCCCATAACTTCGATTTTGCCTTGAATTATCAATCTATTCAGAGCCTATATATCAAGTTAGTCATACACAAATCTACTGTCAAAGTTTCAGTTCGCCATGACTCATGGTGGCTGGGTTTACTTGTGACAAACGTTTTTGCTTTAAACGTCCTTTAAACAAAGTAAAGTTACTTCGATGTTGAATTTCCAATCAATTCAGAGCCTATATTTTAAGTTAGACCTAGAAAAATCTACTGTCAAAGTTTCAGCTTGATATTTATGGTGACTGAGTTTACTTGTGACAAAATTTTGCGGGCAAACCGACAAACTGACAGAAATTTTTCTAAGGGTGGATTCGGTTTCTCCAATGTATGAAACGTAAAGAAAACTTGAAATGAGTCAGTTCTAAGCAATGTACAGATAAAATCATTTTTTTATTTATATAGATTATCACTTTTCACAGAAGGTGCATCTATTTTACAGTCGTCTTAGATAAGGTCACAGTGGCCATCCTACGGGAACACGTACAGGCCAAAAATTACAATTTGGTGGTCCCATACAATTAACATACTACATTGGGAGTCCTAAATTTTGCCGACTCAAGTTTATTTAGAATAATGATTTTTAGTAAGTACCTAACATCTCACAGGTTCGGGACTAACGGCTTAAAGCTGGAAACTCGGAGAGGAGCTTGCATCCTCTCCGAGGTACGACATGCTCAGATATTGTCACCTCCCACGTGAATAAATCAAGCTGCAGAGTAGGTATCAAACCCAGTTCGTCTAGAAGCGAGAAAGTAAGGGTCTGGGATACTCTGGCTCTATGTCCGTCTTCTTTTATATTGTACCTAGAGCAGTGGATCCCAAACTTTTAAGAGTATTAAATCCCAGTTTATGGCGTCCCACTTAACTTTACTGAGTTAACACATTAATAAAAGAAATAAATCTATATCAAATCACATTTTCAGTAATTTACAACCTATGGAAAAGTTGACTTGTTGCATTATACATTCAATAAATTAACTGATATCAATGTGTGATTGTTTTAGGTGTAAAGAATTTGAGTTTAGTTCAAAATTTGATTTTAGCACCAAACCATTGCTGAAAATGTGACATCAAAATTATAAGATAACGCGAAAGGGAGAAATACTTTGATTGCTTCGGTGGAAATGATTGTGCAGGGGTTTAGAAGAGACATCCAGATCTGTACCAATTTTCTGGTGTTAAAAGTTCATTTCTAAGGAAGATCCTAGGGATGAATGGGTAAGTTCTCTATCAGCATTTTTTGATAGCCCGCCCAGTCGTCATGTCAAACTAAATTGGTTAATCATCCATCTATTCTGTAGCATAGTATTCATCTCTTTATGGAAATAAAATTCATAACTTTCTTTAGCTAATTCAAGTAATTCGATATCTCAATGATTATTCTATCATCAAATTTTGCTTCATTCTCAATTAAAAAGGATTGAAATGTTTCAAAAAAATTCAGAATTTCGGTTTGTCAATACAGTTTTTCCACAAAACAATAATTTTCATAAAACTTCAAATTTTCTCATAAACTGCTAATATACTGATACCTTCAGTTTACTGATCAGGGACGTATAAGTACTTCCTGTTTTTTCACACTTCTCAAATAAGTGCGATTGCAAGGTTTTCACTTCATGAGGCCCACTACTTTGACGGAAGTGTTCAAAACATTTTCCCCATGATATGCTAAAGCTTTTATTTTGATTAGACACTCTATGAAGATTCCGTGAGTTTATGATACGTTGGGATGAAGTTCAAGTATTTTGGTCACAAAACCAGCGTTTTTACCAGACAATGCCATTGCGAAGTTCCGTACTTATCACGACACATTTATACCAATCAAGATCTGTTGTTCTGATATAAGTTGATACTTATATTCAGTATTAGAAATTTGATCGCTGGTACTTCGACTGACTAATTCAAAGTGCAACATATGTTCATGAGGATCGGAGTTCCACATATAACATACAAAACCAAGTAGTTGGCACAGACCTGCAATGTCAACAGATTTATGAATTGTATAGAAAAAAAGGACTTTCACAAACTGGTGAAATAATTTGATTTTCTACCTACTGAAATATTTCATTAATTCTATGGGTGACCGTATAATTAGAAACAGGAATTCATTCAATTTCTTGTTCACTCTTATCGTAACAAAAAAAACTTACAATGACCTTATAGCTTGAAAAACTGGTCTCCCGAATTGTGCGTGCCTTACCAGCTTTAGCTGCTCTCAAACTGATTAGTTTGTAATCAAAATATTTACAACGTGTAAAAGAGGTGTAACTTGCATAACCTCCCCTGTCTTTAATATTGCCAGTATTCTGTCAAAAACAAAGGGGTCCTTTAAGTCGGGATGATTAGTTCCAATTTGGTACAAAATATGTTTCAAGGCATGATCTTGTTTGCAAGTTACTAATAATAAATCATGCATTGTCATCGTGGTTCTTTTATCTCATTCTATGTAAACCCCATTTAAGTACTTAAAATCATACTGCCTCAATACTAAAGACTCATCGTCACGAACTTTGTAAACTATTTACCCATCGGTATCGCAAATAGGAGAAAATTGGATTCAGAAAGATAGGTAGGTAATTTCGACTTCCCTATCGATTTGACAGAATTAAAATACAATACTTGAGCTCGTGAAAAAAAAAGCGTCATTTCTATCAAATCAATGTGTTCTGCAAATATCTATCATATGGACAATTAGATAGAGATACCAAAAGCTAGAGTCCTTCTTATTTACTCTAATAAATTCATTGACTGACAGGAAACTTCGAAGCAATAACTGATGTCGGTTCATACAGTGCTTCACTTTCTCTAGCTAAAGTTATCTATGAGTGAAAACAGATTTTTAAACATTTGTATAATCTTCTTTGTATTCTTGGATATTCAAAAAAAAAAAAAGGTAACAATGTGCAAATTAATATATCAAATATTGTAGTGTTATTACAGAAGTATAGGACGAAGAACATTAGCATTGCCCCGGGAAAACGGAACAAATGAAAATCGTACAATAGGAACATAAAATACATAATCACAAGGAATACGTATTTTGACAACTTACCAAGTTATCCTTTAAGGTCTTCACCATTTCTCTTAATTTAATCACTTCATTATGATCGCCTTCTTTGTTATTTTTCTCTTCTAATAACATGTGAGTTAAAGAATTAGTTTCCTCAGATCTGAAAATATAAAAAAACAAATTTTCATTAAAAGTTTCTTTTTTTAACCTTAAGGTTTAACTTTCCAGCAACTTCTTCAGTGTTAAATTGACATTTACTTCATTTAAATTTGCTTAGCTATTATATTACAGGGGGGGGAGAGAGAGAGAGAGAGAGAGAGAGAGAGAGGGGGGGGGGGATTAAAATATCTATTTCAGTATACATGGATTTCCCTAAATAGAGAATAACAAATAATACAGCTTAGAGACACTCATAAGAACACTATACCATATATAAAAACGTAACAAACTTACTTTTTTTCCATATCTTACAAATCTTGATCAAAGAAGTGCTAGAAAATCATAGGGCCTTTTCAAGTGATTGGGTATATGACTAAGAACTGAAAAACTAAGACCAGGGAGGGTTACTTTATACAAGATTAACTAATTTAATTTAAGTTAAATATAGATTTAATGTCTCGGAGTTTTATCACAATTGCCATATTATTTATTTAAAATACTAGGAGGTTCTTCCAAGAGTTCAAAAAATTTTTTCAAACGAATTATAAGGACATGAAAACTTCAGTCATGATGAATATATACAATTTTTTCCCAACTATTGAATTGAATTAATCTATACAACTATTTCATTACACAATATATATATCGTTTGTAAAACCCAGCATGAACTTTAGCACCTCACACCGGTAACCGTGTTATGACTATATCACTACTAAGTAATATGGTCATATTTTCCTAACTGATAAATTGAACTAATTAAATATTCAACACTTACTCCACAAGTTACACAAATAACGACGGAAGGATGTATTACAAATTAATTAAACATGCTAATAAAAAATTAGCAGAGTATATTAGCCCAGGTACTGGAGATTTAATATCATATCAAACTAATTTAAATAAACAATGATAATTACCTTTTTATTGTCTGCTCTGTTGTTTCTAGAGCTTCTTCGTAAAATTTCCTTTGTAAAATGGTTTCCTTTGGGAAACTATCACATTTCCTTTCAGTCATCTTAAACAATTCACTAAAATATAGCAATAGGGCTTTCCAGCAATAGTTTAATATTTTCTAAGTAAAGATATTTTATGAATTCAATCATAATATATTGAATGCTATATTATGTAAGCTCTAAGTAAGTAAGCAAGTAAGCCTCTAAAGCTCCACACCAGAAATTACCTATTTTAAAAAAACATGTGACCGCAACAACTACAATATAGTTTAGTTATAAACAAATATATAACTAAATTAAAACAAAATTGGTTACTCTACACAAAATTATACTCGAACTATGAACCGGACGATCTATTGAAACTGAATAATCCAACTGTCAACAATCAACCGCCCACAGGTTAAACAGGGTTGCCAAATTAGATTATTTAAATCGAGAAGTAGATTATTTTTTAACCTACGTTAACCTGTTTAGATTATAAAAACAGTAATCTAGATTATGGATTATTTTAGAATTCTCTTTAAATATTTCTAGATTATAATGTAAATGTAATGATTATATTGAATTTAATGCAATCGCCTATCGGAATCAATGCCGTTTCGTTCTAGCACAGTTCTGATGTAGTTTTACTTCTTGGCAAGTGTGTGACGGATTACCATAGGACAGCCGTTATAAGCTTTCAGTTATTTTTTCCTCACAACTGTACCCTTTTATGAAGGAGTTTATTTCTAACCGCATGTATCACACTAGTTATAACTTACATACAACCACATAGAACATATGAAATATAACTAAAATATACAAAGGAAATATTACACATTTTAGGAGTAAATATAATATTATACCATGGACTTAACATAGATAACAAACAATAAATACGTACATATACATAAAATTTTTAAATTCATTACAATATTAGTTATCGAAGGCGGTGTCATTTCACTTTATATATATATATATATATATTTACACTTTCGATGGTATGTTAAATAACAATTTTTTGAAGTCATACACAAGTTGATCAGTTATTAATCTATTTTGTTTGATTGGCTAATCGTGTTCTGTGGTATTTATTGTTTGCATTATTCAACTTTTCTGGTAAGGAACTAATTATGGGAATAAAAGATTAAATGATTCGAGGTCTGGTCCGTTACATAAGCAATTTGAATTTCGCATAATATTAAATCCCTTATTGTAATGTCCAGTTCGTCCATATCCAGCTAGTTCCTGGGTCTGTAATCTCTTTATAAGTCGTCAAGCTTATTCCTTGTCTTTATAGTCGGGAAGTATTCAGTTCTTTCTAGTCCTTTGGTGCTGGTGCTCCAGTCCTCTTCTGTCGTGGATCTTTCAATCTTCCTCCGTAGCTGCTTCTTTTACCATCTCGTTCCCTGCTGTCCCTTCGAGGGTTTTATTCCACTTAATACCTATTTTCTCCTCGAAATTGATAGCTGTATTTTTATTTTTTCAGCAATAGGCCCAGTGAATGGCTCTGTTGTGTATTGTTTCAATGAATAATTTAGTGTCAGTTTTAATTAGTACATTAATGAGTTCTGTTCCTGTACTCCTAAGAGTGGAAAAGTGTTGCTCATCTTATGATTTGCCTTTCAATGACGTAAAACATATTGGCACCCTTGCAGCATATCAATCAAATGACGCTGGCCAAGGAACATCATCATCATCTTCAACCAATGAAAACGATGAATATTTGCAAGAACTCCTACATTTTGAATGCAAATTTATCGAAATGTTGGAATATTATTCCATTTAACAATAGATTATTTTTCAGATAATTAAGGATTTTTTTTTTAGATTATTCTGCTACAAAAAGGTTGGCTGCCTTGAGTTAAAACCTGAACACAACCCTCCCCAAATATTCAAATGATTTATCCATCCTGCCAATTATGAAAGGACAACTCCTTGTTCCATAACTTAATTCAAAACTGGTACATAAATTAATCCATTAAATTAATTTAATTTAAATTCATTCCATTAATTTAATTTAATGGATTAAATTAAATTAATCCATAAAACAATCCATAATCTAAAATGTCCTTCTTTATTAATTACTCTCATTTACCATTATTCTGTGATATCAATGGAATATTTCTATTCAAACCTATTTATATAATTTAATGGGAGTATAATAGAAAAATCATAAAAATAAGCATTGTAACTTTCGCTATAAGTTAAATATGTCCTATCTAAATACAATTGATTTACATAATTATCTAATATGATTAGCTGAGATTAATATTTAATTTCAGCTGTGAAAATATTAAATAGTAGAGTTAATAAATATAAAAAATTGTCTAATCTGGAAAAGTATTTCCAGTAGATTTCGATGCACGCTTTTGAAAAGATAAATACTACATAAAAATTAAAAATAATATTTTCATTTAAATAGTTAAAACATTATAAAGAACAGTACAGCTTAATTTCCGAATGCTATCACAAAATACTTGCGAAACGTATCGAAATATGCCAACATTGAAAGCAGAACAGAATTATCAAATCAAAGAATGAGTCTATTAATATAAATATAAACTAGAATATACAAAAGAACACACAGAAATGAAATCACTGAAACTCACTACTATATATTGATGGCCTTGTCATCAGGAACATGGATGTGAATCGCCTCAAAGTCTAATAACAAATATATATATATATATCAATGATCAAACCACAATATGAAATGGGAAAACAAGACTAAGATCTTTCAGCCGTAATAAGCGGTCTTCCTCAGGGTCAAAAACCCAAATGGAACACTAGACGCAGAAAACATCTGGTGAGGAGTTGAGAAGAGTGTGAGGGAAGATGGTATTTTAAAAGGGTGAATGTGCATGGAAGGACAAATGCCCAGAAAGGGATGTTTGGGGAATCAAAGGAGTACAGTAAGAAAGAGGAAAAACCTATCCGCTAGCTGTCAACCCTCTTAGAAGAGGCTATGCCCTCGTAATGAAAGTATCAAGTTTGAAGAGACCGTTACTAATGTTTATAATATTTGATCTATTAAATTTAATTAGAGACGATTCAATAATATTTCTTAACCCTCTCACTCTCTCTCTCTCTCTCTCTCTTAATCCCTGGAGCCCGTTGATAGCTAAATTCAGATGTTATTGTTTTTACCCATGAACACCTTTAACTTAACTAATTTTAGCAAATCATTTATTGAGCTGTTATTTTTAACGATGTTAATTTACTTAAGCATATTAGTTGATCATCTGAAGATATATCTTAAAAGCAAGTCTTCAATGATTTTACAGTTGGGGAAATGAGAAGTTATAGATATTAAACATTAATAAATGTTTACAGGAAAACATAATAAGTTTTCCTGTATCTTCTTATATAATAGAACACACTTATTCAATTAAAAGATGAATTTTAAATTCAATAAAAAATTAGGAGCCATTTTGAAATGATTAATGAATTTACACTCCCACTGATAAACCTCCCAGAATGTTTAAACATTTTAGGATTGCCTTCAGAAATATGAAACAGTATTTTGCTGACAATGATGTACTGAAATTATAGTAAGATCAAATCTAGAACTGTGTACTCTAGCTGGCCATTCAACGTTTTCCCCTCAGAAAATCTGAAGAAACTGTGTCTAATATACTAATATATATTTTATGCCAAATCTTACTCTCCTATTGATTACACTCCTTAATTAAGAACATTTCACTTCATTGGATAATAAAAGTATTTTCTTTCCTTTTTTTCTATAATTTGGAACATGACAATATTTACTGTTAAGAATTGATTTTGAAAATAATGTCCCTATCACAGACTTATGAAAATATAACTTGTTTAATATTAAGTTTTTATAAAAGTCGTTATTGTTTTACACATCCATTCCTAGATGCATAAGATTTTTAATTAAATATAATAGAATAACTTAGATTCTGACTTATAATATCAGTAATTAGAAGATTACATCATCCACGATCTTCATCTAAAGTTCTTTAGTTGTCAAAACTAAACTTCTTTAAATCTATCAAACGTACAACTAGTAGTGACAAAGTTTTTCATATACACTGATAATTTGAAAATATTTTTTCGATGACTTATCTCTCTCTTTCTCTCACTATATATATATATATACATATATAAACAAACCTAATATAAAATCGGCTTCCCATTAATCAAATACCCAAGAATTAAGAAACAACCATAACCAATATGACTTTAACAAAACTTATATAGGATACAATTAAAAAAAAAATAAAATTAAGATCGTTTATTGTTCGCAGATTCTACGGTACAACATTTACTCGCCATATCACAGACTTCCATTTGAATAATTGTAACAGTTTAAAGGCAAACTAATGGATTATAACTATTTCAAAATTGTTTAAACAATTAGTGCACAAATACCTCTTATAATATATAATCAGTCACTGATATTTTATTTACACTTTTTCACATAATAAAGTATCAACATTGAGCCCGTTTTAAATTATACATTTCGTGAACTTACTTTGTAATGAATTTATCTAGTGTAATTACAACAATCGAGAAAAGACAAGTTCAATTTTTACATTTGTAACTAATTAATCAATGTATCCATTAAAAAGGTTATAGAAAGCTTTTTCACCATGCAAATAAATAATATCTCAAAGTATGCAACGGTACAAAGAAGGTAGACATTCATTTCACAAAAAATTTTTCAATAATTTTCAGAAAATTGATGATATATGATAAAATTACTCTCCACAATGTAGAGGTCACTGATTTTGAAATATTATCACAGGTAATGAGGTGGAATGATTTTAACGGTAATGTTACACCCTACAAATTTTGTCTCTCTTTTTTTCATATTGTACTTTCGCCCAGATACCTTTACACATAGCTATAACTCTATTATCTCTTACTGGTAGACTGTGTACCAGAAAATACTGCTCCCTGATAAGTCGTTTTGCCAAACTATATTTTTTTGTCTGAATCAAACTTATTGAGTAATACAAACGACAGCGGGCCACTGTGAACGGATCCCCTAATCGAAGAGCTAATTTTAATTGCTGAATAGATATCTTGCCAGCCATTAAAGCAAAACTTTCCATCGTGTCTCCTAAAGATGAGCAGGCTCCTCCTAAAGTCGACAACCAAGACATTGTCACTTCTAACTGTTTTCGTTCCTCAAACGTAACTGCTAGCATTAAATTCCACTTAAGGTCCAGAATATGGCCAGAAGGACAAAGTAAATTTATAATAATAACCCGTTGTTTAGGGTGTAAATTTTGGAAAAAGTTATTAAACACTAATTCACGATATTTAGGAGAACTTTTAAGAAGGTGCATAAAACAGGAACATACATATGAATCCAATGTAACGAAAAAACACTGGCATCTTCGGGACTTTTTGTAGCACCATAGACCTCCTTGTTTCAAAAGTGCATTATTATAATTCTTTGATATTGAAGTTAGGGATTCAATACAATGATCTACTGCTTCGAGTTGAATAGCTTGGTAAGTATCAAATATTACACTTTCTGTAGAATTGTCGTTACGTAGAATTGAACCATCTAAAAATTGCATATTCCTGCATATTACAAAGCATAAAGATAGACTATCAAACTCCATTTCACAATTTAAACTAAATTAGAACTTCATTATCAGGCGGGATAACCTGCACCAATAACCTTCCATGTATATGGTGAATCGATTCTCTGGCAAACGAATTAATGTATACTGATATTTTATCAATAAGTGTTACAATAAACAGGCGTGTGAAATGCCGTAAAAATAATTTAAAAAATAATAGATATGAAATTAATAAGTTTTCAGATAAGGAACGTATCTTTTTTTTCTTGTTGATAAATCATTTTGAACTACATGAAAAGGTCCAAAACAATGTTCCCAATGCTAATAAGTATATATGCTTAGTTATAAACATTTAATTCTAAATGTTTAATATGTTAACATAATTTGTATGTTAAATTAAGTACCCTACCACGTTTGCATTTTGGCTAAACGTGTATTTAGAAATTTTTTCCATCTTAAAGACCTGACTAGAATTTCGAAATTTTGATAATACTGACATTTTGAATTAGGGATAAAAGGGTCAAGATTCATAAACGAATAGGTATGTTTTGCATTTATTATTTATTAGGTATGTCTTTCTGTGTGTTTCCTTCGTTTTGAATTTATTTTATTTAAAAAAGTCCGCTGGACTTTTAATTGTGTATAATATATATATATATAACAAACACTTTTTCTTCTTCTCGGAGTTTGGTCAGGGTAAATATATGGAATCACCTTTTTGCCAACGTTTCGTCTTTATTTTAAGACATCCTCAGGGCTATAAATCAAGGCTGGGTTCTGTTACATTACAACAACCGTTAACTGTCAGTTTTTACTGGACAGTTAACGGTTATTGTAATGTAACAGAACCCAGCCTTGATTTATAGCCCTGAGGATGTCTTAAAATAAAGACGAAACGTTGGCAAAAAGGTGATTCCATATATTTACCCTGACCAAACTCCGAGAAGAAGAAAAAGTGTTTGTTAATATTTTGTGGTCAAGAAAACAGTACCGTATATATATATATATATATATATATATATAATATATATATATATATATATATATATATAATATATACAATTAAAAGAAACGGTCCAGCGGACTTTTTTACAATAAAATAAAAAACGAAGGGAACACACAGAAAGACACAGACATAACTCACATCGATATTTCGACAATCGTCGTCATCAGGAGGTGCGAAGAGCGAAGAGTCCCGCAGGAAGACAGGGCGGTACCCTGTTATTAATAGAAAAACTCAATTAATAACCTTGATATTATATTTACTTGTAGTAATATTAATTGCAGATTACTCCAAATTCCTTTTGGTAATAGGTTTACTTAAAACAAGGTTAAGTATGATCTGACAAATATTACACCACTAAAACTAAGATTCCTTACTTAACTAGTAAGTAAAGATCGTAACTAGTATAAGTTCGTGATCGTAAAAAATTCGATCTCGAGATATTGACGGAATTATATGTTTTCAGGTCCCAGAAGTCGTTTTATGAAGTTTTTTCGATGCTGTCTGGGTTTATGTGGGTGGGTGGGTGAGTATGTATCCAAAGTTTGTGGACATGCTACGGTCTAGAATCTCTGATGGATCAAACTGATATTTTACACAAAGAATTCACGTAATTTCAATTACTGAAAAGAGCAATAACGCTATAAAAACTGATTGTTATCCTAGTCTAACAGATCACCTGCGATACCTGTGGAATTTATTGATATTGATATTTGAGTGAATCCACTGAAATAAAATTGATGTTTATAATGGAAAATTTCAATAATTTATTGACTTATTTGAGTTATAAGAGGATTAATATTTTTACATGTAAAAAATCACTGCCAATTAATTTCTGTTGCTTTCCATGGTATGATGGATTTGTCTCACAAAATGTTAAAATCAATCAATATATTTCACTTTTGAACAAAACTAAGATGAACATTTTTTTGTGATTATGAATCATAGTATCTTTGGGTAATATTGAAGTGTGAGGAATGGAATTTTTCCTCAAGAAAGAGAAATTATGTTTGTTAAAAAACATGCAGTTTTTTTCACTATTCTAATCTAATAATTTATATCTATTATTTTTAAAAATGTCAAGCTTCAAGCTATAAAAGTTTTAAATTATACTGAATAGCCAGCTTTGACTTCGATTTGAGGATGTAAAACTGGCTAATTACTAATATATTTTTTCTCAATATACATTCACAGTAATCTTATAACAGAGTACAGCACGCAGGTAAAAAGTAACACTTGCTCAGAGTAAATTTGATTTTGACAAAGGGAAAGAAAAGTAATTTCTATTAAATATTAGAAAGGCATAAAATTCCCAGTATAATAATTCTATAAAGGTTCAATAATGTAAAACAGAATTCAAAATTGAAAACATTCTTTGAATAATAATAAATGTAATTATCCTATATGTTAAATTAAAGATTTTCTTAAAACGACATCTTTTCTTAGATATTTCTGACATTTTCCACACAAAATAGAAATATTTTCAAGTTTTAAATGAGAAATTTTATCTTAAATCTTCAATGTAGAAGGAGGTCAAGTAAACTATATAAGAGATCCTCTGGCTATTGGAACAAAAACCATGTAATCAACTTTTTAAAACAAGGTTCTTTTAAATTATTTTGCCTGTAAAATAAATTAGAATTACTGAAATTTCGTGTTTTAATATGACTGTAGTATAGATGTAATATGGAACTATATGGTCAATATTATTAAATTCATAAGTATAGTGAGTAATAGTTGATTTATTTGGTAATTACAAACTTGAAATCGTTGATTTAGAAAGATCCGACAGTTTGTTATTATTATTAAACTAAGTCATTGAGTCTCATCGAATAATTTATTGAATTCGTTGATTACTTTGAATATAGTAACAGCACATTACCATTAGTCATGAAAATGTATTCAATACTTACAAAATTTAAGTAAGCCAAATTTATTTTTGCATCGAATTTTTTGTTAATGTTGATTAATTATATTTGTTTTGCAAATAAAATTACATTTTCTTTTTGGAACGGCTTTAGTACTTATTTCATGGTAAAAACTGATAATTTCAAATTTAATTTTACATTATCAATAAATATTGAAAATTAAGTCAAATTAAAGACTTTTTATTTGACTTTTTATCTAATTAAAATAAAAAATGAAAAGAATAACTGTTAAATCAACGATTAATGGAATGTGGGGTAGATTAAGACCTATGACTTTTAATACATAAACCCTATCTATACGTAGTACTAGCTGATCCAGCGAACTTCGTACCACCTAACAGTCAATGAATGTCGTGTTCAATTTACTTAAACTTGATTTAGTATTTAATTATTAACAAAATTTTTGGCCCAACTAACGTTCTCCAATAACCACTCGATAATTCAGTTCATTATAATTACCATGGTAATGGACTGAACTGAGATTGAAATTAGGGTAACTGTTTCGATCATTGGAATAGTTAGCAGTCTGGACTCTCGTTGCACTTTTGTTTCAGATCAAAAGGATCGAGCATAAATTCTCGGCCGGTTTTGAATCTTGCTCCTCGTCGTTCGTTTGTTTCTGAGGCTTATGTTGCCTTTTTCTTTTATGCTTGAGACGTAGAACGGCTGATCGCTTGTTTTTTGTGAAGCATAATTGAATAATGGTATTCAAGTATGTTGAAAATTAATTTCTTCAGCGTTGAACAGTTATCAACATTTCGAATGAATTATTTATATATACATAATAATAACCTATATTATAACAATGTCGGATTATTATATATGTAAAAATAATTTTAAAAATTATTAATTCGTAGTTTAAATATATATATATATATATGGGAAAACAAGACTAGGTTGGGTTTTTGACTCTGACGAAGACCGCTTGTTACGGTTGAAAGATCTTAGTCTTGTTTTCCCATTTCTTATTGTGGTTTTATCATTGATTGTTGTTTCACGTGTTTCTGTGAAATCGTTTTATATATATGTATATAGAATCTGAATTTTTTTATCCAATTATATATATGAGCTCATAAACCTTCGTTTTATAAACCACAAGTAAAGATATGCACATGAAATAGACTATTTAACTTGTCTTGCTCTATTAAATGCTACTGAGAATATATGTGCTGTCATATTGAGTAGGCTGATTTAGTAAGTAGGAATTTAGACGGCCATGTACGTAAAAACATCACCCACTCGAGCATGAAGACATCCTGAAATATATTTTAGATTATAAAAAGGGACATTTATACAATAAACTGGATTATGGAAAATTGACCCTATAGGTGAGTGACGTTCCAGTTAGCTAGGAAATGAAATTAGCAAAAAGTAAACGGACAAGATTACTCTGTACGGAAAAGGCAGTTGGGGAAGCGAAGGTCACCCGGATTCGCTATCGAAGATCAATCTCTGTTTCGCTGCGATTATTCCATTGTTGCGTCACCTTTATAGATAGCATATTTATCTCAGTCTCCTTGTGGACATTATTCTATAGGTAAGCTATTAACCAGATCTCCAGGTTTCAACTACAGGTAAGAAACATTTTTCAAATTACTTTACATTATCGATTTATAATTTTCAGGTAAATAATTTTTTTTAGTTTTTATATACATCCATCAATAATCATTAGAGAATTATAAAAAAAAAAAAGGTCAACTTCATAGATTTAAATATGTTCATTATCAGTTTCCGAGATAAGAAAAAATCATATTATCCGATACATAACTCATTGGTAGGGAATGGTAAGATATATTTACTTTACTGTAAACAAAGCATAGTAATCATGAAAAAAATTTATCTCTAAATTGTGACGGATATACATGGTTTAGGCCCTCGAAGTCCTTTTTTGAAGTTTTGGTAGAAATGTAGATCAGGGTACCAGGTGTAAATATGGCGACTTGAAATAAATCCGGCATATTGATGGTTTATGTATGGATATATTGTTCTAATTGACAAGTATATGACGTCATAAACGTAAATAGATTGAAATTAGTTAAAATGAATTTTTTTAATGCGAAATATTAAAAAATGAACAATAAGATAATATAAAGGTTATAAAATAGAAAGGGAAGTATGAAATAGTAAAAGACAATGTGTATACGAGATACTATTATAAAATTTGTTGAATGGAAATAAAAAAAAAAATCCAGAAAGGGATTCCCAACCGACTGTCTCCCAGTTATTAGCCAGCCGCCATGTCGCCGGTACCCTGGTCTACATTTCAGCCGAAGTTTTTTCAATGATTCCTGTGTGTGGGGGTTGTGATGAGAGTGTGTCCAAAACATTGTGGGTTTGCTACCGGTCACACCGTTTGATGGATCAAATTAAGGTTTTACACAAAAATGAGACCTTTAGTCGGCCTATATCATACTGTTTTTAGTCATTATTCAATCATAGAATCCTAAGCTACGAACTCTAGAGCGTTAAAACATTCTGTTTATGTGAAACTAACAATGGTATTGACGGAATTATTTTCAGATTTTCTCAATAACTAAAATGACCAGTTTTTGCTATAAAATTATTTTCCTCTATACTATAAATGTATATAAGATGCAAACATTTTGACCTATGATTGATTCTGAAATTTTATATCTGTGATAGAGGTCACATCGTTTAACCGAGCGTAAATAACCAAAATATGGCATGTTTTAAGAAGGTTGAACTAAACACATTTTTACCGTTATTACGCGGACGAAAATGTTTCGTCATTGTACATTTTATGAATTCAGAAAATGCTTTTTAAAGTAAACCGCTCACTATAGAAAAATTAAATTTATTCAAAAAAATATAAAAAAAATTATTATCCTACAAAAAAATTTCAATGATCGAAAAACGAATTAAAGCTATAAAAACTGAAAACCCAACTTGAAATAATGGATTACTTACTGTACTTGGATTGGTTTCCAATGACTTTGAAATTTTTTACTATGATCCATAATACTTTTTTAGTAGTTAAGTAGAAATTTATGATATGACAAACTGTTAATATCTAAGGAGAATAAAATTCTTAAAACTACTAAAGCAAATGTCATAAACCATTAATTTTTTTATGCTTGACACGGTGAATGATGGTTGTCGTTAATAATGTTTGCAATAAATCTCCATGCTACGAGCTTTGCTATAACTGATTGTCAAAATATAGTTATTATTATGTCTAGGAACTCCATTATTTTGGGTAAATCTGTAGTATGGGAAAAGAATTGTTTTGTTGTTTATGATAATAACTCGTCTATTTTTAACCATATGTCCATGAAATTTTATTCTTCTCACATATCTTATTAATTCATTAAAACATTTCATTTTTTTTTTGTTATTAAACCTGCAAATAATAATTTTATTTCGCTCGATCCACTTAAAAAATATCTATAGTGCCAGAAAATGTCCCTCAAAGGAGCTTGTTGATGGCTTCGAAGTGATCAGAAATGATTGCTTTCTTTGGAAACATCTTTATTTCGAGAATAGTACTATTGCCTTGTAATGTTACAGGTTAATCATTAATAACGAAACTGTGCTGGGTGCTATTGGACCGAACTGCAACATTTCTAAAGATCTGGGGGGAAATAACTATCATCATCCAGGACGGAATGTTTGCGATGTAGTTTTGTATGTAGCATCTTCTAAAATAATGTGCAATAAAAATCCTGCATATACATTTTAGGAGATAGTCAGGAAGAGACTGAAGGTTTTAAATACTTTTTTTTTTTTAAATCAAAGTTAACCTGGAAATGTTTGATCTCTCTTTAGAAGTTAGCCCGTAGAAAGAAGTTATTCCTGAGTGTTTATCTGGGTAGTTTGGAATACAGGAGAAAGAGGTAGTTGATCGATAGTAAAAGGTTGGATCAAATAAAATTTTTTGTGGCCCGGAACCTATTTGCTAAAAACTCCATTTGGAATGATCGAATAGATGAAAAGGAAGCAAATAAGAGTTGGATCAAATAACCAAGTCTAAAAACTCTACAAGAAAATAATAAATCTTCAAATGAAGGATTGAATAATATATGTGGAATATTGAACCGTACATTGTTCTCTTAACTACTACTTACGCAAGATGAATTCGTATCAGGAGAGGAATGCAGACTCTGTCTGGAAGAGATGAAAAGCTTCTGAGCACATAAAGGAAATTTATACTCGATGGCTCAAGTTTGGAGTTGGACTGGATGTCCTTTGGTTATCAACTAACATACCATCACATTAGATGATCCGCCATACTTCTTATACAGGAGTCGTTGCTGACCGGTTTCAGACGTTGTCCATCTTCAAGTAGAGCTTATTAAAGTCACTGCTCTTCATTGGTTTAGACCACTTCAAAACAAGTAGAACCCAGATTTATTTCATTTTATTAATAATACACGTTAATTTTCCACTTTATTTTAACTAATATAATTCTTTCTTATTTAATACATCATTGTAAAGAACGTCTTGTCGTCTGTTCATTTTTAATATTGATTTAAAATGTACCCGATCTATGGTTCCATTGTTAGTTATTAAATTGTCTTTATTTTTCTGTTTTTATATTTCTAGTTCTTCTACTGTATTAAGCCATTGCCTTTTCTGCTCACTTTAGTAAGTCCATTATTTTTATAGTGTGATTTTACTGTGAGAAATACGTATGGATATTCAATACACCTATTAAATACAACGACTTAATATAATAGGGGGACTATAAATATGTAGACATAACAATACAGATAATTTAAGAAACTGACAATAGAACCATTAAACAGACATTTTATTTAAACCAATAATGAAAATTAAATGCGGCTGGATGTTTCAGAAAATGATGATTAAATAATAATTAAATCAAATTATATAAATAATAAATAACATGGGAAACTAGCGTGTATTATATTAATAATATGAAATAAATGTAATTGTACTAACAATATGAATGTATTCAAAATATATTGTTTGCTATTTAATTCTAATTTATTATAAGTTTAGATAATTCTTTAAAAAAGGAAGCTGTATGTTTCGACTCTTTTATTGAGTTATACAATTACAGTTTTATCTGAATTCCATCACTTAGGACAGGCATTTGGCATGCGGCCTAACATGTGTTTTTGTGCGGCCCTCGGAGATTATCTGGAATTCTATCTTAATATTAAAAATTCCTTTGCTTTTTGCTTATTAACAAAAGTTCATCGAGACTTTTGGAAGAAAATTAAATCATTGGAGAGTGGGAACTCAACAGTAACAGTAACAATAACTAATATTTTGGGGACTGCATTATGATAATTGCTTCATTATCATCATAAACTATTGAGGTTTGAATAATACTTTTCATTATAAGGATAATAAAAAGTTTGATAATTATTGATATGTTAATATAGCACACAGTATCCATATTTGTATTTATACATGATATATATAATCTGTGTGTAGCCAAATACCACTGAAATTACGATGCAGCCCGCGGTCACTTGAAAACGATATGATGTGGCCCACGGATCACGAAAGGTTGCCCATACCTGATTTAGGATATATTTTCCACTATCATGTTTTTGAAGTATTTTACGCTGTTACTGATATAAAATCTAATATATGAGTTTCATTTAGGCTTCGATAAGAATACAATCAAGAGTTGCACCAAACTTCTACACTCCACAGACCTCAAGTTTAAATAGGAGGTCAGTCGAGGTAAAATTGTGTCGGAAGAAGAAATTGGCAAGTGAGAGTGACGTGGAGGCAGGGCGGGCTGCGCCTGCGCCCACGTGCAGTGATGACCTGGTGAGGAAGCCAAAGAAAACGGAGTCGGGAGGGGCAAGCGATCTGTTCCCACTTCTCTTCAGCACGCGTCTTATTACTCAGTCAATATTTACCAATCCGTTAGCGACCCTGTCTTAGCCTCGTTATAGCATGCCATTTTAGCTACCATTTTTGCATATTCCGCACCAATAGTCGTCATCTGCAGAGGTAAACCTTGTTGCTATTTATTATCAAAATAATCACCTTGTAAATATTTTATTACTTTCAACGCCCATGCATTTAGGCTAATCTAGCTGTTAAAAATTACAGCTCATGTCTGAATATGACCATTTTATTTATGGGTGACTCACATGACTTCCATAATTGTATAATAAAAGTTCAAATTTTCTTCTACTATCAAGTTTATTAGACTTGACTTCTTGAACTAGTATCTAGCCACCCGTAGGGGTCAGTACCGACGGCTAATGTCTTCTCCGAGGGTTGATGTGATCATTCCAATTTCCATATGAAGAGTTATCAGAGCCTTCCACACAAACAACAAGCATGTCAACCATCAGACCACAGCTGCATGCAGCTTGTACATGAATATGAGTGGAATAATAAATTCTTATTCGGATTAACAGAAGAATTTAAATGTGTAGTCATCCTAAGGTACCGAGATAACCCGAAGAGCACCGAAAGATAATCACAGCTATTTCAGTCAGAGTTACCTATAACTGTTCTTCCTGATATTTATGATTCAACGAAACAATTTTTTTGTAAAACTCTTAACTACCACATACATAAATAATATGGTATAGGTATTTTTCAAAAATTGCATAAACAATTACCCTTTGACACATATTAAATATTTTTTTCAACAATATGCTTCTAATATTAAATGTGAAAAAACTATAATTTTTAAAAAAAAAAAAATAGCGCCTGAACTTACATCACTGTTATATTTTGACATGACAAAGATATCCATGATGTCTAATCGTATTCAATTGGTTGTAAACTAATATATATATATGCATGTTTTGTTGAACGACCTTTGTACTGTGGCATGAATCAATTTCATAGTCGATCTTTCAAGGCATGAATCAATTAATATATATATATTATATATATATATATATATATATATATATATATATATATTATATATGTCACATAAAGCTTAATAAATGTGTTGGGCATTGGGAAAAATAAAAAAATATATCAATCATGAATCTGTCTATTGCACAGGCTTAAATCAAATTTGTTTCGGTTTTAGTTAAAAACATTTCATAGGCTTATAATTGTGTTGATTATAATCGTATATTCAACCATTTTACATATATCTGAAGATGAAAACTTATATTTATTATAAATATACAAATTTATATTTGTAACAGTCAATATGTTGTAACTTTGCATCTTTTGATGAATGTATAATTGATAATAATTACATGATTTCACGATTTCTTATATTTTTTTCAGTAATCTTACGAAAAAGGTTTTTAATAACCGAAATATTGGCCTTAGAATTTAATTTGAATGTGGAAAACTGCCCTATTTCTTTTAAGTATTTGTATGCGTATATAGCATACTTGGAACGTTTACTTCTCTTAATCCTTCCATCTAGCCTACTCTTAACGAAGAACTGAGGTTCAAAATATCTATATTGAAAGTGTTTTGATCTATTTATTTTTTTTTCCTTTTTTTGAAATAAGTATTTTTGTTTGTTTGAACTGCTATAGTTATATATATATATATATATATATATATATATATATATATTCACTTGATAAACGGAAAGACGATCCAAACTGAGCACAATAACAGTTCAAAACTGAAGATAGGTAGTACACAAAGTAAAGAAACACACTTACAAACAGTTGACTAGCCGTTGCGTCTACAACGTGCTTGGTCTCCCTTTCTCTTTTCTCCTAAAGACGGATTGCCCGAAAATTTGAGTTTTTTAGTGTGTTTCTTTACTTTGTGTACTACCTATCTTCAATTTTGAACTGTGATATATATATATATATAAAGATTTAACATAAACACGTGAAACAACAATCAATGATCAAACCACGAATAAAATGGGAAAACAACGCTGAGATTTTTCAACCGTAACAAGCGGTCTTCGTTAGAGTCAAGACGATGAAAACCCGTTCGGTTTTGACTCTGACGAACACCGCTTTTTAAGGTTGAAAGATGTTAGTTTTGTTTTCCCATTTCATTTGTGGTTTGATCATTGATATACGAACAACTGTACTCATATATATGTATATTATATGTCTTGTTGTCCTAACGGACCATTCCATTTTTTAATTATATATATATATAACTTTAAATTACACAAGGCACGACACAGAAAAAGGAATAAAAAGCACACTTTCAGAATTCTCAATATTTTGAATTGTTGTTCGTCATCAGGAGTAGACTAGAAGAGAGGACGAAGTGAAAACGATCGCCCTACATCGAAGGACTGAGAGCCAATGAATTTTTTATTCCTTTTTCTGTGTTGTGCTTTGTGTATTTTAAAGTTTTATAGTCCTTGTGGACCGTTTATTAAATTTAGTAAGTATATATATATATATATAGTGTTGCAAACACCTTCACACTGACGTTTACACTATGATACTCTCATTCAGAGTATTTTTGGTGCTGGATATACTTGCTAAATTTCTGCAGGCTCTTTAGAAATGATTACAGACTATTAGTGTCAGGTCGCACTAATTGGTAGACATTGACCTACATCATTGTTTCACGAAACAGCTTGTTACACATTGACCTGCATCATTGTTCCATTAAGCAGTTTTGACATACTAACCTACCTCAGAGTTTCAAGACACCGCTTGGGACATAGGATTCCCTACCCTTTATTTCACTAACTTGCACACCATACTTTTTGAAATTACACCATCTTCCAACCACTGCATTGGTGAACTACGTGCTTAGTACTGCTTTAAATCAGAACAAATGTAACCTGTTTTGACACAAAACTCACAACTGTACATTTATATTTCAAACTAGTGTATAAACAAAAGGTGTTATCATAAATTGTTATATATAGAAATTTTAATATTAATGATTGATATGATATTAATTAGTTTCAGTTTTCAAACAAACATTATAGTCTCAGGTCTTCCATGAGACCATAATTCCCAATAACTATAAATGATATTATGGGGAATAATAACAATTTGATCCATCAAACGGTCGTGACCTTTATCGAGTCCAGAATCTTTTGGATATACACGCACCTAACCACATAGTGACATCATCAAATAAAACTGGAGTGGCCTACTCTCAACTTTCCTTTAAGGAAACATAATACCAAACTCGCTCACTATCTATTGAGTTTTGGTTCCCTTTAATACGCTGTTAAATACCTCTAGATTTATTAAACTCTGTGACAAACTCTTTAACAAACATAGAGATATAATTAAAGAAATTTATTAAGATCATCACATTATGATCTTCTTAATTTCTTTAATTAAAATTTTTGTTCTTTAATGAACTTTGTAATGCTTCTAGAAGTATCATTTACTTCTAATCGTTTTAAGTGTGATTTGCGAACATCTTTTAAAGGGGATTGCATCTCTTTCCATAGAATGTGTTCAACAGTTTGCGTTTCTTCAAAAAATGTGATTTACACATCCTGTTATATTGCTAAAAAACAATTGGTTAAATCTAAACTATAGTAGCTATTTTTGGGTGCAATATGAATTTGATTATTCAAATCAAATATAGTTTGTTTTGTTACAAACTATAGGATAGATATACATCCACACACTCTCTGATCTCATCCAGAAAACGTCAACCACGGACATTAGAAACCTCAAAACGTGTAAATCTGTTAACACATGTCTATCATGCTTGATGGTAACTATGATCTCCTTATAGTAAAGTAAAAACTTCAAAAATGGAATCTGGAGGCCTCTCTTTGAGCTTCTAAGAAGAAGAATGGGAAAGCTGGTGGTAAGACGCATGTAGACCAGGCGGCTGCTCAAGAGACCCTACCTCCTTTTTTCATGACCTCTGGTTTTACTAAATCGAGGTTCAATTTTGTAATGAGCACATTAAAAGTAAGCATAAAAATATTTGAAAAGATGATTTGGACTGTAAATAAATTGATAACTTAATGGATAAGTCAGGGATGAGAGCGGTACCGCTAAATACTCCACTGCTAAAAGCCATTTGTGGGGGATAACAAAAAGCTATGGAGGAAGTTGATTTCTTTTGCTGGTAAAATTGTCAGTAAAACAAAAAACCGTCTTACCATTGTTGGTGATGGTAATGATGTAATAAATCTGTACATGTTGGCTTTTAAAATTTGTTTAATGCGCCCTCGTACAAAACTTCTTACGGTCCATCCACCTTCTCTGTCCTCTGATAACTCTTCTTAGCCCAATCTGCCTTCCTCCATAGTATCCGTATGTGAGAGGATCGACACGTATTTACCCTGACTGCTCAAGTTGCTGCTTTGACTAGGAAGGTTGGTGCTTTGGTATTTCGTAAACGATTGCGCGAGTGTCTTAACTAAAGAAGGGATGTTAGTTGATGCCGTGACCGCAAACTATTTGTATCCAGAACTTACAACCCCAATGGTAAGATTTGCTATCTTAACTTCCGTTACTGGAGAATGCGTTTCCCTATAAATTAACTTTTAGCTCAAAAAATCAGTCCAATTCAAATTCGAAAATCAAGCAAGCAGAGACAAAGTTTTCTGCATCTGCCAAATCTTTTGTTCCACGTATCGCTTCATTGTCAAAGGTCTTAAGGCAGACCGAACTGGTTTTTCTGGTTGATAAAAATTCTGATCTATCCCAGATACTATGAAATGCAGTTTGACAAACCTTCGACTAAAAACTGTATACTTCCAACTCAGTACTGGGGCTCTCAGTGAAATAATAATGACATTTAAGTTGTTCTAGTGTTTATGATTCTAACCGATAAAATAGGTATAACTAAATTAAAACAAATGCACTCATTAATTAAACTTATTATACCTTTGATAATAGTTTATTGTAGACTTTAATAATATGACTGCAAACGGTAGCTGTATTGAACAAATACTAAATAGATTGTCAATGAGTTTGCTGTTGTGCTTGCCTATATATTAATGAAGGCCACTCCAGATTTTTATTCATTAATTTATTTTTATTCTGAACTGTTTGATTTATTTATTTTATCACTATTGCAAAGTAATAGCAGCAGTTAAAAATATAACTCTTTTAATATATGTTTGACAAGGAATGGAAACATTATTTTAAAACTTCTTCAAATTAATCGCATTTTTTGGATGTGCAGTCTGCATGTAAATTTGACAATAGTAGCTTTTCATGTTTTGATGACATTAGTGCTTGTTATTGATAATAATCGTGGCAGACAATTGATTTGAAATTTCTCATTTCAGCGAAGATCATAAATCTATTTTTAGCTAATAGTTAATAAAGTTCATGATACGAATACAAAACATTTCAGTCTAAATGTATCACATGTTATTTCTTTTCATAAAAATTAACTATTTTTTTGCGTATTTGCCGGTAATATCAGAGATTCTGAATCCATAGATCATTCAGATCCTAGATTAAAATATCTATCAATATAGCTATTAATATAAATCTCAAATAATGTTAATTATACTAAATATTGTTTAGGGTAGATCAAGAAAAGCAAACTCTCTAATAGAAATCTACAAATAATATATCGTGTGAACTTAAATTTCAGTATTGATAGAGACCTTTATTATATTAAGAAATGTAACCACATCTTCCACATGGGCTCTTGAGGTGACAGCATTACTTCTATGTTATACGAGGTGTGTAAATAAAGTAGTGAGACTGGCAACGTCGCTTTCGATCTGGCAACGCTGGAGACGCGTGGCCTTGAGTAGCGTCAGGTGCACGTGTGATGCGCCTCCAGTATGAATCTGAACTCGCCACAGTCATTTGTTTGTCCGTAGCGATAGTTTTCGTGAAATGGTTTTTTCTTGAGCGTTTTAAAAATGAGTGACCTCAAAGTTGAGCAGCGGTGTGCAATCAAATTTTGCTTCAGACTTTGACATAATGCAACCGAAACTTTTGAAAAACTTCAGGAGGCCTATGGAGAACGTGTTTTATCAAGGGCACAGGTTTTTCGGTGGTTTAAGGAATTTTCAGAAGGAAGAGAGTCGATTGAAGATGAACCACGAAGCGGAAGGCCTTCAAGTGCAAACACCGATGAAAATGTCAACAGAGTACGGAACCTTGTGCGTTCAGATCGACGCTTGACAGTCAGAATGATCGGGGAACAGTTGAATTTGAATCACACCTCCGTTCATCACATTTTGACATCAAAGACAAGTGGATGTTGCATCACGACAACGCGCCCTGTCACACTGCCATCTCAATAAACGAGTTTTTGGCCAGTAAAAACATTCCTGTTGCTCCTCAGCCTCCTTATTCACCAGACTTGAGTCCTTGTGACTTTTTCCTCTTCCCGAGATTGAAAAATCACCTCAAGGGAACTCATTTCGGGACACTACAAAACATACAAACTGCTGTAACCGACCAGCTGAAGGCCATTCCAGAATCCGAGTTCCAGCAATGCTACAATGATTGGAAGGACCGTCTCCAGCGCTGTGTGGCTTCCGAAGGGAACTATTTTGAAGGTGACAATATCACATTGTAATTATATTTGAATAGAAAATTTAAAAAAAATCAGTCTCACTACTTTATTCACACACCTCGTATATTATATTAAGAAATGTAACCACATCTTCCACATGGGCTCTTGAGGTGACAGCATTACTTCTATGTTATATGGTATGCAAAAGTGATCGCTGACCCTTCAAGTATCTCTATTGTAGTGGATGTATATTTATAAGAAATGAATGATATTATCAATCTTATTCAAAACATAAATCAATCTCTGATAATCAGGAAGAATACTGTATGAACTTAACACACATGTATGACATGGTCGGTAAAAAGTATTTATAATTCATAACTAAATAGTAACAAAATGGGAGTACAAAATCTTTCATGATCTATTTCCTTTTTCATTTCAATATTGAAACAAGGAAAGTAAATTTTACCCAGCTCCAAAAATTATACACTTTACTCAACAATATCATTACTAAAAAGTTTATGCACTACCTTACTCCGAAACAAGGTATATACATTTAGCTAATAAATATTTATACACTACCTGGCAACCATAAATTATACAGTCTTTTTAATCATCAAAATACAACCCGATCTAGCTAAGAAAATGTGTATACCTATCTAAGTGTAACGCATGATTCTCTATGTAGATAACAAAATTTGCACTATATTGCTATAAAAAGGTATAGCCTCTTCGCGAGAGAAGAAACATGTCATAGTGCAGGGGCAACAGGCTCACATTTCCTGAATATACTCGTAGGTGTGTTGGCTATCAGGCCTTCTTTTTAAAATGACACTTTACAGACAATTGCATTATATGCAATTGTCTGCTTGATTGCAATCCTGGTTCAACACAATGTTTGCCTATTCACATTATCTTAATACGAGTAGTGTTCAATTTATGTTCACTTGCAAAATGTAAGGCAATATGTTATAGTTCGGTTCTATTCAAATTTTTACATTTTCTCTACCAAAGAGACAGACATTTTCATTTCCAAACAGTCTCAGCAGACTGCAGATGGATTCATTTCTAATAAAAATATATAATAGGGTGAATATTTAATTCTTCTTTGCTGATTGTAGGGCAGGTGGACAACTACAATATTTGTAGTTGTATTTTTATACAACTACTTGCATTTTATTAAAGTTAGTTTCATTAGATTTTTGTTAATTGTGTTTTGATCCATTTATCAATATATATGCATATATTTGCATCACACCACTGATGACTATAATATCATTAGTATAACTTAGCAGTAATAACATTATTGAAAAGCGAATATGTGGATTTAGTGTTACGAATTAATCACTTAAAGGAGAACATGGCTTTTGTTCCTATAGCCAGTGGATCTCTTACACAGTTTACAGTTTACCTAACCTCCTTCTACACTGAATATTTAAGAGAGAAATTTTCCCATTTAAAACTTGAAAATATTCCTATTTAGTCTGAAATATGCCCAAAACATCTAGGAAAAAATTTCGTTTTGAAATAATTTTAATTTAAGCTGTAGAATAATTACATTTATTATTCTTCAAAGAGTGTTTTCCATTTTTAATTATATTTTACATTTTTGGTCTTTTATAGAATTATTATACTGGGAATTTTATAATTTAATAGTATTTAATAAAAATTGCTTTTCTTTCCATTTGTCAATATTCGTATAGACCAAATCACGTTGAACGAGTGTTATTTTCTTCCTCCGTGCTGTATTCTGTTATAAGGTTTTACACACTTCAATCAAAGTCAAAGCCGGTTATTCAGTATAAATTAAAACTTTTATAGCTGGAAGCTTGAAAGTTTTAAAAATAATAGATATGAACTATTAGACTAGAATATTGAAAAAACTGGATATTTGTCAACAAACAAACACCTCTTTCTTTAAGAAAGATTCCAATCCTCACACTTCAATATTATCCAAAGATACTATGATTCATAAACACAAAATAATTTACAACTGATATTAAATTTTGTACAAGAGTACAATATATAGATGGATTATATTGCAATTTAGTGAGACAAATCTAGTATACCATGGAAAGTAACAGTAATTTATGCAATTTATGTTCATTGACAGCGATTTTTTACATGTAAAAATATTATTCCTCTTATATGTCACATAAGTCAATAAATTATTTAAATTTTCACTTATAAACAACAATTTTATTTCAGTGGTTCACTCAAAATATTTCTAAGTCAATGTTAACAATCAATAAATTCGACATGTATAGCAGGTGATCCGTTACTCTAGAGTCTAGAATAAACAATCAGTTTTTACAAAGTTATTGCTCTTTACTATAATGAAATTACGTGAATTTTTTCTATAAATTGATAATTTTTTGTTCAGGTTTTGGCAACTTTTTATGATTTTTTAATGAGCCGTTCAGCGTCAATAAACACATTTTCTGAAAACAGAAAATGTACTGTAACGCCGTTTCAGTGAACGTAATTTTGACAAAAAAAATTATCTAAACTCATCCTCCTCAAAATGTTCTATTTTTAGATATAGTTTTATTTTGATCCGTTAAACGGTATGACTTGTATGGCTCTCACAAGCTTTCAGATTTTATTTCTTATGAAGAAATGTAGATATTAATTTTGCTTCACACTATCACTTTTAATTATTACTCATAATTTCTGGATTTAGATTTAATTATTTATAAGTGATTAAGCTAACTGTTTTTGTTTTTTGAAAATAAATAACTTTGTCACAAGAGGGATATTAATATAACGTTCCTTACTTCCAGAAGAAAAAATATTTTGAAACATCGTATACATATTTTTGAAAAATATGTAAGGAATGTTTGAAAAATAAATCGTCAACAGCATTAGAATATAATTAGGAATTATAATTTAATGATTCAGAATAAATTATTTAATGATTGATACAAACAAATTAATATGATCAATTTCCTTACCTGAATGCTTTGTACTTAAAACTTTATTGTTCAAAAAATAAAATTAAAATTTTAAACTATTTATGAGTTAAATTTTATTTCAAAAATGAATTTTAAAATATACAAAATTTATAGTATCTATGAAATTAAAGTTTTAAATGAATTAACCGAACGTAAAAATTTCATGAAACCTAATTGCAACCTTATCTCAAGGTTGTTGATAATGGTGCTGTTAAGAGAGGATGATTTCTCTTAACTTAATTTTCTTTTAAAATGGCTTATCTTGTGGAGAAAAGTGTTAATGTGAAATATTTCTTCGCTCATTATGATTGTTAAATGTAGTACCTGCAGTGTAAAGTAGAAGTAAAATGTTAATAGTATATATTAATCATGGGCTCTTAGGATCCACATGTTTTTAAGCTGTGATTTCCTTTTAGAAGTATGATTTTATTGATTTATAAATATATATGTTGATAGTGTTACTCTCATCATTTATTTAGAATGATAATGAAGAGCGCTAAATACGAATAAATATTTGATGTAATTTAAATAAATATCTGAAGTACCTTTTCAGTAATATTTTCATATGAATATACAATTTTAAGTGTTGAACTTTTTTTGATTGTCTAACATTTCAAGAATGTATGTAGTTTATTTGAAGAAATTATTATTTTATTTTAAAGAAATCATTGCAAGGTATCATTCATGCATTTTCTATTGCAGATGCTCGTTTTTAATATTTGAGTTCAGATTTTCGAGTTGTTTTATTATAACTCCATATTATTATATATTACTATCATATGGTTGCAATTGGAGACTGCCTTTGTAATATTTTTCAATATGGTAATATTTTTCAGTACTCATGGCAGACCTCAAGGCATTTTTCCTCCATGTGGTGGCGTCCACATTCTTCATAGTTGTCTCATATAAAGTACAATTGGACAAAAGGATATCTCCAGATCCCACAGTTAAAAACATGCAAAGATTTTCGTTAAGATTTTTAACCAACTGGACATTTGTAAGTTAATCTGAACATAACATTTTATTGTTTTCTCATCTCAACCACATATATTCTATACTATTTTTCTTTATCGAGCGTAAAAGACTACTTAATAAAACACCTTTAAGTCAAAGTACAGAATTAATTAATTCTGTATTAATGTGGCCCAGAAGATGTCTACAAATATGGACGAAACGTTAGCATAAAGATAGTTTATTGAGTAGTGTTGAACGCTGGACCAAAATTATGTAAACTTTTATATACATTTGTTATAGAAAACTGATTTTAGTTGTATTTCTATTGTGTCATTTACTTCATATGTATATGTAAGTAACTGACCTAGTCCTGATAAAATTTTATTTTGTTTCTACTTCACGGTCAATACTTTTATCAATATATATACGTATATATATATATATATATTATATATATATATATATCGGATGATCCGTCTTCAGTTGAAGTTGGTCGTTGTGTTTCCAGCGTGCTTGGTCGCCCATTCTATTTTCTCCTGAAGACGGATCATCCAAAAATTTGAGTTTGTAAGTGTGTCTCTTTCTCTGTGTGTTGCTTTTCTTCGTTTTTGAGCTGATTTGCTTCCAATTTGGATAGTTTTTTTCGAATTTTGAGTGGAAAAAAAATATATATATATATATATGATAAAACCACAATATGAAATGGTAAAAAAGACTAAGGTCTTTCAACCGTAACAAGTGGTCTTCCTCAGAGTCAAAAACCCAACTGAAACACTAGATGCAGAAACATCATGGTGAGAGGTTGAGAAGAGTGGGAGGAGAAGATTGTTATTTTAAAAGGGTGTTTAGTGCAGGAAGTGACATAGGTCCAGGTAGGGATGTTTGGGGAAACAAAGGAGTGCAGTAAGAAATAGTAAAAAACTATCCGCTAGCAGTCAACCCTCTAGCTATATTCATAATATAGAAGAGGCTATTGCCCTCCTTAACACTGATTCAAGCCTGAACAATCCGTTAATAATGTTTAGAATATTTGATCAATTAAATTTAATCAGCGAGGATTCAATAATATTTCTTAATAACATCGATCTTTCATAGATAATAAATTTAACTCCGGTTCAATCAATATGATGATTTTCATTATTTATATGCAAGAACAGGCGCTACTTTTTTCCTGTCTACTTACGTTGTATTGGTGTTGTTTTACGTGTCTTAAAAGATTTACCAGTTGACCAATATAAATTTTATGGCAATTTTTGCACGGAATTTTTTAAATACCACCGGACCCCAGTTCCCTGGGAGAAGTTCTTATTAACATATTGCCCAATTTATAGAAAACACTATATTCAAATCAAGTTTACACACGAGCCCAGGGAGAGAGTGTTCAATGATTCATGATACGCTAAAACTCTAGAATTTGACAATGAAGGGGCTCTGTTGATATATTAGAGAAGAATTTAAACTACAGACTATTAGACCAGTAGCGTTCCAATGATTAATATGACTATTACCACGGAGAGAGTGGGGCACTTTTACAAAACAGCATACCTCTTCCGATGCACTTACACAAAGAGCACAGAATAATTGAGATTCTTTATAAGTACTTGATAAAGATGTTTTCAAACATGCATTTCCTGCAATATTTCTTAATTATTACGCTCATAATGTTCTATATACTATACTATATATATATTGAAATCAGAATGCGTACACCACACATACGAGTGTATTGTAATTCGGAGAAAATGAAGGGAAGTTTAGCCTTAAAGGCAGGTCAAGTTTAAACTCTGGTGTTTGTTTCAGACTGTGCAGATGGTATACTTCACTGTGTCTGTCTTGGGCCATCTCATGTCATTCATCTCTTCTTCCCTGGGAAATAAAATTCTAAAAAAATGTTCTTTCCTTGCTGTTTCAGTTGCTGCACCTATGTCATTTGTAAGTAAATTAATACATAGAACTATTCTGTATTTTATAAGTTTTAATTTATAAGTATTGCATATAATTAAGAATATTCTTAGATAAACAAAAACAATATATCCTGTGGTGGGATTTATTAATGGCAATCCCTCTGCAGTTAATAGATAACATTATATAAACTCATTTTCTGTATTCCATTAATTATTACTAATTAATTCATCATTAGAGCTATTATTGTATGACAACTCTATTATCTAATTGAAGAATCGCTTATATAAATATCTAAAAATAATTCAATTGTTCACAGAGTCGTTGAATGCTCCAAACAATTTTTCTCTATATAAAAATAGGGGTGTTGTAATAATGAAGGCTAAATAATTTTTCTTAAAAAAAATAAGAGACTTATTGTAACCTTTTTTCTTATCAAATTCACATAGTCCACTCCTGTAAATTAAATTTTAAATTTAGTCTAAACTTGTCAATTAAAATATTAGATTAATCCAATGGTTCCCAACAAATGGAAAAGTTTGTTGTTCACGCGAAGGAAACTGAAAAGGCCATTTAGCCATTAACTTGTCTCTTGAAAAACTTCCAAAGTACATGTCATTAAATTGTAATAAATATCATTAATTCACGCATAAGGAACATTCTATTGGGAAAAAAATCAGTGCACACTGCATTATTGAGGCCACAACCTTATCCGAAAAGCAGGCTGAATGCTTACACACCATAACTGGCCGAGAAAACAATGACTGATCTAGCGTTATGTGTCCTGCCCTCTCCTTGGCGAGTATCGGGAGATAGGAAGTGCTGTGAGTGCGAAATACACATGCACATACATATCCACAAATACTCTGTGTATCCCTATTATATGTGCTCCATATGGAATACATTCACACTCTCTCACATTGCCTCACTAGAGAGCAGGAAGTGGTCATTAAAACAAAGCTCATGAGAATTTGCATGAATGTCATTGGGTAGGTCGCTGCGATTACTAGGAAATCTTGTGATTATTCAAGGGCCTCACAGGTTTCTGAAGGAAAGTCCACGTGAAAATCATCACATTTGGTCGAGATACCCGTATAGTTGATATTGCTATAGTACTGGATGATGTATAGTACATCGTAGTTCTGGTCCTACAATGGACTAGGAGGTACCGCAGTCATATTGCTTTCGTTATCGCATTTTTTCCTGGTGTTCATAGTTGACACGATTATCAAAGTAAAGGATATTTTTTTATAGCTTCTATAAGTTCATTAAAGGTTGTCTTCATGACAAATAATGTTACTTATTCTTATCTGGTATTTTTGTTGTTTTCTTAATATTTTGAGTTTCTTTTACCAATATATCTCTGGTTAGTTTAATCTCATGTTCTTCTGGAGCTATACTGTATTGGGGTCTTAGCTGCAATGTGCATCGTAAAAGACAGTTGTCATACTAATGTATGTTCAGGGCTCACAGACCTCCGATCATTAGATCAAGTGTATTGAAAAACAACTTTCGTCTCCTTAGGCCTGTTATTTTGGCCTACCAAATTCTCGATCCTGTTATCTTTACGTTACTGTGTTAAGTTAATTTTTTGACCAGGTGCTTTGCATGAACCTTGCTTTTTACTATTGCTTATAGGACACTTTTCTGTAATCAGAAACGCTAGAACTGTCTAATTTATGTATTTTATATTTAATTATTTATGTTTAGTTAAATATTTTTCATTTTACTGTATTTTACTTTTTTATTTATTATTCTTACCAAAATTTAATCTGCTTCTAACCTACTTCTTTGGTCATGAGGTTTTAACACATTAGTCCGCGAATGCTGTGACCTCTAATGGCTGAAATTCTCACTCGGGTTCAACCTGCCAGTCGCGACCTCTCGCGACCAGCCAAACCAGACCGCAACTCTCCTGCTTCTTCTCTCCTCATCTTCTCTTGATGATCAACTCTTGTTTGAAATGTAAATCATAGTAAGTGTTTTGCTCTATTCTCTGTTTTTTTTTTTGACTTGTGTGTCCCAGTTTATATTAAATTTTCGTTGCACTGTTTGGGTTGCTTTCTCATCGTTGAAGTATTCATATAACACGTTTTAATTATAAATGGGTGAAGTAAAAAATCAAAAGTGTGTTTTCATTATAAACATAGTAAGAAATCTGGAAAATGACTAAGAAAATGTTACAACCAAAACAAGCGGTTTTCATCAAAGGCGTTATGTATTTATACTTGACCTCTGAACCAGTATATATAAGATAGATATATCTATCTTCTAAAGTTACAACATAGTTGAAACCAAAGCAATCAGAAAATGATAGAGAATGAGTAACCAAATGTTCCTCTTCCTTCAAAGAGGATTCTCACCCACCACACATCTGCCCACACCATCTGCCTCTTTGATGAGTGCTTTGAGGCTATTCCTATACCTGTTCCTCCCTCAGAACACCCTGGAGGGATCCCCCGATCTTTCTATTACTCATATTAATAGATCTTCAAAGTTGGAGATTCCTGGGTTGATTCCGTCTAGATCTGAGTCAGTCATTATTGCAGTAGATTGCAGCATATCTGGCGCTCAGGTGGAAAAGCAATAGTAGTACAGCTTCATTGCGTTCTTAATGACAGATACTTTGTTACGTCAGCCTCGGGACTGGTTTCCATACAACCAGTCTTTTGACGTATGCAAACTCCAAGTCTTCTGCCTTGTTCCCTGTTTGCTCTGATGAAGGACTATATACATATATCAGCATATATATAGGAATGCACTAGTTTTTAGTTCACAAACCATCATTGATTATCAATGATAATCAAATTATAGGCATTATGCCCATTCAGGCTCCGTACGTTTCGTGAAAAAGCGGCTTCCTTTCTCCTTCATCGGGAGGGTCTTCTTCGGGTCCTTAGTTCATATAATACTTATAAATTTTTACATGTGTCGGTTTGATTACAATCCGTCGTCATGGGCATGTGAGAACAAAATATGGTAAGAAATCATATTACTCAAAGAAATATATTCATATCAACTGATGTATAAATAAAACACATACAATAACACACAGATAGTCTACGTGCACAGTTAGAGAACTGATAGTAGTTTATTTATTTATTGAGTAGATTTTAGTAGAAATTTATTTAGGAATAAACCAGATATTTTTTTTTTAAATATTCATGTATGTAAATTTTTTTTAGAAATGTTGGAACATTTTTAACGAAACTATTCAATTATAACGTGCACGGGTCGTTCAATACACCAGCATTAGGTCGGTTCAAATTTCCTCTCTCCTCAGGATGAAACGAAGAATGAAACTTAACAGAGGAAGAGAAAGTGGAGAAGAGGCTAGGAGAGGGATGGGATAAGAATATGAAAGAAATAAAAGAAATCGTTGCGAGATAGGAGAAGGAAGAGAAAAAGGAAAAAGGCCGCTTTACTCTCGTCTGTCACAGTAGGGCAGTACAAACCACCTCACTCTGTCCAGGGGCCACCACAAGGAGGTGAGAGTAGCGTAGAGTCAGAGAGGCTTTAAGAGACGCATCGTGACTCCATAGACCCCCATAAGATGGTATGTCTGATTAAGTGAGTGGAATTATTCTTTAGAATTTTATTCACTGTTGAATAAAATGTTCTAAAGTATGTTCAACACTCACCTCTCTCAGTTAACACAAATGTTAACAATAGGCTTGACCCTGACTACCTGGAGGTTTGATATGAAGAGGTTATTGTTGTTGGTATTTTGGTCTAAGCTGTAATATTTAAGGAACATAATCTAGCGTGGGGATGACTGTAGGTTTTTATCTGAAACACGTTGATCAGAAATTTTCTGTAGATGAGTTAAGAAAAATTCACCAATAGTACAATATACCAGACCAAACTCAGTCCACCATTCAACTTAAAGTATGCCAACATTCTTTAGACGGTGGGGCTCAAGTCTGTTGCTAAACCTTGTATTTACTGAGAGGTTGGGAACCCTGCAGCCTGCCAACTTAATCCTGACCGTTTTCATCTCTTAATATTATTTCGATTTTTTGTCCAGTCTTTTTTATTCAAGTATCCTTTGGATTTATCAACTTAATTAGTTTATAATATTAGTCAATAAAAAATCTACATTATTAGTCACTAATAAATTTTCTACAAGCTTATCTACAATATTTAAATTATGAACGCACCTGTTTTCCAATTTATACATTTCATTTTTGTGGTGATATACATATTTCTATTTCTTGTACTCAAATGGTAATTTAAATTCTACCCAATCAAATTCATATTGACGATACAGTATGCCCTTTTTGCCAAATCTGTGAATAATGGTACCCTTACATCATAATTAATTAATTCATTAGTGGCAACTAAAGAATAAAGAAAGAGTAACTTAAAAATTGCCTTTCTTAGATGTCCTTACGCATTAGTGTGTTTAGGAAACTCATCTATGTATTTGATTATGCCCAGATTTATTCCTCCTATTCCAGAAATTTTAAAATGTTTTTAAGATATGTGTTTTGCGGTACTTAAGAGTTAACTCTCAATGTCAAACATATATTTGAGGGTGACTATAGCACGGAGTCTTAAAAACTATTGTACTTCAAACATATACATTATTATTATTATTTGAGGGTGAGAATCCTGCGTCTTAAAAAAAACTATTGTACTTCACTACTTCTATACTAAAGTACCCCACCAGTTAGCTTCAAAGCTTCTAAGAAGCTCAGCACTTTTGCTGGTTCCATTGGTAAAAGTTTTTCTATGGTTTGTTGAGTCTCCCGATGCTACCTCTGTGCAGCAAAGTTGCCTTACAGTCAGTCAGCAGATGCAACGGTGTTTCTCATCTTCTTTGCAGAATCTGCACAAACCATAATTGATAATGCCCATTCAGGCTCCGTACGTTTCAGGAAAAAGCGACTTCCTTTCTTCTTCATCGGGAGGGTCTTCTTCGAGTCCTTAGGTGCACTTTTGGGAGGTTGGCTCCCAATAGTTAGCGATTTTGGACCCTCTGCGCTTCCGGAGGATGGTCTCCGGACTTCCTTCTCCTTAGTATCATACAGGGGAAAATCCCTGTATCTCTATCGGTGGTATTTTGTCGGCTCCGTCAGAGCACCGTATACCGGAGTAAGGCTATTTACATAGGGGTGTCGCCTGGTACCCTTGAAGCTCCGTTCATAATACAGTAACCCCTTTATCATCATTCTTCGGCACGAATCGCATAACACCTTAGATTGAGGATGAGATAAAAGGAGGGGATTTGAGGATTAGGAAGGATGGGAGACGAAGGTGGTTAGGCCCAGCCCCTGATCACCTTCTCCTCCTCTATAGCAGGTCCCTGCACCGTCCCTGCATATAGCAGGTTAACAGGGTAGCCTCGTGAAGGCCGAAAGTAGGAGTTGAGTGTTAGAGGCGCTTAATCACTCCATTATTACCCCAACATATACATACACAACTCTGATGTCAAACAACATCAATATTCCATAATTCGAACTAAAGAAGTAGTGCCTTATTTTTGCTTATAAATAATGAAAATAATGATATGGATTGAACAGAAGCTAAAAGGGTCATGTATGAATGACAAATGTTAAGAAATATTATGTAGTCTTAATTAATTTAACAGACCAAATACTATGAACATTATTAATTGTTTATTCAAATTAAACTCAGTGTTTACGAGAGCAGTGGAATAGCAACATATAAAAGAAAGAAATAGTAACAAACATAAAATACAAAATTATTCTACCCTAACTAAATAAATTAAATAACCATGAAACCATTTATTGTATCCATTGACTTACATGTGTATGCTTATGTGTAAAAGAAGAGATACGATGAATGATTTGTGAGGGTAAAGGTAATTTATGTTATGTTACAGGTGATTACCTCTACCTTCTGGAGTATCTACAACTACGACCGCGAGCTTATATTTCCTCGCGCGCTTGATTCAGTCCTTCCACCATACCTCAACCACTCCATTCACACTGCCAATTGGATTTTCGCTTTATCTGATTTGATACTGGTTAGGCATTACTATCCACCAAGCAGCAAGTGTATTAAGGGACTCATGACATACCTTCTTCTCTACTCCTTCTGGTAAGCGATTATGCATATTATTCTTTCTTTTATTTTTGTCAGGGATTTGGTGGCAATGAAACGAAATTACGGGTGGTAAGCAACTGAGTAAGATACAAATAAAAACTCACTCAAAAGTTATATTAGATGGCTAAAAAAAATGAATGCAGTTATTAATTTTAATAACTTATTATCAAATTTAGTAAATAGATGAACATAAAAGCATTTAGGCATGTTTTTATTGAAACGGATAAGGAATGTTCGAACCATGTATGAATGTTTTCTAACTTCTGGTCTCCTGGGTTTTGTTGGGATGTAAACCAAGAATGTCAATCTATACGATTTTCTCACCCAAACTGGAAAACAACTATTTGGTACAAACTAAACCTCCTCAGCACAGTCTACTGTTCTTCCTAACGAAATAGTGGAAAAATAATTTTTATAAATTCTTTCATAAAGTCCATTTCCAATGGTTTAATACTGCTCTTGTCTAAGCAGACTTTTTTAAATCAACCAAAAACTACATAAATATCAAATTTCTTTTTGATACATCAACCACTATGATTTTGCATTCATACCAAAATGTTGATACTCACGCATCCTCAAAGGCATGGAAATGAATAAGTCCAATTGATTTTAACGATTTATATATTTTACAAAAAGTAAAGTAAAAAGAACTATATGAGAATATATATATATATATATATTATACTATATTATATATTATAATATATATAATAGTAATATAAAATAATAGTGAAATAATAACGAATGGTTAATATATTGAAGTAATTTAAAATTCATTGCTGCGTGTTTTTTTACTTTAAAAGTAAGATATAAAAGAACCAAAAATGAATGGAGTGACGTCATTTTCGAGATACTCATGCTTTGATGTTTACTTCAAATAAAGTAGATGCCATTCTCAGTAGAACTTCTAAAATATTTTTCTTTAGTTTTATTCTCTCTACATTTTTAATAGAATTTATAGTTTAATCAAAGTTTTGAAGAACATGTTTGAATGAAGCAAAGTGTGAAACAAAACGATTTCAAAATAGTATTCGTTTGGAAACAACCAAATTCATCCATAACGAGAAATGTAGAACTTCGCAAGGGCACAATTAGGTTGAAATAAGATTGTCATAACCCACTTCACAGTTTAATAACGACTCAAACACTAAGTCGTTCAGTAAAACCGATCACCTGTATACTGGTATAACAGGGTTCGGTTTTTGTTCAGTGATATCTTGGCTCAATACTGGACAGTGGGACAGGATCTCTAGATAAGTATTTAAAAGGTGTCCAGTCTTCAAAATCAATTATTATTTCCTAAGGAGATACGATGCGAAATAAATCTTTTATTAGTTGATTGTGGTATTTTGATGAGTTTAAAAGAAATGGCATGGAATTTATTTAATTGATGAAGATATCTCATGAGAGTTTAGCTACCACCTTGATGTTGTACCTGTGACTTAAAAACAAAAATTAATATCATTAAACATGTGATTTTAATATTCTCTCTCTCTTTCATTTTTATAAAATCTTTTCTTTAATAATTACAGCAGTTTAAATGTGAGAGCTTCTTTTAAAAGTCCCTGTATTTATTTATTCATTCCGTTTCAATATGTTGGTAGTTGTATTTTCAATAGCCAAGTAGCAGAATAGTGACATCTCTTTTAAGTCAACAGGTTTCCTTTTCCTCATAAATCAGTATATCTAAACCACCAACTATGGCTCGCAGTTCATTTTTAATTGGACCATTGGAAGTTCTAAAGGACAGTTCCTGTAAATTTAAGAAATTTATTACAAATTTAACATTGCAACGATGAAGAAATAGGAAAATGAAGAGGAGTTTACCTGCTAAAAGTTAAAGGTTAGGAAATGGCAACTAAGCCATACCCCCCCATAGCCACTTTGTTGGTGCGCTACTGTCTAGGTGTCACTTAAAAGCACATTAAATATGACACACTGCCACTAAGTCCAACCAACCCAAGCTCCCGCAACTATTTAGTTGTAATTGTGTGGTATTGACCCCAGTACTAACTCAACTAGCAGGTCTTGCTCAGTTCATACAGACTACTCTACGGTCAGGTTCTCCGAGCCCTGTATCAGGACTAATGCACCCTTCTGGACAACCAAGTGCATAAATCTGTAACGTAGCCCGAAAACCGCAGGCTGTAATGGGCAGTTATTAAATGCCCTGTAACCAAGCTATTACCCATTACACTGAGTAGGTCGGTCACTCACTCTATTGCACATCCTACCGTAAAGAACTGTAGACAGAAATACTGTTTTGTTTCATCATAATATTAATCGTTTGTTGTTAATATAATATTAATTATAATGCCACTTATAGTTAAGATCACTAATTATTTTTTATTGGTAATTAATATTATTTATAATATCAGTAGAGTCTCTTATTTAATACACTATATTATAGAACCAAAAAATTGATTAGACTTTGTCATTTTTGGATGAAATATATTTAATATTTCTCGTAAAAAAGAGCGAATATATGCGATAAGGTAACACAATAATTGAAAGGTACATGCATTATAAGAAACTCTAGACTTAATGGTAAAAGAAACGACAAACTTAATTACTTTAGATCCTCTGACTTTACATAATTAAGGAAAGGTATCTATGTTTATTCTTTAAAACAGATGGAATCAGTTTTGATTCCACTGATATTGATCTGTAGAACTAAGTTATTTTATTTTTGGAAGATATGTGTTCCAGGGTAATTTTATATTTTAAAACAACAAAAATTATTTTTCTTGACTTGACAGTTTCCATTATTAATTTCTTTAATTATTCTCTGCAGTTTTCCAAAAAAAATGTTGAATATGGAACTAAAAATGTTGCTCATTCCTTTTTTAAATCAAACAATCTTGCTTGGAAAACATAATTTTCTAACGCTATGCGTTTGTTGCAGTGTCTTCGGGACCTACTTCAATGAGGGTGTTTGGCTTTACCCTTTTCTTGCTGTACTCACGTGGCCTCAGATTGCTGCTTTCTCCGTCTTCGTACTATTTTTTTCAATGTCTTCTTTTTTCTTCACGAAATTGCTGTCGATAATAGTTTGGGGTAAGAATTATTACATTTAATTTTTCAACATTTCATGATATATCGTTAATAATGATAATCCTTGTGTGTATTTAGGTCAGGCCACGAGTAAGCGCTCTGAGAAACATGCTTCCAATAAGAAAGCTGAAAAGCAAGCAAACAAGCAATCATCAAAGAAGAAAAAATAATATGTTCAAAGTTCCTGATTTTTATATTTGTTATATTCTATAATATTTATTGTTTATAAAAAGTTTCATTTCTTTTTATTCCCCATAAGTCCTCACAGTTTTTATAAAACTCAAATTTCCACAGAGAATTAAAAATATCTTCGAACTCGCTGATGTTCAGGCTGCAAATGTTGAAACTCTTAAATATCTGAAATTTAAAAATAAAATATTTTAATAATAAATACAATTATGTGATCTTCCTATCACTTATAAAAGTTAGATATTAGAAACAATGTTTATTGAATGAAACATTACATTAAAGAATGCGGCAATTAACGAAATAGTATGGGTAATTATTGCTTTCCACAAATTAACTTACAGATGTCTATACAAATACATTTACATATACATACAAAATTACTATATACAAATTAGATAACGGAAACTAGGAGGGTTAAACAAACAATTAGAATACACTAGAAAGTTTTGGATCAGTAATGCACAGTGTTGCCGAAAATGTCATTGATTGAAGAAGTTCGAGAGAGCGTGTTGACAGTATCTCTAATTTTTATTTAATGTGTTTTATGCATTTAAATAAAATCCATTGTCATATACCTGTATGAACAAACCCATAACAGGCCCTTACCTGTTAAAAAGTAGACCTCAAGATTTCGATCATCTTCTTATCACTTTCTGATACCCACAATCTGTCATCATCTCTCAACTCATTCAGCCATTTCGACTTCTATCTTGAGTTTTTAAACATTTGTGTGATAGTTTCTCGTCTAAGTCCTGTTATTGGGATGTACTTCAGCACATTGACTCATTTCATAAGTTAGTCAATTCGTGGTTAAGCCATATTCAATCTCATACTTCCAATAAAAATGCTGCACCTAAAAGGCCTTTTTGTTTTTGAATGTGATAGAGAAGATTTAGCTAAAGGCAGAGTTTTATAGAGCTATTATAGTCGTCGAGATGTAGAACTTCTTAAAAATTGTCAATATTATTCTTGTTTTCCATTGCTTAGTTACACCATCTTGCATACATGGCTTTATTAAAACTCGTTTGAATGTTTTCACCGTTTCTAATCTACTGGAGAGCTTTGCAGGCTATCAGTTCCAGGGGCTTTATTTCGTCGATGGTATGACGCCATCAAGTATTTGTTCATCGTCTGAAGGTTCACCATATATGTATAATCACACGCATCAAGCAGGCTAACATAAGCCTTTCAATGCGCTACGTTTTTCTTCCCTCCCTTATACTTTTGTCGAAAATATTACAGCAAGGCAATGAAGAGATCATTACAGTGAAGAGATGAGACAAGTTATGTTTTAATATTTGCCCCACAGAATCCGTGGAACTAAAGTCACTATTTAAATACTGGTAAGAACTTTTGAGGATAGGGGAGGCATAGATAACCACTGAGCTGTTTTTTTTTTATAATTTGTTGTCAATTAACAGCTGGTAGAACGTGTTGTATTATAAGAAATAAATTATTATTGTTCAGAAATTTCACATATACCTTTGGTTTTTGACCATTTTCATCTTATGATTTCCTCTTACTTGTATGGATACTCTGATCGATTCTTATATTCCAATCCTGTATTTAATTTCTAGGTCTTCTACTAATCATTCTTAGGTAATTCTTTTTTTTCTGATGTGGTCTCATTTTAGCCAAGACCTCTTTAAGATGGGATATTTTATCTTCTCTATAGTCATCTTACATTTGATCGATAAGCATTATTTTCAATGCAGAATATTGATCTTTCCACCCGTTCAAGGTTTCGCTCAAATTTATAACACACCTCGTGGGACGACATTTAGTAAATTCCTTTTATATCTACTGCTCATCGCACATGAACAATCTGATTTGCAATTCTGCCAAAGCATGAGGATGCAGATTCCAAATGCTTGCATGCAGCAGATTCCTCATGCCGGGATATATTCATCATAATCACATTGTAGTATTCTACACATCTATGTATACAAGAAATAATAATTCTATAAAATGGTTGATATAACTGAAAACAGCGGGAGTTAAGAAAAAGTAAAACTTTGAAGTTTATCAAAGATGAAACATCGTAGTATTTGCCTCATTGATATGAACATGGTATTGATGTAAGGCATTATTTAATCTTGTTGGTTCTCCGTATAGAAGAGTGTTACCGTTATATGATGAACTGCTTTGTGATGTGACTGCAAGTACAAATAATTGAGTGATATTGTTTTGGAATATGGAAGCGATGTTAATTATGCCCAAAGGGGTTGTTGTCTAAGAAATCTGGGTAGCAATTTCGAATATAGAACTCAAATTTTCGAATAAATGAGAATTTATTACATATACGTATCACACTCGACGCTTGAATTTACGTACTAATAGAGACCAAGACAGTCCGGATTCAGAAAAGTCCGGAAATTGGGTAAAATTATATTTACGTGAGTTAACTCGTCCTGACTGTGTTTTGTTGCCCTCAGCACAAAATTTGGAAGCATAATCCATTAATTTGGCCTTCGACTTACGAATCTCTGTCACTAGTTTAATGTTACTAGCGCACGCTTTTCTATAAGTTTCTTGTGTTTAGTTGTCATGGTGGATGTAAGAGGTTTATTGTTTAATATCAAGCAATCAGGAGACCAACTGAATACTGTAATGGCCGATTTGAAAAGGTTTTAATGAAATTGGAGGACCGCAGGCATATGTGAAGGGTAGGAGAGCCAGGTTATTCTCTGTCTCACCTTGCATTAAATTACAATCATCAAATACAGGTAGATACAATTGGTTATACTATTCGAAGGATGAGGGCTAGTATACCGGTTCAACTGATAGGGGCCAAGTGACATACAGTGTCTGACCTTTCAGTTAGTGAGGTTAATACACATAGTTACCGTATAGTGTTGGATGTTTTTTGTTACACGGGGTTTTATTATAATTTGGTCAATCTAGTCAAGTTCCCAGGGTATCTGTTGTGCGTTTTAATTGGTATGTTGCGCGTTGTGGCATCGAGTTGCCCGCCCCCGTGTAGAACACCTTGGGCGTCGCCATGCGACGGCTAAAGGGCAAATCGTTCAATGACAACCTGACTTGATTTAGTGCAGTGGTATGGCCGGGAGGCTCAGACACGCGTGAAGGTCAATACAGGATACAATTAGTTTATACGTACATCAAATATGCAATAATAATATTGTTTATGCATAATAAGGTATAGATAGTTTGCTTAAGATAACAAATTGGACCTAGGCTATTCGGTGTCACTCTGCCCTCACTGTGAATTATCAATACCCGTATGATAATTTATGCTATTCGGAAGAAAAAAAAAGACAGAAACTCGAGGGTCGAGTGTATTGTGGTTTTATATATGACCAGTTCTAAAATTCTTTAATTGGGATTCAAGTTAGCTTTTAAAAACATTAGTTTAAGTGTTACTGTTAACAAAAAAACAATGGAGGTGATACGGCCAATAGCCCAGTGTTTTTAACAGTTTGCCTGAACTATAGCTCCCAATGAATATCATATCTGTATTTTCAGAGATCGCGACATCTGCAAAAGACTTACCTAATGCATTTGTACTGAAGCTCTCTCTGCAGCCACGGAGCAGGAAATACATATACGGTGGCCGCACTGTACTATCCAATATGTTCAGTATTGGTTTATACCAGTAACACCTTCAGCAGAGTTGAGTGGAATCTAAAGCGCATCCTTTTTAACATCCGCTTCACTCCAATTCACATCGCCTTACAAAAACTCTGTTCTTATTGGACACTAACCCAACTAATCATACATATCCTCCAGACAATTGTTAGAAACCTGTATATGTATATAGACGAACGTATGGGATCTGAAGATAACCAGAGAGTGATTGAAACATGTCGCAAGAAACAGTTAAGATGTCACCATTGAAAATATCTAACTTTTAATCATCGAGCCAGAAATAGTAGCAGTAATCTTCAACAAAACAAATTACTTTAAGGAGTCTTTACGTAAAGTTCGGGTCCATACACTTATATCATGAGGGACTGTGCAACCTCGTCCTCTATTGATATGACAGCAAAGGCTTCTTTGCTCAGAATACTCAAGGAATGGATTATTACATACGCAGTCAACAACCAAGCATCAACCCACCACCAGAAAAACAATAACAGAAATGAACTGAGGAGTTGACTGCGAGGTGAACCCCATGTCTTCTGCTAATTTTCTTATTTTAAAGAAGTACTGAGCAACTTACTTATCCATTGACAAGATAACGGAGGCTTCGCAGAGTAGTGAGTAACTTGATCCTTTTCAACAGCCGCAAAATCCCATTCACCTTGACTTATAAAAACTTTATTCTTATTGGTCATTAACCGAAATAATCATGAATCTTCCTCTGGAAAACTGTTTGAAATCATATGAATATAGTCAATAGTCATGTATGTTTTCATGAAACACAGCTTTCATCTCAATCAGAGTCATACAGTTAACAGATAAAAGATCCGACTCCGTTACTCTTAAGATGTCTTTATAACCAAGATTTTCGGTCATATTTTCTTCTTCATCCACATTCTTGACATTAATAACAAAGTAATTAACACGATGGTGTTTAAATGAATCCAACTTTTCAATTTTCAAGTAAAACAAACTTTTTGCTTAGTTTTCTATTGGGCTATTGTTTTGTTTTCGTATAAATGATTAGTTTTTTTTAAGTATATAGCTAGGAGATTGTCCAAGTGATAGCGATTAAACGCACTATGAAGAATGTAAATATAATTTAAAAAAAGAAAATATAAAACCTAGTGGTTAAATTTGATTGTTTTCTCTGACCAGTAATGAAGAGAGAACACACAGAAAGGCACAAAACGGAACTGCATAAACTCTTAACCCAAGATATTTGGGACGTTTTCTATGATTCCAAGTAAATCGAAGATGATTAAAACCACATGCTCAATAAGAGGCTTATTTTTAAAAGAATAAGTTTCAGTGGTTAATTAAAGACATCAATAAGTCAAAGACGAGCAAGTAAAAAGTGAACCTCCAAAGTCTATTGAAAAACGATTGCAATTAACTTCAGGAGTTGGAATCAGAACAAGAATTCCAACTTTGCTCCCAAATTCCTGATCTCAATACCTGATATTAACAATATATATTAGAAATCACAATATGTCCTTCATATAATGGTGCAGTAGTAAAAATTGAAATCTACAAACGAATTTATTGCGTAGTTCCCAGAGGTAAAAATATAACTCTCTAATGAATTAAGTCTCTAAAATAATTGTTCCTTCTAAAGAGGAACAAGCACTGATGAATCAATCATTAATTTATAAAAGGACTACGTCCATTTTATCCATTACATCCACTTTGCCCAACAAAATTTCTTTAAACTCTTCAACTTTAAACAATAATTTTTTTTTTAGTTCAAAATCAACAATAAAAAATAGATATGAGGAAGCCCTTTCGATCAGTAGAAGCAAAAATAGTTTCGGAATGCCCATTAGTCGTGTAAAATATTGATAAATTATTAAGCCAAAAACGAGTAAATTAGGGAAAATAATTTGTAAGTTTTAAATTCAGAACGAAAAGAGTCAAAAGCAAGTTATACGAAACAGCGTTGCTGTGTGCAGGTTTTCAACGGTGTTAAACTGGAATTAGGTTAGGTTGCAGTGGCAGTGCCACAAGGGAACACTCATACGCTGAACATTTGGCCCTTTGCGATACCACACAAACAAGATTTATTCTACATTGGGAGTCCTAAATTTTGCCTAACTCAAGTGTATTTAGAGTAGGGAACTTTAACGAGTTCCTGAAATCGTACATGCTCGGGAACGATGGCTTAACGTCCTCTCCGAGGGACGACGTACTCAGATTTATTCACCTCCCGCGTGGATATATCGAGGGCCAGGTTGGGATCGAACCCCAGACTCCCAGGCCAGAGGCGAGTACTTTAACCATTGGGCTAACATGGCCACATGAGTTCATTTACATAAGATGATGTATTACGTCACCTTTAAACTGACCTCTTTTCAGGATAATATTTAGGGAAAAAATTGATTTCTAAAACACTACCTGACATCGCACAGGCTCGGGACCGAGGGCTTAACGTCCTCTCCGAGGGACAATGTGCTCAGATTTATTCATCTCTCACAGGAATAAATTAAGGGCCACAATGGTTATTGAACCCCGGACCTAACAGTTCAGAGGCGAGCACGTTGCCACTGAGGCCCCCAAAACTGAAGTTACTAATATATATTTTTCCCCATGATGACTAGGAAGGGGGTAATTCTATTAGTTAATGGCGAAGTTTCAATACTTTACTGCACTATAATGTTTATTACACAGTAACAAACTGAGAAATAATTAATATTTACAAACAATATACAAAACATTACAATATTCATCAACAAGCAAAATGTCTGGAGAGACTGCCAACTTCTTGAACACTATTTCAACATTCAAAATGAATAGATTTTTTTTTCAAAAAATTATTCTAATCTAATTGTACAGACTTTTTACATTGTTATTCTTATTATATTGAGGAGATAGCTAATTACAGAGATAAAAATACTTTATTTTTTTTTTATTAACGATCAAAATTCATTTTAGTGATAAATGTGCCAAGCACGAATCTCAACTTATCTTTAAGTAATAATTAATCAATTAAACTTTAAAAGGAAAACACTTTGCAGTGTGCATATTGCTGTTATATTATCTTAAATTTGTTAATTCGAAAAGCAGGTAACGATTTGCAAAAGGTTAGTTTAAATGTGAAGTGCGGGGAAAATACTTGGAAAACTTCGAAATTCAAGAACTCAGGAAATAACATCTTGAAACAAAAAAAAAATTGTACATATCAATAATTAATTATTTACACAAATTGCAATTTTCAAACTCGATCCGCAACAGTAAACAGTCCCAAGGATGTCACATCAAAAAAGTAACCTACAACTATTAATAAACAAATGTACACATCACAAACAACTAAAAAGAAAGCATAAATGTGAAATCCAAAGTGTTTAAAATATATCATTGCACGACACGAAGTATAAAAAATAAAATATTAACATTCTCTCTTTTAATGTATTTTTTTTTATAAATATATTAGAAGTACTAAGAATGCCATATTTAAAATTTCTCATTTTTGTATATATAAATAATATTCTAAAGTAAATCTCCAGAATCACCATCTGCAACAGATTTAAATAAAAAAAAATGAAAAAACAAACAAAAGTTAAAATAATGTTTTAAGCAGAACATGCCCATAAGAATAAGTCAAAATTGAGGTGAAACGTATTTTTTAAATGTTGAGAAATACTTTGTAAGCATATATTTAATATCTAAAGCATTCACTTATTCATAATGATTCAACTGTCACAAAAAGTCAAAAATTGTTTACGTGAAAATTCTTTTCCTTCATAGAGTTAAACGTAAATGAAAATACCACAACCACTTTAGCAACTGTACCATTGTACTTATCAAGGATAATGATAAAGGGGTTAAACATATTTCAGAAGTAGTATTTAATCTATGTAAACCTGTAAATATCGATGAATGTTTATTTAAAAACTACTAACTTCTTACACATATTTTGTAACTCTAATTAACAAATTTTCAAGGAATTTATATTTAATTATCAAATGCAAGTTGTGAGTATAATGATGATGAGCAAAGTCTGATGTACGATGGCACACGATTATTACCGGTAGCAGTTTTCTTAGGGTGGAGCTAGTTGTATCACGGTAGTGCTGTTGATGCTTTTGGTACTTATTATTTTCCAAACAAATTCTCTTAACTGATTTCTTGTCTAATCAATTTGGATTGAATTTTAGATTAATATATATATATATATATTTATATATATATATATATATATATTATAAAACAGATTCAATAATATATTGACCGTTAGATAGAATAGGTGTGTTCTCTAATCGGGGTTCGGTCAATTTTCCAGGATAAGAAATCAAACTCTCGTTTCCTACGTTTCGGTTTTATTTAAAACCTTTTTCATAGGCAGAAGTAAGAATTTGTTAACTAAGAAAATGAAATTTACATTATGTATTTAAAGGAACAACAATGTAAATTTCATTTTCTTAGTTAAAAAATTCTAACTTCTGTCTATGAAAAAGGTTTTAAATAAAACCGAAACGTAGGCAACGAGAGTTTGATTTTTTATCCTGGAAAATTGACCGAACCCTGATTAGAGAACACACCTAATATATATATATATATATATATATATATATATATATATATATCAATGATCAAACCACAATAAGAAAATGGGAAAACAAGACTAAGCGGTCTTCGTCAGAGTCAAAACCCAATTTTCGGTTTTTGACTCTCTGACGAAGATCGCTTGTTACGGTTGAAAGATCTTAAACTTTTTTTTCCCATTTCATATTGTGGTTTGATCATTGATTGTTATTTCACGTGTTTATGTGAAATCTTGTATATATATTTTGTAAGCAGGAAAACAATCCAAAAGAACAACAAACGTTTCACGATGAATCACAAACACAGAACTAAGGAATAAACACACTTACTTCTGTGTTTGTGATTCATCGTGAAACGTTTATATATATATATATATATATATATATATATATATATATATATATATACACTTTAACACATAGAAAAGAACACAGAAAGACACTACAGAACTCACTTCAAGTAAGTGAGAACTCACTGAAGTGAGTTCAGTTGTATCTTTCTGTGTTCTTTTCTATGTGTTAAAGTGTTTATTGTCCACACGGACCTTTCATTATATATATATATATATAAATTAATAATCAACAATAACTCTTGATAATATATGAATTAAATACCACAATAAACAATATATATTAATTAAAAAACAAAATGCTCTAAGGCCTTTCGTCACAACATCATCAGGGAGCTAAATGAAACACCAAAAAAAAAACATGATAACAAGTTAACCTGGCTGAACCTTGAGCCAGGTTAACTTATTATGTTTTTTTTCTTTTTTGGTTGTTTCATTTAGCTCTCCAATGATGTTGTGACGAAAGGCCTTAGGGCATTTTAATGAATATATATTGTTTATTGTGGTATTTAATTCATATATCTATATTACTCCCTTTTGTTGAATCTCCCTATCAATGAAACAAAAATTCTTTAGATTTGTTTATCACCATCAAAAACCAGTTTATCCAACATCTCACACTAAAGAACGATTTAGAATACCACATTTTATTCTATACATGTTACATCTCAAACACAATTTTAAAACTATTGGGATTTGAATCAAAATTGTGTTGACCAGATTATTAACAAATAAAACTTTTTTTTTTTGACAAAGTACTCAAAAAAGTGTAACCTTAGTGCAGATGTTGCCATTCCGCCTTCGATATAACAGGATATAAAAGTTGGTGAATATAGCACTTTTCGTTTTGAGATATCCTGCTCTCTCTGTCTCTCACACACACAAATACACATTCAACAAATAATAACAATTGATAAAGGATGGCCACCAACAAAACAGGAGCTGTTACACTAAATGACATTCGTGGAACTTTTATTAAGTTTATAAATTAATTGAATTTTACTTATTGTAAATATTTAAATGCTGTACTGAATGTACTCTTATGTTATACTATGTTTTGTAAAATTAGTGTAATCTAACTAATTATGTATTACTTATATTCTTATATAATTTTTTTTGTTATTCAATGAATATATATATAAATTAACGTAAATACACATCCAATATCCATTGTATGTATTTAACACTAATGATTGATTGTATATAGTGCATGTTGTACAATAAAGTAGTACATGTTGGAAAACATACACACATATACGCACACACACACACACATATATATATATATATATATAAAGATTTCACATAAATACGTGAAATAACAATCAATGATCAAACCACAATAAGAAATGGGAAAACAAGACTAAGATCTTTCAACCGTAACAAGCGGTCTTCGTCAGAGTCAAAAACCCAACTGAAACACTAGATGCAGAAAACATCTGGTGAGGGGTTGAGAAGAGTGGTATTTTAAAAGGGTGAAAGCGCAGGAAAGGACTAATGTCCAGAAAGGGATGTTTGGGAAAACAAAGGAGTACAGTAAGAAAGTGTAAAAACTATCCGCTAGCTGTCAACCCTCTTAGAAGAGGCTATTAAAGTATCAAGTTTGAAGAGACCGTTACTAATGTTTATAATATTTGATCTATTAAATTTAATTAGAGACAATTCAATAACATTTCTTAACAACATTGATTTTTCATAGGTAATAAATTTAGCTCCTGTCCAATCAATATGATGATTTTCATTTTTGATATGCAAGAATAAGGCACTACTTTTTTCCTGTCTACTTACGTTATATTGGTGTCGTTTTACACGTGTATTTAATGATTTACCAGTTTGACCAATATAAATTTTATGGTAATTTTTGCACGGAATTTTATAAATACCACCGGATTCCAATTCGCTGGGAGTGTTTTTTATTAACATATTACCCACGTTATTACGATTAGAAAATACTATATTAAAATCAAGTTGTTTGGCTAATCTTAGAAGGGGGTCCAATGACTCATGATATGGCAAAACTATAGAATTTGGCAATGAACGGGGCTCTGTTGAAGTATTAGACAAAGCTTTCTTAGCACCCTTCAAAGCTAAATCGATATAAGAGGAAGGGTATTTTAATGAAAGGGCAATTGACCTCATGTTGTTAATCTCTTCATTAAGGAATTCAGGAGAGCACACTCTTAACATCCTCAAAAATTTTTTTTAAAAACAGAAATTTTATTCTTCCCATCCAAAAAATGTTAAAATTTCCTCTCAATAGCCTCTTCTAAGAGGGTTGACAGCTAGCGGATAGTTTTTTACTTTTTCTTACTGTACTCCTTTGTTTCCCCAAACATCCCTTTCTGGACATTAGTCCTTTCCTGCGCTTTCACCCTTTTAAAATACCACTCTTCCCTCCCACTCTTCTCAACGCTCACCAGATATTTTCTGCATCTAGTGTTTCAGTTGGGTTTTGGCTCTGACGAAGACCGCTTGTTACGGTTGAAAGATCTTAGTCTTGTTTTCCCATTTCTTATTGTGGTTTGATCATATATATATATATATATATATATATATATATATACCATGATAAACGAAAAACGGTCCGGCAGGACAAATAACAATTAAAATAAGCAGTGACACATAAACAGAAACACAACAAAGACTCACTTTTCAATATTTCGACCGTAATGGCGGTCGTCCTCAGGAGAATAAGTGAATTGACGGAGGGACGACAGTCAACTGAAGAACTCACTGGGTGAGGGCTAAAGCAGTGCTGCCGCAAAGGAGAGAAATAAAAAAGGAACTAGGAAGTCGAGAGCAAAAATAAAAAAAAAATGTTTTTGAAAGGTAGAAAAAGGTTAAGAAAAGAAAAAGTAAAGAAAATATATAGAACAATTAAAAATAAAAAAAAAAAATTAAAAAAAAAATAAATAAATAAATAAAAAACTAACGATTTAAATTCAAGCCAGGTTTCGAGCGTGCCCCCAGGAGCCAAATGTGGGCTTCCTCAGAAGCTTTTAAAGTAACTTGTCTGTTATCACTTGGGACTTGTTTAAGAACTTGGACTGTGAAACAATCATTGAAACTGAGATGGTGGGAATTAGCGTGAGTGGCGACAGGGAGACTGCTGCGTTTACCAACCGAAAGCCTGTGATTATTCATCCGAAGGTTCAGCATCGTAGATGCTAAACCAACGTAAAAAGCATCACATTGGGTGCATTTCAAGAGGTAAACGCAGTCAGTGGAGATACAGGAGGAAGGACTGTGAATAGGGTAAGAATTAAGATTAGTTAGAGACTCAAATGAAGACCCAGAATCAACAATGGGACAGGTAAGACATCTCCGACGTCCACAACGTTGTAGGCCACCGCTGCTTTGGGGATTCTGAATAAGTTTGCCGGCCCGGTGGGAAAAAATATTTGAGAGATTGGGGGCTCTTCTAAAGGAAATGCGGGGCAACTGGTTAAAAACTGAAACGGTAGAGGGGGAAGAGGAAAGGATAGGGTAAAGTTCTTTAATAAATTTTCTTAATTTATGGACACCAGGGAAATAATTTGTAAGAAGGGAAGTAGTACAGAAGTAGTGGGTTCTCTTCTGTTATTAGTGGAAAAGTTGACATTGGCAGGGATGATTCGGCTATTGATTAAATTGGGGGGATAACCACGCTGAGTGAATTTGCATTTAAGTTTTTGAAGATTGGTTTCCCGATCTTGGATATTATTACAGAGGCGATGAAGACGGATTGAAAGAGACCGCGGGATAGATTTTTTTTTCCCCCAAAGCAGGGGTGGCCTACAACGTTGTGGACGTCGGAGATGTCTTACCTGTCCCATTGTTGATTCTGGGTCTTCATTTGAGTCTCTAACTAATCTTAATTCTTACCCTATTCACAGTCCTTCCTCCTGTATCTCCACTGACTGCGTTTACCTCTTGAAATGCACCCAATGTGATGCTTTTTACGTTGGTTTAGCATCTACGATGCTGAACCTTCGGATGAATAATCACAGGCTTTCGGTTGGTAAACGCAGCAGTCTCCCTGTCGCCACTCACGCTAATTCCCACCATCTCAGTTTCAATGATTGTTTCACAGTCCAAGTTCTTAAACAAGTCCCAAGTGATAACAGACAAGTTACTTTAAAAGCTTCTGAGGAAGCCCACATTTGGCTCCTGGGGGCACGCTCGAAACCTGGCTTGAATTTAAATCGTTAGTTTTTTATTTATTTATTTATTTTTTTTTTAATTTTTTTTTTTTTTTTATTTTTAATTGTTCTATATATTTTCTTTACTTTTTCTTTTCTTAACCTTTTTCTACCTTTCAAAAACATTTTTTTTTTTATTTTTGCTCTCGACTTCCTAGTTCCTTTTTTATTTCTCTCCTTTGCGGCAGCACTGCTTTAGCCCTCACCCAGTGAGTTCTTCAGTTGACTGTCGTCCCTCCGTATATATATATATATATATATATTATATATATATATAACAGATTCAATAATATATCGACCGTTTGATAGAATAGGTGTGTTCTCTAATCGGGGTTCGGTCAATTTTCCAGGATAAAAAATCAAACTCTCGTTGCCAACGTTTCGGTTTTATTTAAAACCTTTTTCATAGGCCTACAAACAAAGGATAATAAGAAATCACATATCAACATCAAACATATACACAATATGAAAATAGATTGTTACAACTCATGAATATTACAAGCAGAAATATTTCAGAGATACATAAAACAATATTACTTACAGAAGTAAGAATTTTTTAACTAAGAAAATGAAATTTACATTATTTAAAGGAACAACAATGTTAGCCGGACAAAATCTTCGACTAGACTAATAAGATAACATTACAAATAACCTCAACACTGTTCACTCAAGGGAACTAAATAAATCAAATTTCACTAAACCTCAGCACAACACTCCAGAATAAATATTACTTAAATTAGTAATATCACTTCTATGATTAATCGAACTTAGATCCTTTTTAATATATAACATCTCAAGTGTCTTCCTTCTTTGCTCATCTTTTTCTTTTTCTATTATAGTTGTATCTTCAAAATCGAACGTGTGACCTTCGTTTATTGCATGCCCAGCTAAGGCTGTTGCGTTACTTTTATTTGTTCTTATGGAATAATAATGTTGGTACAACCTTTCTTTGAGAAAACGACTAGTTTCACCATAGTAACACTTGTCACAGTCTTTACATTTGATGGCATAAATGAGGTTACTTTGTAACTCCTTCGGTATTTTTTCTTTCAAATTTGAAAATAAAGATTTATTTTTTCTTTTATTATAAAATGCCAGTGTAACTTCAGGTACGTTTCGTTTGAACACTTTTCTAATTGATTGTGATAAGCCCTCAACATAAGGAAATTTGAAATACTTCCTATTTATAACTTCCAGTTCAGCATGATCTTCATTTGAATGTGCTGGTTGCTGTCTTAAATATCTTAACCAATATCGTTCAACTAAGTTCTTCGGATAACAATTTTTCTGTAACAATAATTTCACCCTTTTCTTATTTTCATTTAAAAAACATGGACTACTTATTTCAATAACTTTTTTAACCAAATTTTGGACGCAATTTAATTTTTGGTTTATAGCATGAGAAGAATGGTAGTTCAGGATTCTTGCAGCACTGGTAGGTTTTTTAAACCAATCCGTTAAGATATTGCCATTTTCACCTCTTATAACTTTCACATCTAAGAATGGCAGATTTCCATCTTTCTCTACTTCACAAGTGAATTGTAGACGATTATGAAAAGAATTAAATATATTTAATACATTCTCTTCTTCTCCCTTTTCAATAATTAAAAACAAATCGTCCACATATAATTTAATAAATTTCACCTTCGTACCTAATTTATTGATACTGTTTTCCAATAGTTCAATCATAACTATATTTGCGAGAACTGGTGAAATTGGTGATCCCATTGGTAATCCATATTTTTGTTTATAAATAGTACCATCAAAGGTGAAATACCTTGCTTCACATATAAGGTCCAGTATAGAAAGGAAAACCTTTTTCGACATTCCAACCTGTGAACTAATCTTATTCCACTGTTTATTTACTAAATCAAATGCTAGATCTAAAGGTATATTAGTAAACAACGACTGAACATCTAGTGAAATCATAATTACGTCATCACATAGTATTTGATTTGAAAGGGCTTGTTTGAATTCTAATGAATTTTTTACATTCAATTCATTCTTGTTAGTAATGTAACTAAGATATTTCTCTATATATTTAGACAGTTCATAAGTTGGACTTCCAATGAACGACACGATAGGACGGAGAGGAAAACCTGGCTTGTGTAGCTTCACTAAACCATATATTCTTGGTGCTATTCCATTGTAAGATTTTAATTTCGAAGCTTGACGTAGATCTATACATAGTGTCTTCTTCAGTTCATCAACTATCTTGTTTACTTTATTTCGTAATGTTGATGAAGGATCTCTTCTTGTAATTGAATATGTTTCACTATCTTCTAAGAGAGTTTTCATTTTTTCTTTATACTCTTCTTTTTTGATTATCACAGTATTACCAGATTTGTCACTTTTACAAACCACAATTTCTCTATGTTCTCTTAAAAACTTAAGAGTTTTCTTATAGCAACTTTCTATACATGCGTTTTGCCTTTTTAATCGATTTGAAAAATTATTTAATATTTAATTATTTAATATAATTTAATAAAATTATTTAAACAGTGGAATAAGATTAGTTCACAGGTTGGAATGTCGAAAAAGGTTTTCCTTTCTATACTGGACCTTATATGTGAAGCAAGGTATTTCACCTTTGATGGTACTATTTATAAACAAAAATATGGATTACCAATGGGATCACCAATTTCACCAGTTCTCGCAAATATAGTTATGATTGAACTATTGGAAAACAGTATCAATAAATTAGGTACGAAGGTGAAATTTATTAAATTATATGTGGACGATTTGTTTTTAATTATTGAAAAGGGAGAAGAAGAGAATGTATTAAATATATTTAATTCTTTTCATAATCGTCTACAATTCACTTGTGAAGTAGAGAAAGATGGAAATCTGCCATTCTTAGATGTGAAAGTTATAAGAGGTGAAAATGGCAATATCTTAACGGATTGGTTTAAAAAACCTACCAGTGCTGCAAGAATCCTGAACTACCATTCTTCTCATGCTATAAACCAAAAATTAAATTGCGTCCAAAATTTGGTTAAAAAAGTTATTGAAATAAGTAGTCCATGTTTTTTAAATGAAAATAAGAAAAGGGTGAAATTATTGTTACAGAAAAATTGTTATCCGAAGAACTTAGTTGAACGATATTGGTTAAGATATTTAAGACAGCAACCAGCACATTCAAATGAAGATCATGCTGAACTGGAAGTTATAAATAGGAAGTATTTCAAATTTCCTTATGTTGAGGGCTTATCACAATCAATTAGAAAAGTGTTCAAACGAAACGTACCTGAAGTTACACTGGCATTTTATAATAAAAGAAAAAATAAATCTTTATTTTCAAATTTGAAAGAAAAAATACCGAAGGAGTTACAAAGTAACCTCATTTATGCCATCAAATGTAAAGACTGTGACAAGTGTTACTATGGTGAAACTAGTCGTTTTCTCAAAGAAAGGTTGTACCAACATTATTATTCCATAAGAACAAATAAAAGTAACGCAACAGCCTTAGCTGGGCATGCAATAAACGAAGGTCACACGTTCGATTTTGAAGATACAACTATAATAGAAAAAGAAAAAGATGAGCAAAGAAGGAAGACACTTGAGATGTTATATATTAAAAAGGATCTAAGTTCGATTAATCATAGAAGTGATATTACTAATTTAAGTAATATTTATTCTGGAGTGTTGTGCTGAGGTTTAGTGAAATTTGATTTATTTAGTTCCCTTGAGTGAACAGTGTTGAGGTTATTTGTAATGTTATCTTATTAGTCTAGTCGAAGATTTTGTCCGGCTAACATTGTTGTTCCTTTAAATAATGTAAATTTCATTTTCTTAGTTAAAAAATTCTTACTTCTGTAAGTAATATTGTTTTATGTATCTCTGAAATATTTCTGCTTGTAATATTCATGAGTTGTAACAATCTATTTTCATATTGTGTATATGTTTGATGTTGATATGTGATTTCTTATTATCCTTTGTTTGTAGGCCTATGAAAAAGGTTTTAAATAAAACCGAAACGTTGGCAACGAGAGTTTGATTTTTTATCCTGGAAAATTGACCGAACCCCGATTAGAGAACACACCTATATATATATATATATATATATATATACAAACCGACTTCCAAAACCTGTTTTATTGGACTCCAAAACAAGATTTTCCGTTGAAAACGCAATTTAGAAATATTTATTCAAAAACACTCCTTGCATTACCTGAATATTTCAAATAGGCGGAAAATAAAATAAAAAAAAATGAATTAAATCATATACCCAGAAACAGTTATGTAATGTCATTTATGTAATTTAGTATTGTTGTTCATATAAAAATATTATATATAATCTTTATTGAATATTTTTTGGTTCACTCAAGAATTAAGATGTAGAAAAAAATTTCGTAACAATGCATATACTCGTAGTATTTAAACAAAGGAACGTGCCATAACAAGCATTACTAAAAAAAAAAAAAAAAAAAATTCAGGTAATGTTAGCAGTTCAAACAATAGCTATAGATAGATGTATAGTTTTTACATCCCATTAAGATGAAGTATAACTTAATTTCACATGTTCCTTACAAACTGTATTTATGCCACTGCATTGCGGATGAAGACGAAGAAGGAGTAAGTCATACAATGAAAGAAGTAAAGCACCATTTATGTATTTATAATTCCTTTCACCATTTACTTATCCAATATTAGTTATTCGAAACAATGAAAACAATAACGCCTACTGATCAAGTATCTAACTTACATTACAGGAATATTTACAAAACGATGTGACCAGCCTCCAGGTTTCTGATATCAAGGTTGAAGCATCATTTTGTAATAAAATATAAAATAATAAATATAAGTACTGTATGGTTTCACTTCTATATTTAAAAATCATATATGAGCAGACCAAAGCCAGAAGAACAACGGATTTTTTTTTCTTTTACTTTTGAGCTTAGCTTCGAAATTATAGTAGCCTTCCTTTCTCTATGTTTTGCTTATGTATAAGGTCCAATACTAGATAAGTGTATCTGCATATTTCAAAATAGAGGTTCAACTATTTTTGTATATGGTACACTAGGGTGAAAGTAAGTTATTTATCTTTCTTTTATATATCCAATTAAGTTGATTTTAATTGCTTTTACATATTGAGGAAAAATTGAAATTTACACGAATAATTTTACTAAAAGTTATATTTAAGTAAATAATTTAATTAATAATAATAACTAAGAACAGTTAATTTTTAAAAAAATAACTTATACTTTCATAAGTTAATTCACCAGCTTATGCAATGTTGCTGTCTTGGTGTTAAAACAGAAGAGACATCTAGTGAAACATAATGTTTTTTTTTAGTGAAAAATACTATTGTTATATAAAAACATTCAATTCCTGTTTTTATGAGAATATTGAAGTCAGAAGCATTTTAACAATGTATATATATAACAGGAAGGAGATTAACAGAGAAAATGGTATTTCAAAATTCTAAATTGTATTTCAACATTGAATTGGTATTACTACCAAATATATATGGTTTTTACTTATGCATTGTAGAAACCGGATTGGATATTAATCAATTTGATAAATAAATAAAGCTGGTCATTTATAATAACACCAAAAAGCATCTGTCACTCTATTTTCAAAATTTTAAATTAGCAATAAGCACTACTTAAAGTCAAAGTGGAGAATACATGGTATCCCAACAAAATTTCAATATTACTTTCCTTTTTCTTTTTATGGACGGGGGCTAGAAGTCCTGTTGTGCAAATAAGAACAAGGTAGTACATGAAGATAAGGTTTAAACCATTCCTTTAGATCTTAAATTTAGTACTTTAACAATAAGGTAAAGATAAAAATTATTTATATCTTTTGGTTTATTTTCTAGAACTTATTATTTTCGTTTAAGTTATACAGAAAGAGTGGTCCCTCCCATTCTTTAAACCAGTTCTATTATCCAATTAATCATTGTATAAGTTAAATAAATTACTCCAAGCTATATACAACACACCGCAAAGATAGCTGCATTTGATTAAATAGTGTTAACAAAGTTAATAAATGAAACTATTTCAGTCATATATAAGGTGGTCCAAAAAAATACATGCCAATAGAAATGTCGATTCTCGATAGCTATACGAAAAGTTATTTAATAATTATACTTTAAATCGGAATGATGAACACTAAACGTCAGTTACTTCATATAGGAACAGCAAGAGTGAAAAGTCCTTTGGTGTCAGGACATGTCCCGCTATGATGATGGTTAGCTCAAAAATTAACAATTTATTTATATTTAAAGATGTAAAAGAAATATATTTCCTTTCTTTCATGAATAAGCAGTTCTTTAATTTCTTATTAAATGCTTCAAATCTGGACTTGTCAACTTATCAAAATGGAAGCAAATGTATCATAAATACATTTTCTAATTTTCATGAGTTTAAAAATATTCAAAACAATTTAATGATAAAACTTATTATGTATTTCATATAAAACTAAAGAACTTTTAGGTGTCTTTTACTTCGTTGTTAGTAGTAATAGCTAATTTCAGGGGCTACATATTAAGAAAATATGTATTAAATAATAAACTTAAGTTTCACAAGAAACTAATATGATTAGGGTGAAATTTCAGGTATCCATGTGACCATCTTCAGGCTATCAACTTATAACATGTTAAATAAAGCCAATAACAATTTAAGTTGTGTTACTGACTTACATGGATTATGATGGTAAGTTGTTAAAGTTTGTAGGCTGAAAAGGGTCAAATGTAATTGTACTCGTTTGTTAAGGGACAATCCCCTATTTAAAAAATAAAAAAAAAAACAATCAAAGTAGAGCATTAAATGTTCCACATATTTTAATAACTCTTTTTAGTTATATGATCAGTAGTCAGTTAAGACACTTATGGGGGCTACGTGGGATGTGTTTACCCTAGGCCGATTCTGCTATAAAGATTTCTATTTCCTGACTTCAGAATGCCTTTATAATATAACCGTTATTCTTGATTAAAGAAAATCTTAATATTTTTTTAGTCTTTTTTTTGGACCACTCAGCATATTGATAGTACACCAACTTCCAAACAAACAGTAGTAGACAAAAACAAACATTCAATCAATAACTTTGTTAATTGATAAGGAGAACTTTCATTCAATAAAAAATATGATCTAACTATTAGGAAAGAGTGCGAGATTACGAGATTTGGGGAGATTAGGGGTGGGTCATATGGAGAATAACTTAGTACTAGGCTTACAACCTAAACTTACCTAAGTATCTGTAAGAGCGAGTTACTCATCGGCGACACGTCGCCTCCTCTGGCTTCGTCCTAGTCACACCACGGACATTAACATTCCAGTCACAATCACAGACTAAAGCAGTAACTCTACACTACTTATTTACGAAACAATCATATATAAGTATATACATAATTACTATAGGTTAACTTTACAATTCCTCTACTTTCAGAAAGATTCACACCATATACGTTACCATTCCAGTCACAATCATCAACTTCATACCAATATTCATCATCAAAGCCGGCGTCCACTAACTTTTTTTTCAACTAACCAAAGAGAAAAGGTAATATTAAAATGTTTACTCCACCTTTTTTTCACATAACAAGTCAAATGATTTCAAAGTTTAAACTTGGGAGCCTATATATGAATTAATGTATTATATAAATAAATTAGTATGAAGAATTCTAGAGGGTTATAAGATAATCGAGACCCACGGCGAACTGACGTGAAAATATAGAAGATAAGTTAATATTTTTTTCTTGTGTGCTCTTGAACAATCTCATTTTTGAATTGATATATATTTTTGTAAATGTTGGTAGCAGTTCTTCATTAATATATAGATTACTAAAAACAATCAAAGTTAGCTGTTACCTGTCTCTTATCAAGCTTCTCGCTTTCCCGAATAACACTCCCTTTCTACAACACTTACATATTATGGTAGTTGACATATTTCAAATGTTCACACTTCATCACACGGACAGGATGAGAAAATTTTTCGTTTATATCAGAAAGTGAAGACTGATAGTTGTCTTCAGAATAAGTCATTTGTTAATCCTGTGGAGTGAATGGCCTGGCGGTCTGAGTGACTACCTTTGAAGGCCCTGCTTGTCATTGGTTGAACTAAAAAAAGCTTTAATATTTTGTTACTATACTTCATCTGATTGTTCAAATATGAATTCACATTTTGTATTATAGGGCTTCTAACATTTACAATTCGTGATTGGTATTTTATTTTCCTAATTCTGTTTGTTTTTTTTCATCAGCAACTCTCGGCTTGTCAGTAAATCAGCAAATCCGTATTGTGAAACTCCTGCATATGCTTTTTTGACACTCCAGCCTTCTAAGCGCGTCCTGAATTCTTGTCACAGAAGTGGTAATCATACCAATGTACGAGTGGTTTTCGGTTTCACAGTTCCTCAGAGTACAAGCATACTCATATATCAGATTTGTTTCTCTAAACCAGTGCTTCTCAAACGGTGCGCCCGGGCGTATTGGTGCGCCCTGGAAGTTAGCCAGGTGCGCCCCAAGATAACGGAAGATTAAGTTTATATAATAGATTTATATTTTAGTTTTTGCATCATTTTAATTTATTTGAGAAAACACCAAGTATGTGGTTTTCAAATCTGAGTCAAGTCTCCGCCACTTCATATTTTGAACTGGAAGGTAAATTTCTTTAATATTTAAGCATCAATGGATAATACTTCCTCTTTGCCTTTACTCGGGGATTTAAATCACTTTTACTAGCCCTCCCTCCCTCGCACTCTCTCTGTCTATCTCTCTCTTTCTTTCTTTTTCTTAAAAAAAAAATATACATTTTAATTTCCAATCATTTTCCTGTTATTAAATCTCAGGATTAAATTTTCTATATTAAAATCAGTGATGCGCTCCAAAGTTTTGGTTTGGTTTCATAGGTGCGCCCTGAAGTAAAAAAGTTTAAGAAACACTGCTCTAAACAGTGAGTTCATGCCTTGTTTATTATTACTGAAAAACAGTTTACATACAAATGGGTAGTAAAAATAAGTTACCAGCGTTATTTTTTCATTTATATTTTTGCGTTTTACATTGCTCTTCACCATGTCTCTTAATACACTTTCGCCCAGCTTGTATTGATCTGAATATTGACTTTTATATGAGTTCACTACTGTTACTATTCACAACTGTTTGTGCAGCTTTACTAAGCTGTTATTCTTTTCTTTAATGAAGGTATTATTTCTAAAGTTCATCAATATTTTCATTATAATAACAGTTATTTACAAATGCCTGTTTTATCCTATTATTCTTTTATTTGAATATTTCCCGATTTGATGCGATTTGGTTTGTTTTTTTGGATTAAAACCTTAATGGCTCATCTCTGTAGTACGAAGGTACAACAATATCCGGAGGGCATTCATTCGCTCCGAACATTTCAACTTATTTTTCTCGCCATTCCTGCACACCTCTTAACTGGACACACGCTTGGCTATACTATTGTTTCCCAAAACAACACCTGCACTTAGTCTTCCTACCTTTCTTCTCCTAATGTCGGTTGGAATCGAAAATTAAAGACTATGAGTGTGAGTTTTCCTTTCTCTGTGTATATCTACTAATGTATCAAAAAACATAACAGAACACGGTTCAAAATACAAATGCTAAAAAGTGTTTCTCGAATGTTAATTCGATAACATCTGCACAATTCTCAACCTAAGCAAGGGCTTCCCAACCAGGGGTGCTCACACCCTAAGGGTGTGTCCTATTGTTCTTGTGCAATGTTACAACATTGAGAAGTGACTTTTTTGCCAAAATATGATTAAAGAAAATAAATGTTTTTCATAAACTTTAGACTGTCGAATTTTTAAAATTGGTATGAAACAAATAGTAATATTAACTGAAAAAACGAAAACTTCATTATTTTGAATAATCAGAAAGGTCAAATCATTTTAAAGTAAAATAAAAGAAATCTTCACTTATGAATGATTCTGAAAACATGTGGACACAGGTCGAACCATTTGTTATGTAATGAAATTATAATCAAAAATAAAAAGCAGCACAAAAGAAGCATCATAAAATTAACAAAATGTTTAAATTACACTGTTCCTGTTTAGTATTAAATAAAGTCTATCTGTAAAACTTCACTCAAATCTTATTCAATATAATGCATGCGATGGCACGTAATGTACATAGCACATAATGTGCTATTTTTAGTTATAGTTTCATTCTTATCCATCAAATGGTATGACCAGTATCCCTTTATCACTCACATTCAAAATTTGTACTTTATAGAAATAAAAATCTCTTTTCAGTTGTTTTAAAAATCTGGAAAGTAAATCGAACAGTCTGTCAAATCAGAATATATCCAGAATCATTCCCGTTGTAGATAAAAGCAAATAAACTTGCATTTAGAATCGCTTTAATTAATCTCCTTTCCTATTAATATTAAAATGGATTCGTCCAAACTTCTGGAAAATAACTATCAGTCAGGCATTCATTATGTGATGGGTATATATAATGTAAATTAATTGTATAAAAACCCCGGTTTTTATTAATTTTTATGTTTCATGGTTCTGTATTTTATATCTTACTAGCAAAACGTGCCAGTTTTTGATTGAGACTTTTTCAAAAATTCTGAGATGATACATGATATTCCAAAATATCATTAAAAAAATATAGAATAGTAGAAAATATTAGTACAGTGTTAAGTAACTGCCTCTGTATATACCACATTACTCTCTCTCCTTCAGGTTCATAGAAGAACAAAGAGTTGGAACTTGTGACTCTTCAGCAAGTAAACTACAGTTGACCATGTAAGAAAAACTTGATCTCACTCACTTATTCTCACTTCAATTCCTGCGGTAGATAGAGTTTCCCTTGCGATTTAGTTACCGTCATTGCGAAACGGACGCTGACGGGACATTGCAATCGTTTGAATGGAAACGGTTAGTGGCTTGGAATCAATGGTATACGTGGTATACACACAGACTCTCCAGTACTACACGCAGTCATGATGTCCGCCTTTATGGCATATCTGTGCAGAACACGAACTCAGAGTCGTGTCCAGTTACACATTTTTGGGGCACTCAAGTTTCGTAACATGAAATTTGTTAATGTTACTAAATCGCAGCATGATTGATGCCTCTACTTTAAGTTTTTTCTCTTGAGCAGGCAGTCTAGGAGCAATCACGGAGTCAAGAAATTCAATTGGGCAATGAACTGCTTCCTCATCACTAATCATTCTGTTCACTGACTTGTAAGTTCTACCCTCAGCTTGATATAGTGCAAGAACTTGTTTCTTATCGCCAATGTCTTGAGATATCAAGGAGTCACAGGATATACAAAAAGAGTAGCAGCGAAGTAACACGGGCTATTGCATCTTTTTCAATGCTCTATTGAAATCATTTCCCTAATAAGAGGACTCAATAAGACAGTTTTTTTCTGTTTATAGTGATAGAATAATTTATTCTTTACATTACATGTACATATATGTAATGTAATGTTATGTTCCCAGGTATATATACCAATAATTATACCAATTTGTTATTACAATTTATTTATTATTCTAAAGTTATAGTTTAGAATAACTATAACTCTAAAGCAACTCTGAAATGCAACTAAATAATATTTTACGATCAAGTTGAAGATACTGAACAGGTAGCTGTAAGTCTACCAAATCCATCTCATCTAATAAGTATATGTCAACATTGGGAACAATTTTGGTTATGAGTCTATTTTTATGCTTTTGTGCAACCATGTTGATAGCACACATAATGCCGACACTTGGTCTAGATGAGACAGTGCGTTGGTGTTTATTAATCCTCGAAAATCCTTTAAAACTCTAGAGCTTACAAAGGCTGTATCGAAAATTATAGCCCCTCCATAGCTTTGTGGCAAATTATTAAGTTTTCTGTTCTATACTTCCCTTTTTTTTTATTGTTTAAACCGATACTCCAGCGGGTGATAACGTCAACCGTTTACCGGCTTTTTGTTTGATCGGTGATTCTACAATTCTACTTTGGGAATCCTAAATTTTGCCTAACTCAGGTGCATTTTGAGTAGGGATCTTTAACGAGTGCCTGACATCGTATAGACCCGGGACCGACGGCTTAACGTCCTCTTTGAGGGACGACGTGCTCAGATTTATTCACTTCCCACGTGAATAAATCGAGGGCTAGGTGGGGATCGAACACCGGACTACCGAATACGTTAACCACTGAGCTAACCTAGCTCCTCTATACTTCCCTTAAGACATTAAGTTTTTACTACGCAATTTTTCATTGTATGGACCAATTCGGTCCATAATTATCAACCATAATTTTTTCTGGTTGGTAGACATGGGTCTATCTAACTCGGTTATTTTATGTAAAAAAAAAACAGAAATATAAATTGAAACATTTTTTAACACTAACTCAAGATAATATACTTGAAGAATAAATATAGGAAAATTTCATAATTTCTCATATAAGTTGTGGAAAAAGAAGTTCTATTTTTTACACATCTGGTATTACAATTATAAAATTTATTATGAGTAGACATCTTTTAACCTTGAACAAAGTAGTATCAAATGTAGGAGATGCGAGGTGAGAGGAAACTTTTTTAGATTAGGTATCTACCCAATATTTTTTAGTATTTTCTAACTTATTAATTAAAAGAGGTATACCATTTTTACACCAGTAAAAAATAGTGCATCATTTTTTTTAAATTTCAAAAAAGAAACACCATATTAATTTTTGCTTATAGGATGAATGCGAATTTATTCTATAAACAATGGGACAATTCACTGGATGTTTTGATCAACTTTCAATAAATAAATAAGATAATATTTTTAAACACTTAGACGATGTTGATAAGAAAATTGACACTATCATTTAGTTTTTTGTATCCTCATTTGTGTTCAGCATAAATCTAAGGGACTAGTATTTTCTTTATATTTTTCCCTTTTAACTTTTATTATTTTTTTTAATTATATTTCTTGTTAGGTATTTATTTATATTTCAATTTTTACTTTACTGCATTTTCGTTTGGTTTGATCTACTGTCTTCAAATTCTAACGGATAAGATTCATGAAGCGCGAGTTTCCCTTCCGTTGTGCTTGGACTTCAGCTTCATGAAATCACTCTCCGACTTACTCACTTTCACTGTCTCTCTCTCCCTTTCTCTTTTCTGATTTCTAATCATGGGTTTAATTTTTTTTTTTTAAAGAATTAAACGGAATGCTTTAGGATTACAAAGACGTTTCAATTTGGGGAATTAATTTTTAAAGTAAAATTAAACGACGAATTTACAATTAGGAAAGTTTCCAATGAAATCTTTAAAATCCCCTCTCCTCCTCTAGATATCTATTGTGATAGAAACAGAGAACTTCAGTCATATTTGAGAAAATTACCAATTCTTTTAATCGTAAATCTATTTTAAAAAAGAATGCAAAGGAAATTTTTTGAAAAAAAAAATCGGCATTTGTTGAAACTCAGCATGATGGGATGAATTTGAAATTAATTTTTATTATCATTAATACATTCAATTCTTTTTTTTTTAACGCAACTGAAAATATTTGTATTGCTTGAAACTATTATATTCATGTTATCATGGGTCAATTGCGGTTAAATGTTTACATGTTCAAACTTGATCATAATCATAAACTTGTTATAAGGGCTCGGGTAGGATGTAAAGTCGATGGTCCTGAGATTGCACGATAATGAATTCTCCTAAGTATCAGTACAATATTAAAAAGAAGAGTACATTTTAAGCGGATTGATACCAGCCTTTACTAAAGTAGGTTCAAAATAGTTAGTGAACACTGATTTCCGATCCATAAAACACTTGAATGGTATGATGTCACCTTCAACTTTGATGTTGCAACAACAAATTATTCATATGATTCCTACAGCAAAGAATTCTTACTTCACAAGTTCTTATTTAAAAACTACATCAGTCCGAATTAACTGGTATTAGGAAGTGACCTGCAGCATGAATGACAATTTATCAAAACTACAAACCCAATGGCCATCAACTACAAACATTTCAATATCCATCACCACATACTAAAATATCAATGACAAATGAATTTGGTTTCATACATAATTGGATCTACTCACGAATACATATAAAAACCCAAAACACCATATATTAATACGAATAACTCAAATATTCTAGGTTGATTAATCAATTAAATCGTTATGAGAAAAATGTAGTATTTCATCTATTAAAATATTTCCTTTCCTTGCCAATAGAGAACTTATCAATCTTTCAGGAAAACATCTTAATGATGGACAAGCTACAACCAGGCATGAATGAATAGAATTTTAGAAGAAATATGGCATAATTTTATCACAACAATAATACAATCTCTACAGTACTAAACATAATATTATTTAAATAATAAAACATTTATGAACAATATAATTAGTCAATTTTAAATGCTTTCAAGATTACTTAAACATTCCCTTGTGATCATACCAGAAATACTAACCTACAACTTTACCGTACAACACAAAATCAATATCAATACATTAATGTGCTTTCAATACACTCAACACATATGATTCTCTCAGTAATGCCAATGATACAAAAGCCTCAGATTCCAAAATCATAGGCTACTACTCCTACAAATATTACAGAAATCCAATTGAAAATTTATATATGTATGAACTAAAAAAATACTTCTTGAAATCATAGACTTAATCAAGTTGTTGACATCAAAATGGATTCAAATACTTAGTTTTCGTAAAAAATCATTTAACGTTCATTTATAAATAATAATTTAACAATCATTTATATGACAATATCATGGAATACGGGTTAAGCTAGTACCATTATTTGCAAATCCTCCTTCAACCCCTTTTATCCTTCAGAGACCCCCATCCTACTATAATAAATCAGACTCTCTGATTCTCCCATCAGTTATTTATCCTCACTCATAAAAGCAGGTATGTAATTCTTTGGTTCTCTATATTATACGCTATGTACTAATTAACTCTCTATTATTTTTATAATTTATACTGTAGACCCAACCTGAAAAAGAATACTATGAGCTCAAATAACTTATTTCAGTACAATTCTTTTTTGCTGTCTATTACTTTTTATTAAATTACCCAATAGATACAAGTAAATACAAAATTGTAACTGATTTGACCCTATTTTCAGACCCCATGCTGTGCACCTATACTATATTTGTTAAATATAGTTCCTCACTATGTTTAATTTCAACATGCGTACATAAAACTGTTATAAGAAGCCAATAGAGATCACTTTCCTAAAAAAAAGATAGTGATAGTTAAGTACACCTGAATGTAGCTTTAATTTATTTCTAAATTATTTTTGTAACGTAATCCTCAAAATTCAATTATAGCCGTCTACACTCCCTCTAAAAATCTATAAATTATTGCAGAACTATTTTCCTTTTATCAAACATATCATAAAATTATTAATACAGAAATAATTTATTCTGCTAAATTAATAGTAGATTATTATTTTTCTACTATTAAATAAAAATTATTTTTAAATTTAATTCATACTCAAAAAAATAAATAATAAGAAAAATGTTTGACTTTCACTAAGCCCATCCATAAAATCGTTTTAAAATAAGCTTACATGGTGTAGAGATTAGTAAAATAAATACAAGCCCTTTAAAGGTGAAATATGTAAAAAGGAGACAATATGGCTGGCCTTGAGTTAGATCATAGCAGAAGAAGTGCGAAAGTAGGTATTAAAATAAGAATCATGGTTTTTATATATAATATAGATTTCATAGCATAATAGAGTGCATGCTAAAGAATAATACAATGTAAGCTTTAAAAGTCGAATTAAAAAGGAATAAAACAGTGGATATATTATCTTAAACTACAAAGGTTTATTCCAATGGATACAGGGGTAAACAAAATGACATTTGAAAAAAAAAAATACAAAAACAAAACAAACCTCTTCGCAGCTGATTAAGGCACGCGAGTACTCGGATCATAAAAGAGGCAGGTACGGTGATCGTATCTCTTGTTTCTTCTAGCATTATGGCATTCCTCGTTGTCAGCTAAAAATAAGATTCATTTATGAACTGAAGGATACTAATAACCTAAACTAATAAGACACAACAATATGACTTATTACAGTAGCTCACTTTTTACTAAGTAAATGATTTCCGAATCCACGACAAAAAAAAAAAATAAAAAAAAGAAACAGAGAGAAGTTAGATTATAAAAATATCTTTTCTTTCACCTTCATTGAAAATCCATTTGATTTGAAATTAGTAAATAATTACTTCTTAAGGAGTATTTTTAAATAAATTATAAAGACCCCAAGTTAATTTTAAAAGCAAATGAATTTTAATAGTTGTATATATATATGTATATACAGTTGTATAGTATATAAATGTTGTATAGTTGTCAGTATAGTTGTATGTATATAAATATGAGGTGTAGTAATTCAAACCAACCCGTAATTTCAGTGAAACAAGTACTTTGTTATATTTATAACTAACGAATATTAGCGAAAATCATCCACATGCTCACATATTGATAGGTGGCTGGCTTTTTCAATACCGGAATAGAATAAGTCAACTACAACAGTATAACAACTGTAGGTTTGAATGTAACTCCATTCATTCTCAAAGAATCTCATTAGATAACAAATTTCCTTTCAATATCTAAAATTGAATCTAATTCAATCTAAGATTATTTAAGATAATACAACATCGTACATCTATTTATGTCAGTTAAGTAAAAGAGTCGTTGAAAATCATTCCCTAGTAATTCGGATTGCCATTACTATAATTGAATAGTAATTACAACCAACTGATTGCTTGGTTAGTAATCTTGTGAACCTAACTTATTTACAAATGTTTATTCTATCATTGCATGAACTATTCAGAAGCCAATGTGACTGAGTCCACAACACAATACTGTTTAATCAAACATCAAACAATGATATTACTTGATCACAGAAATGTGAAATGCCATTTTTTTAAGCTAATCAAAATCTTGAGAAAGGATAATTGTTATTTTAGCGATGATTATTAAACATTATTTTTTTAATATTTACAAATATTTAATTACCCATACTCATTATCTCAACTGCATTCACTAATTGAATAAAATTAATTAAGATAATTGGACTTAAAGATATAATAAGTCTTAAGGATACATGTGTGAGAGACAATTAGAATAACTGCTCGTTTAATATTAATATAGCCTCCAAGTGATCACCTCCTGAGCAAAAACAGGATCAAAGGAGTTTTGGTGAGCAACTGGAGCCCATAGTTTGACGTCGTAGTCAATGCCAGAAGTGGCTAAGAGAGGCAGAGAGGGGTGAGGCTGAAGACAGTTGACTACATGGTGATCTGCTTGAAGAACCATGACGAGGCGACCAGAGCAACGCTCCCAGACGAAGACATGCCCACAGTCTGAGCCCGACATTACGTGGTCTTCGCCCCAGAATGTCGCCTCCTTTATCATGGTCCTAGAACACACCTTAGAGTAATCTCACTATTCTAATATTGCAGGCTTTCTAAGTAATAGGACAAACACAGATAAATACCACTGCACGTTACACTGTAATAATGATATTCTTTACTTCAACACTTGAGAAATACGAACTAATATACTAATTATAGATAAACATCTATAATTTAACTCTAAGCGGTTTATAAGGAGAACAATGGAATGACAAAGGCGAAAACGTGTGGATACTCTTTCCAGGACAAAGCTTCTAATTAAATAAATTCTTAATTTACAGTAATGGAGAAGCTCATAGTATTTCTTTCCCATATTAAAAATTATTATTTCTGCAACTTCTTTAACTGTTTCTAAATAACTTTTACTTTGTATCATTTCATAGTTATAACAATCTATTTTTGTTATGTGTATATTTGTTTACTGTTGTATGAGTTTTATTTTCCTGTGCTATGTAGATCGCATTATGTATGTAAATCTACAAAGCAGAGATAAAATAAATCAAAACATCGGCATTTGAGCATTTGAATTGGACCTGAAAAAATGACCGAATTCAGTGTGTACGGATTTTGTGAAAGAAGCCAATGTTCACATCAGACAATACATAGTACGTAAATCACATTTGAAACCTCTATTAGGACAACATAAAATACATGTAAAGTAAGTGTTTTAGAAATCAATTTATTCCCTAAATATTATCCTGAAAACACATCAATTTAAAAGTAACGTATACATCATCTTATGTAAATGAAATCATGGGCCATGTTAGCTCAATGGTTAACGTACTCGCCTCTGGCCTGGAAGTCCGGGATTCGAACTGGCCTTCGATTTATTCACGCGGGAAGTGAATAAATCTGAGCACGTCGTCCCTCGGAGAGGATGTTAAGCCGTCGGTCCCGATCCTGTACGATTTCAGGAACTCGTTAAAGATCTCTAAACGAAATGCACTTGAGTTAAGGCAAAATTTAGGACTCCCAATGTAGAATCTGTAGAATCACCAATCAAACAAAAAACCGGTAAACGGCTGACGTTATCACCCGCTAGGGGATCGGCTTAAACAATAAAAAAAAATATTAAATCATACCTTGCATTCCTATGACCAACGTATTTCATTTTTACATGGGCCTTCTTTATTTTCAAATTTTGATCACAGTCATCCAGAGATTCTTCAGTAACACATTTGTTTTTTCTGCCTGAAGAAGGTCTAAAAAAAATCAAAGTTAAATATGCATTAATTTCTATTAAAAACAAAGTAAACCATACTTACTTGGTTTGGTTCTTTGGTTCTATAATAGTATCCTCTTCTTGATCCATTTGAACATCTGAATAAAAAAAAAATACAGAAATCATTATATAGATTAAACTGACTGCAATATATATATATATATATATTCGGTTTGTCTCTAACCGTCGCTTCGCAAGTGCGCTTGGTGTCCCTATCTCTATTGTAACATAAAATGAACACTAATGTAACAATAAAATGAGATACATCTGCAGTCATTTACAGGATTTATTTACGTCAATTTTATAAACATTTTAGAGGTCAAGTAAATAATTTCTGATCTTTCCCATTATTGAAAAAAATTTAAGGTTTCCAGATAGAGCTACCATTAGTTTTATAATAACCACAAAATTTCAACACAGCTGAAGTTAAACCGTGTCGACACAGTTAGTAGTTAAGAAGAAAACAAGTTGTCTAAAATCATATAGGCGAAAAATATGTCAATCTACATTTTGGATAAATTATGAATTTCATCCATCAAACAGTGTGACCTGTAGCGATGAAAATTTACTTTGGGACTTCAAGACGTGCTGGTGCTGTTCTGTCAAAATCTCAGGTTTTACCATTGCAGAGTAAAATATATTAGGTACTCTAAAGCTATAAGAAAACAATGAAATTAAAAGTATTTATGTAAAAGTATAAGAAATTAATGACAAGCAATAATTTAATAATGGACAATTATAATGCCATACAAGAAATCTGAAATCGAATGGAATACATAGAGCAGAACAGGTGATAGTTTAAAGTTGAGAACAGCAACTCATTTGTTTGAAATCATAATATTTTTTGTGAACCATCATAATCTTTAAGTTCCTTTCTATGATCGATGGGTTTTGGACAACTACATTTTTCAATTTGTTTTTGAAGATCAACCGGTTTCGGGGATCCAAAACCGGCCGATAATTGGTTTCGAACAAATATTATTTCATTTGTACAAACATCTGATGGACTAACAAATTCATTATTCGTTTGTATTATATAATGATAAACGAACAACTTTATCGTTCATGATTCAGTGAGTTACCTTCATCAGCAGGAGGAGGTTCTACCGCTTGTGCTGAAAATGAAAAACAAAAAAACAAATTAAAAAAAAAAGGTTAAAGTGTAATAAAAGAAGAAAGAATGATGTATTCATACCGGCAGGAGTTTGACTGTCGACAGACATGGAAATAGTAGACGCAGTGGAGCCTTCAGCAGAATACATGAGGTTTACCATAGGGTTTCGACCATACCTAAACCAATCACTTTTTACTGAATGAATAACAATAGCACAAACTATAATATGCAAAATATCATAAGTAAATATAACTTCTAAAACAAGCATTCCTTAGAATTTTAGAAACTATAACCCGCAAAAATCTTCCTTAATACTAATACCAATCATTTTAGATCAGATCACGATTTATCTAGTCACTGAAGTAAAATCAATTTCAATATTTGTTCCTTTAATAGCAAGATTCAAGTTACAGTGAAGTAATATTAAACTTAATGAACAGAAAACGCCAAAAAAAAAAAAAAAAATCCACTATTAGAGTACTTATACTTGATACCTAATATGTTTATCCCCTCCCTCTGCTAGTTACGGAATATTTCACCTTCAACAACGTACTGGTTTAGGTCTGGGTGGGTGTCCAGGCTATTGCCACAGTAAATTCTAAAAATTTGCACAAAAAATGCACTTGACTGCTCTGAATTGACTGCTAGATTTGTCACTATTAGGTCTCATTCGAAATTAAAAGCTGAATCTCTTGAGTTTTCGTTGAGTATGCTTTGGGGGTACATGGTAATACAAGCTTCAAATAACTTCAAGATCGAAATTATAAAATAAATTAAATTTTATTACAAAAATATTGTCTATAAGTACCTTATTCGTCCTATATTTATATCTATTGATAAAAGTATCAACTGTGAAACAAAATTAAAATTTATCAGGACTCTGTCAGTTCTTCAGGTTAAAATTAAACTCTCATTGTTAACGTTTCGGTTTTTATTTAAAACCTTTTTCATAGGCAGAAGTATAAAATTACTAAGTATTACATTAAAGATTTTTTACAAGAAAAATAGTCTGTTGATTTTAGAACTGACCGAGTCCTGATAAACTTTAAATTTATTTTTATATTTATATCACTATATTAACAGCCTAATCGAAAGAGAGAAATAAAAATAATAATGATTTTTTTTAAACACTGATACACTTGTTTTATCATGTTTGTCCTGTACAGTGCTGAAAGTAAAACTGAAAGTGAATGGAAACCTAACAGAATCTGACATAATTAAACTATCAAATAAAGCTAAATGCAATACCCACAAATAGATTACCTTCTCCATGAATTTATAGTTACAGCTGTATGCATGAATTTAGGGAGAATATTTTATACAATTACTATTAATTGCCTTATAGTTTTTTCTTTGCAGTAACAGAATGAAGTGTAAAGAATAATATCAGAACAAAAATTAATCTAAATTAGTTTGGTAAGAATACTTTCATCGCTGATAGGTAAATATCAAAATGTATGCAAATTACAAACTTAATTATCTTGCAAAATTAAATACCATTTTGTGGCAGTTTTACAGTTTTTTAAAAGTTTTGAAGGGCTTAGATGACTTCAAAGAAAAAAATGTCAGAAATAAAATTTGTAATAAATTAAGGGCTTCAATAAATAAAGAAAAATTTAATAACTACAAAAATTTTTCTGTATTTGGTTTTCTTATCGTTTGGACAATTCCACATTAAAGATAACTAACTTGCCCTTTCAAAGATGAACATTTTCTAACACATGTCAATCGAGAAGACATACTAGATATAATGGTCAACTACTCTAAAAATAATGTATCCAATAAACCTTACTGAAATATAGTGATAGGTACTTGTAAAACAAAATTACTTAAATTATTGAAAAATAAAGAAATAATCTAAGACAAAGAATGTTTAAACGGATGAGAACTAATAAAATAGTATAAGGGATAATTTGAATATCTCACTTTTGCTTAAATCCATTGAACATTGTGGACAGTTCATCACTGAGATAAGACAGGTTCGAGTCATTACTTTGACTTGTAGAGGGCTCGTCATGCTGCAGAACACAAACTAAATTAATCTTTAAAACCTGTTAGAACATATATACTTCACCTAATTAACAAGTGGTCCACAAGCACTTGGAAGTAGGCCAAAATACCGACTGTCAGGGTTCATCTACGACAGTGTTTCCCAAAGTGGGCGGTGCTTTGATATTGGGGGGCGGTAATGCAAAAAGGAGCGGGAATTTTATTTCCATAAATTGAAAATGTTCATGCAATATTATTTCTAAATTTAAGTGAAAACACGACATGTAAACTTCCAGGAAACAGTTTCTTAAAATTGTTTTGATAATTCATTTTTATGTTAAAAGTATATTCTCACCTAAGTTTCTTTTATTGTGTATTAATTCTTTTGCCATAATTTTATTAACCATAAATGTCACATTTCAATTTAAACATATTTTCTTTTCAGACAATTTTATGAGCCCCAATGAAAATCATTGAAATATTGTAGTGAAAAGTAGGTTTCAAAGAATAGTACACAAAAGTAAAAAAAAAAAAAAACAGAAACCGTTATCTAAAAGTTTCAGTACTCTAACATTGAGTTTTTGAAAATCTGAAACCGCTTTCCTCGACCTTAAAAAAGGTTGCGAAGCTTACAGAAATTTGAATAACTTAATACATATCAACCAAACTAAGATTGTTTTATTAGAGTCTGTTTAGATAACAGGATACTAAATAATACGCTACCTGGTTTGTATCAAGATTCTGGATCATAACCAAACAGAAGATTATCTTTAAACGTTTGATTTTCACGGATATAAGAAATCAAAGGACAACAATGGGGGCTATTTTATAGACTTTGAAACATAAGCGTTATACAAGCACTGTACCTGAATTTTGAGGTTACTCTTAACAATACAGATATCAGCGAGTATTATAAAAAAATTGTAAAACAATTAACAAAGTAAACAATTACTTAAAGAGCAATGTCAATGGGCTTATCACATAAATTCAGAAAACTTTTCAATGCTGTAGTGGTTGAAATATTACCTGGTACTGAAGTAATAACAGCTTTATTTCCCTCTCTATAGCAAGGGAGAACAAATATTCTCAGTCATAAAAATATTTAAGAAACATCTGTGACAACGGAAAAGCCTACCACATATAATGAATAACTGAACCAAAAAAAAATTTAATAAATCGAAATGGATTATCTTAAATTAAGCGCAATTATCACTTACACTTCCAAACAAATCCGGGTTACGTCGAATTGTAATATTAAACTCGTGAATATTATGTCAGAAATAGTATAAGTATCTTACATCCAATGATTGTATATGACAACTGTTTCAAAATACAGTGTCTTATAAAATCCGTTATTCTAATTTAATTAATAGATTTATTAATATCGGACTAATAATATATTTGTAGTCTGATTACATTTGAATGAGTAATTATTTTTGATAATTATTATTTATAAGTATTCAGTATATCTAAAAACCCTATGTTTTCGAAATAATTTCGAAATTCTTTTCGAGTGTTTTCGAAACCAAAATTTCGAATAATATCAGGCAAGGAGAGCAACTGGTTCTTGAGGCTCAGGTGCGCTCTAATAGTAGCGTAATCGTTGTTGTCTAATTGCCAATGCTCTTAATATTGGCAATTCGAGGTTCAAACTAGAGGTCATGATCTAAACATTTTTTATGTAAGATATTAAAATCTTTGGTATGCTGGCCTAATACAAAGGACATATAACCATCGGTCTCGAGTCTCTGCAATATCAAGTACTGGTTAAATAGCCCTCCTCTAATAAAATCAAGCAAAGAACCATTATATAAAATAACTCGACACTATAGATCATACATAATAAAATAGCCATAAATTAGTAAATGAGTCACGCTTTCTACACTATAATCAGTATGTTAAGCCTAAGTGTGGACATTGAAGAAACGCACCTGGTAGCTGGAGGAGGGGACTTCTTCTTGTGGTTGTTCCTGACTTGTACTGCTGCCCACATTATCCATATCAGATCTACCTGAAACCAATATTTTGACTTCTTAAATTAAATATTACTTGAATCTCGACTTTCTTTAGTTATAAAAAGTCCATTATAATAAATTTCACTTTAATTTATTCAGATTTAGCATATATCACTCCGAAACGGTTTTATTACCGGTTTTCTTTATACCTATTTTTTTTTTGAAATGGAACTATCGCTTCCATTTTTCATCCTTCAGATTCAAGTTTTGAAATCTATTCACTATCAATCATAAAAAATGAACACATATATATATACACCGACAAAGATTCTCAACAGCTACCTTCATCAGGAGAAGAAGTTCATGGAGTTGAGAGCAAACCAAACGTTGGTTTCTTTTCCCCCCACTTTTAGTTTACCTTCCAAAAATGATATCTCCTGATGGCGTCATTTGTTGAAATGTTGATTGACCTTCATTCAGGAGTGTTTTATTTTCATTATATGAATACGATAACATTAAAAGACGAACACAGGTAAGTTAATCGTAAAACTAACAGATACTTCGACAGATGAAGTCAGTTTGAGTGGTAAATGGCTAGGAATTTCACTGGTATACACGCCTATATTAATCTATCAAAAAACAAACCAAACTGCATTAAAGAAACAGAAAACAACTATGGATCAAATAATTCCTCCATGACATGATTAAAATTGTTTTTTGAAGTCGGTGGAATAAGTTATGAAATCATTAAAACTTGGGATAATAGTAATGCACACATAACCCTCTGCCAATATAAAAAGCTGCCCAAATACCTTTATTGCACCCTAAATAAATGCTATAGCGACGAGATTGGGCGTCTAAGGGGAGACTCCATCCTGGTCTCGGAACCCCTTCAACCATCCAAAGCCAATCATCAAAAAGGTAAATAAAATGAGCTATTATGTTGTGTAATTCGTGGCACTGGTTTGTAATTAAAGTAATTTTCATTAAATAGAAGTTAAAATTGGGTAAATTAGGTATAAGATTTGAGGTCAGAGCACCAATAAGAATTATTGCCATAAGTTTTTCATTTCGGTTTTCGCGATTTGTGCTATATGGCGGCATCAACTGGGTATCGCAGCAGAGGGTTAAGTGTACCACTCCAGCATAGCGCTTCTACCGACGATGAAGGATGTAGAAATTTAAAAGTGAGTTTTATTGGCGATATGCTTTTGTTTGAAATGCCGATCTTAGGATTTGTGTTTTTTTTTTGCTTTGTTTTCTATGTATTATACTTATATGCCACAAGATTTCACAGTAAACGAGTCAAAATCAACGTCTAAAACACAGTAAGAAATTTAGAATTGTACCAAGTTTAGTGGAAATGTCGGAGTGAGTTTTTGTACTTTTTATTGTGTATTGTACGTATTACACTCTCTTACTTTAATATATATAAATATATTATATCTCTTTTCTCCTGAAGACGGATCATCCGAAAATTTGAATTTGTAAGTGTGTCTCTTTCTCTGTGTGTTGCTTTTTTTCATTTTTGAACTGATTTGCGTCCAGTTTGGATCGTTTTTTCGAATTTTGAGTATATATATATATATATATATATCAATGATCAAACCACAATAAGAAATGGGAAAACAAGACGAAGATCTTTCAACCGTAACAAGCGGTCTTCGTCAGAGTCAAAAACCCAAACACTTCTGACGAAGACCGCTTGTTACGGTTGAAAGATCTTAGTCCTGTTTTCCCATTTCTTATTGTGGTTTGATCATTGATTGTTGTTTCACGTGTTTATGTGAAATCTTTATATATATTTCAATATAGACAAAGAAACATAGAGAAATCAAAAGAACACAGTTACAGTCTCTAATTTTCGGTTTGAACCGTCTTCAGGAGAGATAAGAGAGGGAAACCAAGCGCACTGGTTCAGAGACGGTTGGAGACCAACAGTGTTGCCGCATGCGCGCCCGGTCACAGAAAATAAGGTAGACAGGAATCAATGTATAATTACATTTAATTAGTGGAATATGAAAACAATAAATAAATAAAAGAAAAAATTGAAAAAATTAAGGGAAATTGATACATATTAACGAACAGTTAAAACAGTTTCAATTTTTTCTTTTATTTATTTATTGTTTTCATATTCCACTAATTTAATGTAATTATAAATTCATTCCTGTCTACCTTATTTTCTGTGACCGGGCGCGCATGCGGTAACACTGTTGGTCTCCAACCGTCTCTGAACCAGTGCGCTTGGTTTCCCTCTCTTATCTCTCCTGAAGACGGTTCAAACCGAAAATTAGAGACTGTAACTGTGTTCTTTTGATTTCTCTATGTTTCTTTGTCTATATTGAACTATATTTGTCTGTTTTGGATCGTATTTCCAACGAAAAAGTGTATATATATATATATATATGTGTGTATATTTTGGGAATAGTCCTTTTAATTACATTTAATCAAATATTTTCCTATTGTTGTTTTAGTAAGTTTCTTTCTTAACATTTCCAACTTGGAAACTTTCTTTTTCTGGTCCTGAGGTAACTCCTAAAGTTCAGAAAAAGCAAATTCGTTATAATTGTACGAATAACGATGAAACTACGATGCTTAGATAGTAACGGACAAAATAGTTTTATCAAATGATATTTTTAGAAGGTTTAAAATATAAGCATACTTTTTAAAACCTATTACCTGATTGAGGCTGATCGGAAGTTTCTACAACTTGACTGATTTCAGGTACATTCGAAATGACTGGAGGAGTTTCAACTACAGGGGCACTACTGCTCTCTGCTGCTACTGAACTAGAGCAATTTTCAGTGTTTGCAACATTAGAGATTTCCTCTTCTTCTTCTTCTTCTTGGACTTGCGGACTAGAACTGTTTCCTTCATAATGAAAATACTCCATCTGCCTGAAATCAATATCTGAAGACCCTTCTGTAGCTACAGGGTCATCAGAGAGATCTGGATTAGGTAAATCTTGTTCCACTTGTTGAGAGTTCAAGTTCCTATCTGCATTGAAAGGGAAAAACTCCATTTGGCGGAAGTCAATATCTTGCGAGGCAGGAGGGGTCTGTGGAGCAGGTGGATTAGGCCTGGAGTTTGGATCAGGATCATCGGCCGTATGAGTAAGAGCAGCCCTTGTGGCTGGGTCGCTCAACATTCTAGTCAGAACGTGGGTCATCCGCTGTATCAGACCTCCTTGCACTGTCTCCCGACCTGCTGCAACCAAACAGTCACGAACCTCCACAAGCTTTAACTAAAGTAATACTCACATTTATAATTAGTTTTAAAAAAAATCTGGAGGGGTTTACACATTACTCTACTATAAATACTGCGATTATCAAAATTATCAATTACATCATTTAACCGATCTAATGTGATTATAATAAAACTGATCTAATATAGAATAATTACATAAATTACTTGTCAATGTGTCTCACTGACAAAACACTTATAAATTATTTAATTAAAAAATTTTAAAATTATACTAAAGTAATACACAGATAACGAGTCAAGTGGTTTTGCATACCTAGAACTAATGACCAAATCACCGGGGTAGGCACAGAATATCATTCCAGGAAGAGTAGGAGGGCGGGGAATGGAAATGACTCTTATATATATATATATATATATATATAATATATATATATATATATATATATATATATATATATAACAAGATTTCAAAATATTCGCATGATATAAAAAAAAGTCTACATCACGATAAGACAAACTCAGAAATGGAACTAAGACCTTTTAACCAAAACAACCTATCTCGTCAGTGTCACACTAGAACTGTTGGAGTTCGAGTTGGACCAACCGTGTAAGTATGACTCTGACTTTAAACCGGTTGTTTTGGTTGAAAGATCTTAGTCCCCATATCACAACTAAAAGTAGTTAAAGAAAAGGAAAAATTACTTCTTTAAGGGGATATTTCTTTGATTGCACAGTACCGTGTGGTCATTACGATACTTTTTCATATATTTAAAAATATTTGTGGATCATGCCGTTACACACACACATTTAAATAAAGAGTATTTCAAATTTCCATTTATTTTATATTTATCATATAAAATTAAAGAATATTGAACATTAAAAAACTGTTCAAATGAATTGTAACAGAAGTTACCCTAGCACTCTATAATAGAATAATATATGTTATTTTATACGGCTCAAGAAAGTAGCAAACCAAACTTCTCTTTATTAAAAAAATATATATTTGGCGAATTGTCTAATATCTATTCATATTATTGACTCTGTAATCGACCTTATTCAATGTAATTGTTTAAATATATAATTGTCAAAATCTTAAAAACAATGATTGCTTGTTAATGGCACTATATTGTCTAGGTAATTGTGGTTATATTAACATTAGTATACTAGGAAGTTTTGTACTGTTAACATTATTGTACTCGAGTAATGTAAAAGTTCATAGTTCTTCATATTCAATAAATTCTTATTTCTGTAAGAACTTATATGGTTATTAAATTATTTTTACTTTTATTTAAATTTTTGTTTATTAGTATATTTGTTAATTGATGTATAATTTTGTCTTCTTCTGTTTTGAAAAGGTCTTAAATAAAGCTTAAAATCAGCATTTGAGTTGGACGTGAAGCTGGAAAACTGACCAGGTCTCCATTTGATTTTTCACAGCTTGTCATTACGTATAAACTATTTAAATTATTGTATTTCCTTACGTCTGAAAACATCTTTTAATGTACTCCTATAAGTACATATTACTATACGATAACACCAACACTGTCATTATTGGTTTCAGTTAGTAAGTGAGCGATGTAAAGGGATGACAATGAGAGGTAGGACTGACCTGAGGCTGCTGAGGCGCTGTGAGGCCTTGCATCAGGACCTGTATCGGACCAGTCCCCCCTCAGGCGCAACCGTCGCACAGGAGGCACCTCTGGACAACTCTCCTCCTGCTCCGACCCAGACGTTAACCATTCGGAGGTATACTCAATCTCTTTGTAACCCTGTAAGCAAAAATATTGCTAAAATAATATATATATAAAAAAAATAGAAAAACTAACACTTTGAGGTTGAGTCCAGGACCAGATTTACCTCCGGGAAGCACAAGTATATGCACATTCCAAAGCCTTTACTTTAAAGTAAAGTAGGTTGTGCATACACTTCTAAGGTATGTATGTAATTTAAATTAAAGTTTCTCTAGAAAACATTAACAAATTTTAAAGTGATATTAGGAGTTAAAATCAGGGATCTGTATACGAACTTGCTCATGAGAATTTGCATGAATGGAAATGGAAAGGTCGCTACCTTTACCAACAGACCTGTGATTACGCGTACGCAGGAGCTTATGTTTGTGGACTCAAAGACTACATAACAAACTTCACATCTGGTTTAGTTCAAAAGATAAATGCATTTATAGGAAATACAGGAGATCTTTAACTATCATTTCTTAGGGGAAGAAATATGTCAAAAGATAAGCATGAATTTTGTTCAAAAATTCAAGAATTTCCTGATTCCGGAAACGGATATAGTCTCCGTATCAGGGAGATACGTTTACTATAACAGAAGGTATCTCCCTGAAGATAAAAGAAGCAAGTAAAGGGAATAAGTCCTTAATAACCATACGCAGCAATGAGAAAAGAACTGTTACGAAAAAAGTAGTATCACTACACATGAGCCAGTTCTACACAACTATAAAACAATAGGTGGTTTGGAAGCTACTATCATTAATATTGGTACATGTTTGATGAAAACAAATGGAAATGTAGGTACGGCATTATTTACTTGGGAGGGATGACAACTACAAAAATGAAGTCAACCCCAGCTTATTACCTCCGTTCGTTTTGACACGAACGGAGCTGAAAAATATATACAGCAAAGGTGAAGGAAATGAGGTCTTCGGACACTGTTACGGACTTCAAAGAACTCTATCAAAGGAGTGTGACTCTTCTCTAAAGACTATTTTAACATTTTGATGAAATTGTATTCACCACTTCGAGTCCAAAAGTTGAAGGGAACATCAGCTCAACTGTCCGAAATACATTTAGAATCAGCGGTAAAAGTCATGTCAACTACCTTTTGGGATGCCTAAGGTGTCATCTTTTATGATGAATTGGAAGAACATCATACAAAAACAATGCCCACTTCACAAACGAAGTAGATATCAGAATGAAAAAAAAACGTTACATATCTCAAATAAAATATGTGATGTTGCTACAAGACAATTCTCGACCATATATCCACCCGAAAATGGCTTGCGAGATATACCCTCATCCTATCTAAAATCAAATGGATTTTCACTCCTTTAGTTCACTTAAGGGGGCAGTAAGTTGAAGAAAGCTCACCAACAATAAGGAGGTTAAGAAAATGGAAGAAAGTAGCTCAAAACCAAGACAAAGCCTACTTTCCATCGTTAGGTATAAAATACAAAATCATTAGTGGAACAAGTGTATCGATGTTGGAGGGGTGATGTATAGCAGTAGTAAAAGTTACTTGGCTAACACTTGTTTCTTCCTCAGTTTTTAAATCTTACTACATAATACTTTTGTTATTTATTAACGACATTTTTTTTCACTATTGTTTGTCTAAATAATGTAAAATATTTCTAATACTTAACATGTTTCAAGTGTTTACTAGTTATCATAAAGAAGAAATGATCTTGTTTTCTAAATTTTCATTTCTATAAGTAGTTTTAAAGGTCATTGACGGCATAAGAGGATTAATATATTTCTCCATAATAAAGGTAGATAAGTGTGTTAAGTGATTTCCGGGATTAACTGAAAGGTCCTCTGTAAGTTCGAATTGATCCAGTTATATTGAAATGCTGTCACGTTTTATGCTTGAATATTTATATTTCGCTTATGTTTTTGTCTAATGAGGGCTTCTGTAATTTTAGTCTGTTAGAGATCATCATATTATAAAAAAATTAGAAGTTCTCACCCTTGAAAAGTAAAACAAAATAAAATTAACATTATTTGGATCCTATTAAGCCCAAGGAATACCTGAAAACGCCTAGTCCTATCTGCATTATGATAAATATCGTCCTCATACCACTTATATAAATAAATTTTGGAAAAACAAGATTATTTACCTCCTGATGATGAATAGTGAATATTTATCTCAGCGCTATGTGTGAAGAGGCTGACGGTTGTGCATACACTTCTATGGTATGTATGTAATTTAAATTAAAGTTTCTCTAGAAAACATTAACAAATTTTATTACCTTGACTCCAAACAAGTAAAGATGTTGCGAGGAGTAGCTAACCAACAGGTCATCTCCTCCAGACGAATAGTTGAGGGACGTGATGCGGTAAGACTTCTTTTCTAAACCAGGCCCAATGTAGCCATCAACTGGTTTCAGATGGTTCGTATAACCTGAAAAGTATAAATCCATAAATTGACTACAACAGTTCCGTAAACTATTATTAATCTGGGTTTAACACAAAAATACATTCAATACTCTGTACAAAAGAGTTTTCTTGTACCTTGGATCATTCTGCGGTCGTAGATCCTAACAGTGCTGTCTGCACAGCCAATTGCTATCTGATAGGGAAGAGTTGGGTTAACTGTAAGTGCTGTAACAGCTCTCCTGCAAGATATAATGACGTCCTGCAAACAGAATCACTTCATACTTTCCTTGTTTAAATCAAACCAATCAATAAATTTTTGCTTGTGCCCTTAGGTCCACAGCAACCGAATCTTCAAACATCTAATAGAAACCGATAAATTCAATATGCGGCACAAATAAAGCCCTTTTTCAATTCTTGTTAAACAAAACGAATACATTTTATACAAATGTATTTCAAATCTAAAATGATTCATTCATTAACAATTGTATAAGCGAATAACATAGTTAGGGATTACTCCATTAGAACATCGAGATTCACAATAACCATAAAATTAACTTTATGTGTCAGCTGTTAAATATATAATTTTGTATTATTGGAAATAATACAAAAAGTCTTCGTATAGAGTAACTATGTTTTCAAAACTTGCAGTATTCTTCCTTACGTTTTATCTACAATGAAGATTAACGTGTTGTTAGTTAAAAGTTCATACAGCTGGTTATTATTATCTAAGGATTATCTAAGGATAAAAATGAATTTGACATTGGTGTTGAACGGGTTCAGGATATAGTATTGCATCCACTCAAAGGCGTGATATACGAGTATGCAACGTTTTCTAATCCAAACACATAAAAGTTACAGTTAAAACCAAACTGAAACCCCAAAAATTTGGCCAAATACCTCACCATTTTCACTAGTTATTACCTGATCCTGCCTGAAATAAGTTCTAAGTTGATAAAATAAAATTTACCTTAATCAAATTACATAAAAGGAATTCTAAATAATTTTGAAAAAGAAAAATATATTCAATTTAAATTTTAATAATAAAAATAAATTCAGAGAAAGTTAGTTTTACTTTATGAACAGTACTTTTTTTATTAAATTTACTGTTTTTAATTGTAACACTTCTCAAGATCTATTGGGATAAAATATCTAGACATTATCATTCAAATTAACTATAATAGATGGATTAAATAGTGTTAATTATATTAATAACAAACCTCTGTACACTTGGGTTTATTACATTTCGACTTAACCCTTAAGTCAAAACTTCTAACTGTTGAATCTTCACCACAACTGAGGAAGACATTTGGATCAGAAGGGATGGTAGCTACTTCATAGGTAGTGCCGATGTGACAAGAAAACAAATTATCCATTGTCTCTGGCAGCCTGTTGACGTCTAACAAAGGATTTTTACAAATTACATTCTAACTAAATAGAGTGAGAGTGGTATATGTATGATAAACAAACCAGTATGCAGGATGGAACCATCTCCAGAACAAGAAATTATGAATGAATCCCCGCAGTTGGGTAAAAATTTAGCACTAAAAATATTTGCTCTATGAATTGTTCGATACTGGGTCAGAACCTGGAACATTTAAAATAATGATTTAATCAAATGCTTCAATTTAAACTGAAAATATTTACAATTAATATATTCTCATCTTTGATAATTTTGGAGCATTGTTAAGAAAATATTATCATTTTCAACCAATTATTAGTTTTTTCTTTGAATATCATTCGTCACTTTAGTGCATGGAGATAAGTATTAGATATGCCACAAAAAAGTGTAATTAGTTTCAGATTGAAAAGGTTTCGTAATTTTGTAATCTCTAAACTTTTGTTTTTTACCAGCTTCAAATGAGTTTCAAAATGTCACCCAGTTTTTTTTACTACTTCTTACAGAATTCTAGAATATTTTTGGACACTGTATTCACAATATCAACGGTCAGTGATGAAAATCATCTGCTTTAAAAAAAAAACACATTGCCACGATATTTAAAATGTTGGCAATATTACAGAGTCTAATTGGACATATCATGATTACACTAATAAACCCTTTTATTAGTTATAAAATACCTCATACATTGCTCGCTCTTATGTATAAACCAATATAACTCAATCAAGAAGAATGCTTAACAAAATACAAATAAACTCTATTCATAACAAAATGAAAATGTTATAAAATCACATTCTCGGGTCATTAAGTGAAGAACCAAATCAATCGGTCTGTTTAACAACGAAGGACACAGTCCACAGTAACAGTCACTAACTGATTTAACACAAATGAATATAAAATCAGTTGTAGACAATTCAGTAGTGCAACTAAAACCATAGCGTTATTAGTTAATATTTGCACAACCTAAAAACAAATTCTACTACTTCAAACAAACTTTATTAACTTTTTCCACGTAGAAACTTTCTATTTGTTTTTTTTTTTAATGCCACTGAATATCAAACATTAATAATTAGAGAAAACATCAGTTTCCAGTTTCAATCAAACCATACTGAAATGAATACAGGGTATTAAATCATTATATTATTAATGATCAATTAACTTTATGAGAAGTAGATGATCTTCAGGTCCACAACACAGGACAACACCGGATTAACCAGTATCTTTGCAGCCGAGACAGTTTAATTCACTAAGTATGCATAATCTTATAACATAAGCCAGCAAATGTTTCTACAAGAAATAAGTTGTTATATTATTTCAAAATTTCGATTAAAATATTATATGGGGAATATACACAATGATAAGGAAAGATAAACGATTGGTTTATCTCTTTACTGTAGACTAACAAATATTTATTTAGAATTAGATCCCAAAGCGTTGCAGTTTCACCCATACATGTAGTTACTTTATTATTTTGTACTCATTTTAGTTTAGAAAATCCAATATTTAATTACTCTTTGAACAGTTCCATGTAATAAGATGGAAATACAATAACAATGCAAGCACTTTAAGTAAGGTCACTCGTCTGCCATAGCAAAAGCACCCACTCTTACAATTTTTCGCATCTTTTGCTGTTCTGTGGACGTGTGACCCATTTGTTAACATTTATTTTATTTATGATCACAAACAACCACTTTGGGAGAATCGTTCATCAGGAGTCCTAAATTATGGCTCTCCGAAGTTGATTAGGATAGAGATCTTTAACAACTACCGGATGACTTGAACAAGCTTTCACATATCCCACTTGAACATAGGGACATGTACCAACAGCCACAGTTCACGTCATTAGTCCATATCTGGCACAACTTTAAACTTTAGAACAAATTTATTTTTCACACAAATAATTCTTAAATTCCTTTATAATTTCTTCTGGAACCGCAAATGTAATAGTTAATACAAAAATACTAATAACCCATAAGTTGTTTATATGCCTATAAAAAAATCTGAAGCGGTTTACATTGAACAATTTTTTAGTATACATACAACGATTATTATGCGGAAAAAAAGAACAATCAAGTTACTACGTCAATTTCCTTAATATTAGTACAAAATAGATTAGGTTAGGTTGTTGTAACAGTCCTACAAGGGAACAAACGTAAGCCGAATATTGGCACTTTATGATACCGCACAATGTAGATTTATTCATTGCCAATCCTACATTTTGCCCAACTCAAGTGTACTTAGAGTAGGGATCTTAACGGATACCTCACATCGTAAATGCTTGGGACCGACAGCTTAGCGTCGTCTGTACACAATGTGCACAGATTAATTCACCTCTAGCGTGAATAAATTATGACCAGAGTGGGTATTGAACCCCGGACCTACCAGTCCTGAGACGAGCACGTTGCTCCTAGACTACCATGGCTCTTCAGCACTACATATTACCAATCGTAACAAAGATGTAATCTGTCATGCTTCTTTAGCACAATTGGCGAACGTTTGGATGGTATGTTTCTATTGAATATCTATAATACAAAATTAAATGAAACAGGCAACAAGAGCATTTAATTTCTATTTATTTATAAAAATTAATAAATAAAAATGTATTTATTTAAATTCTATGACCGAAAAAATAAAATTGCTAATCATAAATCATATAAGAAACCATCAATTAAATGTGTAACACCATTGAAAGATATTATTATTCAAATCGCAAAGTATAATGACAAAAAATTAGTGCTGGTCTAATGAATGAGAGAAGTAGAGATTAAATAGTAAATTATGCAGTCAATTTGTCCTGGTTATCATTTCAGAAAGTTCATAAAACTACACTAAATTGCCTGCAAATGTTACAAAAAATATTTTATTTTAATTTATTTGAAAATATTTTTAAAAAAAGTTACTGTTAATGAATTGTATTGAACTAAGAAATTTTTATGAGATTAAGGTAAATAAATAAGAGAAGCGACTACCAGTGGAACTCACTAATTTTCCGTTTAAGAGCTATGCTAGACTACTCAGCCAAAGATAATGCAAAATTACACTCCAGAATTACCAAAAGAGAGGAAAACAATTGGAACTTCTTTTTTTATAAAGCGCACCTTTCTCTTGACATAACGTCATATATTTTCCATTTAAAATTCATTTATATTTATTTATAATAATAGCTAAGTTAAGTAAGTTATAGTTTATATAGTAACTAGTATGCGGCATATAGTTTAATTTGAAATATTTCGTCCTTTCAACTTTTGTTTTTTTTTAATTGATTCCTTTAAATGAAAAAAAAAACAAATTAGCGTTGTTTTAAGAATATAAATGCCGATATAACAGCGAATTGTACGATAAACATGGATGTCTACATGATCATCTACTAAGATACAGATTTACGTAAATTAAAATAAGGTTGTATTTAGTTATTTGTATATTGTTATATACAGAAACACTAGTCTTTTTACTACTAATTAACAAAAAAATTCCCATTAAATAGCTTTTTAATTCTATAAAACAATAGATGTTTGCACCATTAATCATACTTTATAGGTAAAAGGATTAGTTAAAATGAGATTCTGATCATCAGAGCCCGATAGAAGAATATTGCCAGATTCGTTCCAAGAAATACAGTTGACACATCCAGTGTGAATAGGCAGTACATGAAGTAAGCTTAACCTTTGCACCAGCTCTTCACTACCTAGAAAAAAAATTACATCTAAGTACCCAGCATGGCATTACTAACTGTACCTAATTGTAAAGAAGGAACAAAATACTTTTTGAGTAAAAATAAATATCATTTGACTTCAATATTCGTATTCCTTCCTTTATAATTGATTGAATATAAAGGAATGTAATTTTACATAAAGTATCTCTTCCATAAAAATGACATGAAATGATCTGTGCTTACAATCATCTGTTCCTTCAAGTTAAGACAAACAATCGAAAACAACATCCAACCAACAGGTAAAAAGCTAACCAATTTACCACCAATACCATTTAAAAAGGCTATTAAAGTTAAAAACTATTTTAATAGGTTCGAATATACAATAACAGTACATACTTATAACTTAAACGAATAGTATAATAATATAGCTTAATGAGATATACTAATACAAGAAGTAATGCCGAAGTGTATCTATTAATAATAAGTTACAATGTAATACAAAAATTCAGAATAGCAAAGAAAAATTGATGAATATTAATACCTTTGGCACTTCTATGTAGTTTCCATCTTATATCCTTTTTGTATGGTAGATCAAATAGATTTCGAAATAGACTTCTTGGATAATTTTTCCTACTTACACTTTTGGATCCATTCATCCTGAAGGAAATAAAATTACTTTAAAGGATAACGTACAAATTGCAACATGATTTCATTCTTAAACACCTATTAAACCTCATAATATAAACAACTAAACAAAAACCCAAATGAAGTTCCCAACTATACAGGTAACCCAGGTTCCATCCAATCTATTACCTACCATCAGCTGAATACAGTGTTCCCAATTACACAACTCGAAAAAATTTCGGATCATTACTACTTAAATTCAAATTATCATGTATTTCTTTTTTTTAAAAATCCTTTTAAAGTTTATACTTATATTTAACAACATTAGTCTGTAGTAGCGTTTTAACGCTACCTACATGTTGGCTTATCTATAATTTTAAATTGTTCTCAATTATAGAATTTTGTTTCATTTATGATCCATTTTTAAAGGATTAAATAATATGTAATTATAAATAAAATATCATTGAATGAATCTTTCTGTTGCTCAGAATTTTACTACTGATGTTCTTCATATTTAATTATCAAACCACAATAAGAAATGTGAAAACAAGACTAAGGATCTTTCAACTGAAGTTGGGTTTTTGACTCTGACGAAGACCGCTTGTTACGGTTGAAAGATCTTAGTCTTATTTTTCCATTTCTTATTGTGGTTTGATCATTGATTGTTATTTCACGTGTTTATGTGAAATCTTTTTATTCTTCATATTTGAGGAAGATTCTTTAAGTGTCGGGACTCATAGTGGAAGTACTAATTATGGGTACTTTAAGATAAACATGTGCTATTTTGTTTCTCTGTATGAAAACTATAATGAGGAAAAAATAGATTAGATTTAGTTTTGAAGTTCCTTGTAACAGTTTATTGAGGAACACGATTTTTTTCTATAATTATTATTTAATATCTGAAAACTGTACAACTATTTTGAAACTGTTAATATAAATATAGTTAATGGCTTTAGAAATTATAAACACTACTATTATTTTACTTTTGTCAATTTTGCAATAAAATATAAACTTATTGCCTTCTGATTTATTCCAAAAGCTTCTGGATTCGATACAGGTCACACAGCTTGATGCATTACAATTAAATTATACCGAAAAATACTGATCTGAATACCTTTTTGTTCAAGTTTAATAGACAAGAATGGGCTTTATGGTTCATTTTATCATTTCATAATGTTTTTTACTCTAACATCACACAGATTTGAAAAATTAACATTAAAAAAATTGAATTTTGTGAAAAATATTTATCTAAAATTAGTGGTTATCATTTTATTATGTCTGACATAACTCATGAATGGTTGTTGAAGTCGCCCGACTGGTTTCGAAGGTAGTTTTTTTTTATAAGAATTGAGTAGAAAAGAATCACTAATTAAATGTTAATGAAAGATAATTGCAGATATTTTAATAAGTTGACATAAATGTAATTAGATTGCGTATCATATGTAGATGAAGTAGTAGAAAAGTGAGTTAAATCCTTTTTTGTCGAAATCACAACTATTATGCAATTTATGATTTTAGAATTTTTTTTTTTATCCAATACGTCTAATTATAAAGAACAGACATTTTTTTGAAAATATCTCCCCCTAAAATTAGTAACCAAAAAAAGTTTTTAAAAAAAATTGTTATTACAATATAGCTTTAAAAACTTAAATCTCAATATGATATAACTTCCTGTACTTGTTGAAGTTGTTTACATTGTCTAAGAATATTTTTACAGATTAATAATTGTTATTTGAAGGTTTAATAACAGAATTTTATTATAATAAATAAATAATTGTAGAAGTTCTTTTAAAGGATTAATATGATACGTCTGACGAATGGAATTCTTAAAACTATAACAGTAAATACCTTTCAACAATATTTTTTATATCTGTAGGGTGCATGGTCTATTTATGATCATGGTCGCATAGCAGAAGTTTTCAATGGTTCTTACAGTAAACTCTATTGAAGTTTGGGAAAGGTACATTTTCAACTGACAGAGTTTTGCCTTTCCTCTTCCCTGATAACTTTTCCATATAGACTTTAAAAAGAATTTTACATAAACACGAGAAATAACAATCAATGATCAAACCACAATTTGAAAATGGAATAACAAGACTAAGATCTTTCAACCGTAACAAGCGGTCTTAGTCAGAGTCAAAAATCCAACTGAAACACTAGGCTCAGAAAACATCTGGTGAGGGGTTGAGAAGAGTGGGAGGGAAGAATTGTATTTTAAAATTATTAAAACATGATTAAAATGATTGTAATCATGTTGAGACAAAGTGTAGAATTGTGGTTAAGACCTTTGTCATTTCAGTAGGACAGTCCGTTTGCAGTAGGCTTTTGCAGTTATAATATTTCTAGCACAATATTCTCAATGCAGGTGATTTAGACTTTTACCTTCATTCTCCTTGAAGGTATAAAGGCGGTGTTAGCAGGACGTACGCCCATATCTTTTTCTTTATTGATTTTTAACAATTTGGAAAACATGCTGCATAAACACAAATGTAGTACCATCTATCAAGGCCCTTCTTATAAGCATAATTCCATCTACTATATTTGTGCTTAGCAAATTAGAATATGGCAAATCCACAACAAATCTCCACAATAGTGTCGTAGGGAATCCTCAATAAGAAAAGCCTTTAGTAATCACAAATTCAACTGCAGTAGATACAACTATTCTCGAATCGACTATTAGTATTCTTGAAAAATAGTTATTGTTCTTCAATTCGACTGTTGTAATTCATTACATAATTCTTAAATTAAGAATCAGTCTTAATTTAATGGATTCTGATCATGATATAAAAAGCCACTTCAATGTACAAGAAGGAGTCTATAGTGATTCCTTTAATAATAAAAGAATTTTGTTTAAAGAAATATTTTTTGACAGTATCTGTTGATTTGCTCTGGAGTTATTATTATATATGTATTTATATATATGCCAGATGTATTAACATCATGCATATAATGATTTATATCCAAATAATACTAATAAAAAGTACTAATATCACATTTTATTTGATCAATGCCCAAAGAGGAGAAAGATTTTGAGCAAATCATTTCTCAAACCAAAAAAAGTGATAGATTATTTTTTAAGGGGGTTGTTTAAAGAAGTTAAATTTAGAAATTACAAATGGCACAATAAGCACAATAAGACAAATATCATTGCGGTGCGCACGACTGGTGAGATTCAGGGCAACTGTTTAATAATAATATGTTTGATTCTTCTAGAACAAAGATTCCAAGTTTATTAAACCTCACAAAATGCTCATAGTCACAGTAAAACAAATGATATATTAAATTTACAATCTATAAGATTGATAATACATGACGGGAAACTTTGATTAACGTCAACAAAGCAGCATTAAATAAAACTAAACTTCCATTGTTTATGAAGGAGTTGGATGTCATGTTTACTTGCGGTAATGTTGATATAAAAATTCGAGTGATAAATACAAGTGTTGAGGTACATAAAAGTAATACCTTACTCTTTAATTTGACCGTTTTTATTATAAAAATAATAAAAATCTCCCACGTTTTCCTTACTATCAACCGGTTTTAGAACAAGTTCATTATCTAACAGAAACAAAGCTATTATATTGCGGTTATAGAAGAATAAGATTTAGTAAAAGATGGAGTGACAGACAACAGAGTGACATTAAAGATAGCAATAAAAATTAGTTAAAGTTCACTGAAGTTCTATTAAAATAAAGTAATATCGGCTAGGTTTGGACGAATAGAAACGCAAGAATCAAATCAAGAGAAGATCGATTGTTGTTTCCCTATACACAAAATGTATGGAATAACTTTTAGTTTACTCTGGAGAATGTTCATTTTCGGAATTCGGTCGAATTGTAAAGAAGATATGCAATATAACATGATCGATTTTTATAATAGTTTTGCTAACAACCCCTATAGAACAAACAATGACAGACATTTTATTTTCAATTTCTTATTGAGCTCAAAAGTGTGGTTGTCTATTGCAACAGTTTTAACTTGGCAACTCTTACTGTTTCCCAATGGTTTGATTGGTGTTTCATCTACCAGCTGTACATCAGCGTAGAATTGACTGGCCTTTTGCCAAGTCACGGTGGTCACTCTTTCACGTAGGTGCCTTGTATTACTATTTATTTATTAAAAATATTTGGCATGAGCTAAACACCAGGACGAAACACCTTAAAATATCTTAAATGCTTCATTGTAAACCTATGATGTAATTGCATCACAGTTTCGACAGAGATTAAAATATACTCCATTTGATGTTCCGTTCCTTAAATGAAATAGTGTTTTAAGAAAAATGTCACTGGCCAATTATATATAGTCTTACAGCAACTATAAAAGTCTAATGACCATTTGTTAAAGGTGTAGGTCTTTAGTTAATTAACACTCATTGAAGTTAATGATGAACTTTTTTACCTTCTTGGTTTTGATTGGGAGTTGTAAAGTTCGCGTTACTCAAGTTTTCTAAAGTACGGTACTTTCATGGATTTCCACAACCAAGTACCAAGTTCTCAATTATAAAATCGTGATGGTAAAATAGCAAATGAACCGTTATTAATTCATTGTCAATTGTGCCAGGAGAAAAAGTCTTGAATTGCAAAGATGCCTACAAATGATTTAAAATTTGATAAATACGAGACGACATACAAAATACCGATTGTCATTTATGCAGAGTTTGAAGCCATCTTAAAAAAATCTGAGCCTCTTGAACACTACTCAACTTAGATGAATCATTTCAGTACAATATTAACACACACATTTTGTCATCTTATTGCTTTATAATCAAAACGATAGATGAAATTGAACAAGAATCTATATTGCTAACTATACCAGTCTTATATCTTAGTGAAAACGCAGCTCAACATTTTATTGAAAATTTACGAGGCATTTCAGTCAAGGTAGATAAAATAATAAATCGTAATTTATTCATGCCTAAATTAACAGATGACAAATTGAACACTTATTTAAACGCTAAAAAAAGTCCCATATGTCAAAGAGATTTTAACGATATCCTGGTAAAGTTGTGTGACCATTCACACTTTAGCATAAATACTAACAACAGTAGTGTTATACTAGTTATACGAGGACTGCTACGCCCCCTTACCCCCACCCTGCGTAGGCTCAAGGTGGGTCTGCTTGGAATGAATAATTACGCGAGAATGTTAGTCAGGGATAACTCATCCAGCTAAGGTGAGGAGTCATTGACCTTGGCCTGTCCTTCTCCTAAGCCTGTTCAAACAGGCATACTGGTTAACTGCCGAGTCAACTACAGTTCATTAACCTTTTCCATTGCAAGTCCAGACACGCAAGCTTCTTCAAGATCAACAGATGCCCCATCCTTCGATGGAATTTTCAAACTCTTCTACATATACTTTAACATATTCATTAAAACTCATTTTATTCAATAGTAGTGCATAAATGTATATTTACATATTTTCTACACTGCATAGGGTAGTGCAGTGCAATTTGAAGCAAGCCGATGAGCCGAAGAACGGTAGTAATTCTAGTAAACGTCACATTATATGTAATTAAGTTTTATTTCAGGGATATTGGCTTTGTTCATCAAATTTTATTTTTTTTTTTATCTACCTAATTTTGAAAAATGTATATGTTATAACAGGAAACATTTATTTCTACTCGTGGCAAAACTTTATACAAGATAGATTCATATATTTGATTGGATACTAAGCACTGATTAAAAATCACAAGCACATCTCACACAGTTCTAAATTCATTTTGATTTATATCATCTACGCAAATTCTGTAGTTTCTTTTTTCAAAAATAAAAATCTGAGATGCTGTTGCTGATAGGTGCTATTCCAAATCATTCCTCCCGTATCTGGAATATAATTGTATCAGCTGCTTCCTAATAAACCACTCAAGAACCACTCAAAATCAAGTTCTGTCAGCATACAAACATTTAAATCACTCAACTTGTAGAAATAAGATTATGCACATCAGATGTTTCTTCTTCACATACAGAGGGTAACATTATCAAGAATAATATAAGTTTGAATATGTAATAAGTATGTCACTTGTAGCGCATAATTTTTTTTCCCCTAATGAATAATTTGTTTAATTTTCTAATACAAGAATTTGAATGTTATTCAAATTGCTTTATAATAACAGAAGGTTTGGTTCATTCCTTATTTGGCACCAACATCTGGAATTTGACACTAAGCAATTAAGGCCAGCATACTAATAATTTTACTACTCTATATCAGACTTGAGAATCAGGAAGTATATTATTATTTATTTTCCAAAGGTTCTTTACATAACCAATCTAAACTGAATTATGTTGTCTAGATAGTTAAACATTATTGTAGGTTGAATAATTTGTTTGGAACAAATACTGTTAGAATGAAAAAAATGCTGTTAGGATTTCTGCGTGAATTCCAAGGTTCCTAATTTAGCTATCATTATTGGGATAATTCTAAATGACTAGTATTGTAGTTATTGTGTTGTATAAATTAATTGAATACTGAGTTAGAACTAAGCTGAGTCATTGAAAGGTGAATTGACAGTCTGGTAATCGGTTGTGATTACGTCGTGACAGCTGGTTACATCACAGTAGGATTGTGCAGAGAGACACATACCCACCAGCTGTCATTTAAATAGTGAAATGACGTCAAATCAACTGCAAAAATCTGACCTCAAATATAGCTTTTATTTTACACTATTTAGAATCAACGTGGCATAACAGAAATATGAACTCAAGGGCAATATATTTATATAATATTGAAAATGATACCAAAGTTTGATACTTGTTTCCTAACGAGCTTCTCAATTTTTCAAAAACAATACTCGAGATTCTTCGTCTACACAGTAAAGTATATTTCTAAACAAAAGTTAAGAGTCTAAAAAGTATAAGTTCAACATGTTTCCAATGATCAATATTCATCCTTCAGTTCAAGATAAGCTGATTGTTAATCCTATGAGATGGGTGGCCTCGTGGTTTCAGTTACTACCTGCAAGGGTTTCTGATTGTCCTTAATATGCATGAAATAGCTTCATGATACTATTTTCAATCTGAATATCTAAAAGCGATTTCAGCTTTTAATTAGTATAACTTCTATAATTCTCAGTTTATGGTTAATTTCTTTCAAGAAATTATATTTATTCTTTTATATATATATATATATAATATATAGGTGTGTTCTCTAATCGGGGTTCGGTCAATTTTCCAGGATAAAAAATCAAACTCTCGTTGCCAACGTTTCGGTTTTATTTAAAACCTTTTTCATAGGCAGAAGTAAGAATTTTTTAACTAAGAAAATGAAATTTACATTATTTAAAGGAACAACAATGTTAGCCGGACAAAAGGACAAAACCTTCGACCGGCTAGACAGTCTAGTCGAAGGTTTTGTCCGGCTAACATTGTTGTTCCTTTAAATAATGTAAATTTCATTTTCTTAGTTAAAAAATTCTTACTTCTGCCTATGAAAAAGGTTTTAAATAAAACCGAAACGTTGGCAACGAGAGTTTGATTTTTTATCCTGGAAAATTGACCGAACCCCGATTAGAGAACACACCTATTCTATCAAACGGTCGATATATTATTGAATCTGTTATATATATATATATATATATATATATAGGTGTATAATGAAATCGGGATTCGGTCAATTTTCCAGGATCAAAATCAAACTCTCAATGCCGACGTTTCGGTTTTATTTAAAACCTTTTTCATAGGCAGAAGTCAGAATTTTTGAATTAGAAAAATGATGAAATTTACATTATATAAAATGAAGTAACAATAGATAGTTAGTGAACTAACATCTTAACTGGTCAAAAACTTGGACCAGACTTTTTTTGGTCCAGACTTGGCAGTCTGGTCCAAGTTTTTGACCAGTTAAGATGTTAGTTCACTAACTATCTATTGTTACTTCATTTTATATAATGTAAATTTCATCATTTTTCTAATTCAAAAATTCTGACTTCTGCCTATGAAAAAGGTTTTAAATAAAACCGAAACGTCGGCATTGAGAGTTTGATTTTGATCCTGGAAAATTGACCGAATCCCGATTTTATTATACACCTATTCTATCCAACGGTTGATATATTATTAAATTTGTTATATATATATATATATATATATATATATATATATTATTGAAAATGACACTAAACTTAGTTGATCTGTTTCTTAACAAGTTTCTCAATTTTTCTAAATAATAGTCTCGTTATTTTGTTTACTCATCATCAGAACGTGAATAACTTCTCGAGTGAAGTTTCTGGTTTATTATATATACACAAAGTGAAGATAGTAGGGGTTGTTTTTCTTCAAGTTTAAGATAAGCTGGTCGTTAATCCTATGGGCCTCTCAGCCCTTACTACCTGCAAGGTTTTTTTGGATGACCTTGATGTGAATTAAAGATCTTTAAAATGCTGCTACTATTTTCGACTTGGATATTTATGAGTGACTTCAGTTTTTGAATTAATATAGTCTCTAAAATTCTCAGTTTATGGTAGTTACTTTCTTTTTATATTAATTTAGTATTTGTAATCAGCATTTCACGAGTCAATTTACCGTTGTGTTTTTCTTGCATATATTTTTTGGGTACTAGGGTATTAGTGCCTGGTGAGCCATCTTGATAGGGAGGTGGTAGTCATACCAATGTAGGAGTGTTTTTGGTATATATGTATAAATAGCTTATGAGTATGAAGTATAGTGAATTATCAGGTATATATTTCTGATGATGAATATTGATCATTGGAAACATGTTGACTATAGAAGATATACTCTATTGTGAAGACAAAATAACGAGAGTGTTAATTAGAAAAATTGAGATACTTGTTAAGAAAGAGATATTAACTAAGTTTGGTGTCATTTTCAATAATGTATGTGTCAATGAACGACTACTACCAAAATTTACATATATATATATATATATATATATATATATATATATAACAATTAAAATAAGCAGTGACACATAAACAGAAACACAACAAAGACTCACTTTTCAATATTTCGACCGTAATGGCGGTCGTCCTCAGGAGAAGAAGTGAATTGACGGAGGGACGACAGTCCAACTATATTATATATATATATATATATATATATATAGATCACTATATTTCTTTATCAAGGTTTGATCCAGCGTCAAAAAAAATATAGAAGAAACGTTAAGCCAACGTTTCATCTATATTTGTAGACATCTTCAGGGCTATATCAGCACAGAAATTAATTACAATAACATGAAAAAATGTATGTTACATTATTCATTTGAATATACATATATATTACCTTTGTATTTTGTTTCTATTGCAAAAAGTCTTTACATGATCGTTATACTCAAATTAAACTATACTGCTGTTCTTAGCAACGGTTTTTACGAACATTCGGTATCCCATTTTGATAACTCAGAAAATTTTTAAAAAATTTATGAAAACTACATTGATATATGGTAGAAACTGGAAGCTACAAAAATATTTGTTTTATTACTAATTATTTAGTAATTACTATATATATATATAGTTTATTATATAGTAATATAATAAACTATATATATTACTTAGATTATCAGTATCCGTTTTTTATTGCATGCATTTTCGTTTTTCTGAATGTGAATAATTTATTTTATAAGCCTCTCATTTTTATTGTTTTCATAATCTATAACCTTTGTGTTGTCTAGATTATATTTATGCCTATTGTTAATTGACTGATGGGCTAAAGCACAATATGATTTCTTGATTTAATGACATACTTGTGCAGAGCCAACCGATTTTTAATTTTTTCCTTGTTTGACCAATAAAAACTGCATCGCAATTGTCACACAAAGTTGAATATGTGCTATTACTGCTATTATGAATGAGTTCTTTAGTATTCGAAAAAAAACTTAAATTTAAACTTTTTTAACTTGAAAATAATTTTAAAGTTTGAAAGAATTTTTATTAAAAAATAAAGTTTACATTCAAGGATTTTTCCAGGACTGTTGTTTTAATTACAGGGCAGCTCTAGTGAAATGGTTGGTGGCATGCATTTTAAAGGTATAGATGGAATTTTCTTTGACTGGATTGATCGTCGAGAAAAACCTTTGTTGTAAAAACAAAATAATTCTGAACCCATTGCATATTCCATTTATGTAAACTGTTTTTATAAAAAGCTTCCTTTTGTGGATATATTAGGGACAAGTTTGTGCTTATTTGATTCGTTGTATCTGCAACTATTTTTTTAGTAATGAAATCTTCTCATTTTGTTTCCTTCTGTTTCTCTGTGAGCATTATTTATTACTTTTTCATCATAACGATTTTATATTTCATATTCGGTAAAAGAGTGCAAAGAAGTTTCTAAATATCAACACCAAAACAATATCCTTTTGCGACTTTTAGTCAGTGATAATATTTTTGCTGATAGTTATAATGTTAGTGACTCCAGTGGTTCATAATGGGCTGATTTCATTGAGCTGCTTCAGTCCCTGTTAAGTGTCTAACAGCTCAGTCTGATTGTTTGAATAATCAGGACTTAGTCAATTTTGCCCATTTCCTTAATGGTCACTCCACAATAACTACGAAGGCTGTTCCAACTCCTAGTTCAGTTATACTTCCTTCTGTCAATAGAAGAATTAAGTTCTCCATCTAAAAAAAAAATGTAAACATTTATGTGCATTTTGCTGATTGTGGTGAGCATTAAATTCTAAATTTAAGAAAAACATTTACTTAAACATATTTTCTTTGATTTATATTGTAGGTATAACTTTTTGCTTTCCTTCGTAAAGTACAGGTCTTATTTCTAAAGGTAAATAAACGTCAAGTGATATCGTTTGATAACCATGCATGAACCATTCGTGTAACCATTACTGGATATTGCTTGTTAAGCTGTTTTCTATATTACATGCCATTTGTAGGACTATTCTGCAATGGAACTGCAGTTAAAAGAGATGGAAGCAAGCTCTGTTATCTCTTACAAGTAATGAGACACTGTCTATACCTCAGTGCACTGTGGACACCAAATGAACGAGTATGGTCTTTTCTGCAGACGTTAGTATGTAGTCTTGAAGCCTAATTAGATGTCAGTATTATCCCTAGATCGTTATATATATTTTTTTCACTACCATCTTCCTCCTTCGAGTTTAAATTATACTATAATAAAGTGCACAATCATGAAAAAAACTTATCTTGAGATTTTGGCAAAGTTCATGTTTTGGGTTTCCAAAGCTCCGTTGTTGACGTTTTTCGATGATGACTGTGTCTCTGTGTCTGCATGTGGTGTGTGTGTATGTGTATGTGTGTGTGTGTGTGTGTGTGTGTGTGTGTGTGTGTGTATGTGTGTGTGTGTGTTGTGTGTGTGTGTGTGTGAGAGAGAGAGAGAGAGAGTGAATGAGGGAGTGGGATAGAGAGAAAGAGAATGTGTGCGATGTGTGTCAAAACTTTTGAAAATGCTACCAGCCAAATTGATATTATACACAAAAATTACCCTTATGGTATAAATGTGTATTTGGTTTCTAGACAATATTTCATCATAAATATGTCAGTTTTTTACTAAAATGTAATTTACGCACATTTTTTTCCGTCTAAACTACTAACTCTAGAGTTTTGAGAATATGGGATTCATTTTGAAACTGTTATTAAAACATCATCAGAATAAACTTCCAAAGATTTTTTCAAAAGGCCGATAAGGTCAGTTATGTAATTAAAGGTAAACATTTTAATGAAGGATAATGAAAGTAGAAGTGTTTGATGAAAGATAAAATTTCATATTAAGTATTGTCCTAATGTACTTAATAAGAATATTTATATAATCTTCAATATTGAGGGCGTAATATTTTACTAAGTATGACAATATTTTACGCTTCAGCTGAAATAAAATGAGAACGTTCTAATATACAAGTATCTTTATTTTAATATACAAGCATACCTATCAAAAAGAAAAATCAACAGAATCAATTCCAAAAATTTGGGTTAACAAACAAAATCTTGAAGGATGCTTCTTTTAAAAAAAATACTGTAGACTGATTCTTGGATACAGGAGTTTTTTATAACACACTATCTAATCCATTGAATTAGCACTGTATTCATCCAGTAACTATGGAATGAATTCATACAACGAATGTGATTCATACAGAATCCGTTACAACGAAATTGAGACCACTAAACAGAGTCCTCAGAAACTTGTCCTATTACCGCTATAGTGGTTATATGTGTGGATAATTTACTAGATAGTCTAAAGTATGTGAGTCTCCGATTTGTGAGGATATTCATATATCCCTGAGGATCACATATCCAAGAAGAAGAATTCTTGATGATACTGTCTTTGAACTTTAGCAGCGTGTCTCCAAATTGTTGAAAGTCTAGATTTAAATCCAGCTAGAAGGGTACTAATACACTTTTTAGATACAAAAAATTGAAATATCAAACAGCTTTTCATTAAAAATAGTATACAAGAGTCCAATATCCATTTGTACTCATATATTTTAAAATTTTTATAATTATTATTCATTTCCACATTACTTATAGTAATGTTGAGTTGATACAACTAAAGAGGCGGTTTCGTGTTCTAAACATTGAGTACTGAGATCATTTTAGCGTCTGATTGAGTAATTGTTTTGATTTTAGTAGTGATATTGATTTTGCTCAATTGAAATGTATTTATTTAAAGAGTTAGCTTCTTACTTTTTCTGCAATCAACATAAAATAAAATGTTTTTTTCATTAAAAACCTGGAGGGAGTTAAACTCGAGAGGCATTCCGTTAAGGTTTAATTAAGGAGAGAGGTAGGCTGTGTAGGGCCTGCAGACAATCAAGGCCTCTCTAACAGTGGCCTGCCCGTACAGCCATCTGCCGCACAGCGTCATCCTCTCAACACGCATTCTCCGCTACACCCTTATTAACTATTTAATTATTTTATTTTTTTCTGATCTTTGCCTAAATATTTACATTCCTGATTTACAGTGTTTATTGAATATTACATGGTTATTAAACTATGTAAGCGCATGGCTTTAGAAATGAAGACGGTAGTCGGGTCAGGTTCAGACAAAGTGGAATAGAATCTGTGTTGGAAAAGACTTTGAATTTTTCAAAATTTCAGTCAGTACTGAAAGTTGTGAAAAATAAGTTGAAAAAAAATTAAACAAATAAGTTGTAAAATCCGTAAAAGTTAATTTCCTAGAAGAACAAATAAGTATGCATACCGGTGATCTGTGCAGGAAGACCCGGGACGTATGTTTCCTTGAAGCTGGAGTTTGAGCTGGGTTGGAAAATGACTAGTAACGTGTTTTAATAGACGATCATTAGTTCATTTAATCGTCTAAAAAGGATAAAAACGTAACTCAAAGAAAAAATAAATGTGTAAGAAACATTTATTACGACTTCAAGGTACTAGATGCCTCTTGTCAAAAATTTCAACTAAAGAAACCAAAAGCATTGAGTGTGGTGTTAATAAATAATTTTTACTCATTCCAATAAAAAATTTTAGACTAAAATAAATAGAAGAAGCTGTAATACAACAAATGTTAGTAATGATTTAATAATACCACAGAATAATATGCTTTTAATTCTTATAGCTTTTGGATCTAGTAAAAATAGGAAAGACATTTTTGAAATGAGGAGACTCTGCCGCTACAGATTATTTGTTGAAAGCCCTAAAAACAATGAAAATAGACCTATTATTGTAGATCTCTACATTTGGATCTCTACTGTGCAAAATGCTAAGGATATAACAGATGAGAAGACAATCTAAAAATATTCTGAGGTAAAATGGATAAACCAACAAAAGTTTCCAAACAAATGAAGTTTTATTCAACGCGTTTCGAACACGTTCATAAATCAGGAAGACTTTGTGTTCATCATCAGGAAGACATTATAATACAAATTATATCTAATTAGTTACAAAAATTAGAGTGAAATAATAAAATTCAATTAAGAGAATTTAAGACATACCCAAGGATGTGGTACTGAGGGGTTTTTAAATCATTAGTTGTGCAACCCGTCAGTACCACATCCTTGGGTATGTCTTGAATTCTCTTAATTGAATTTTATTATTTCACTCTAATTTTTGTAACTAATTAGATATAATTTGTATTATAGTGTCTTCCTGATGATGAACACAAGTGTTCGAAACGCGTTGAATAAAACTTCATTTGTGTGGAGACTTTTGTTGGTTTATCCATTTTACCTCAGAATGAGTAAATACCACACAATTACGGATTGCAAAAATAATAATCTAAAAATAATTGAGAAACTCACTAAATATGCCTAAATAAACTCACTGAATAGACAAATGAGAATCAAAAAAATTATTCAAGTCAAAACTCATACCACAGAAACTGATTCTTCTAAATCCGTCAACCCAGTGAACAGAAACACTAGCTACATCAGTGTCACTACAGGAGTAATAGTTTCATCAGAATAAGAAGTACCTCATAACACCCCTTCTCTTCACTTAGCAACGACCTCAAAATGTCTCAATCGACCTCAATATTACTCTTCCCATAACCCTTATTACTTAGGTATTAACCAACCTTCATTCTCCCCACTATTACTTTCACCTGAAAAACTAGCCCAACCAAACAGTCAATTACTCTCCACGTCTAGAATGCTAACCGCGTTGTTCAACACACAGTGTAGAACCCAACAAATAATGCCAGCCTATAAAACATAAAGAACTATATATATAACACTATATACAGTGTTTTTATAACTATAACACTATAAAGGATAGCTTTTCCTTGTCAAAACCTTATTTGGCATCGGGTCGAGTGTGTCTTTGACGGGTGATTCCAGCATAATGGTCTCTTATGTCCATAACCACCTAGTAGAGTTCCATGGAAGTAAATGTTGGGTTGATTTACATTACATTCCTTCATTGTTGTCATCGTTTATTTTGGGGTTTGATACCCTTAGGGAAGTAGACGTTTGCTCGGATATTGCTCTTGGTGGTTTGGAGACCACCGAGACATGTCATAAAAATGTCATGCAAAAACCGAGACATGATGGTTTGATGATGTTGGTTTGGATCGAGCGTTGGAAGTCTGTTCTATGGGATCATAGCGTAATTGACATCTATTGAAAGAGCTACTCAGTACAATTATTATAAATAAATTAAGATTTTCCATACTTCAGTTTAATAATGTAATATTGTAATAATAATTATTATTTTATAAAAATCCCTTGAATAAAAAATAAATACAAATTAAATATTAAAACTCCCCCATAAATTACACATAAGTAATAAATTTGAAAATGTATTTATGTTTTCAACAGTTTATGTGATATCAAACCACAATAAAGTTTATATTTCAACTAAAAATAACATTTTCTTAGTAACTGATTTTTAAAACTGCTGTTTTTAATATATGTCTTTACATGTTAGCCTTCATACCATCTGATCTAATATTCACTTCGTTATAAGAACATTATACAATCCCAACGCAGTGTTAAGCTACATTTACTAAAATACAAAACAATCATTTACGTCTAAACTGAGTTAGACAGATGAAATATAACTGCGGATATAACTTCTCATTAAAAACAACAGAAATTACAGTTTTCTGTAAATATGAGTAATAAAAAATTCTGCAAATTCTTCTCAATAGATGGTTTCCAAGCAAATATCATAACAAAACAAAAAAACACAACTTCTTCACATTCAATATCTTTGGAAACTTAGCACCTTTGATTTAGAGTAGACAAACGCTCTTGAAAGAAAATAGTTGAATTGTACAATTGGGAGGAGCTACTGAGTGTGTCATTTAAAGAATCCACTCTTTTGTAGTATGATTTATTAAGCTGAATATTATTTCCCTAAATAGCAAGCCTTCTTTACCTTTTGGCATTTAAAAGCGTTAATTTACTAAATCACATTTAATTTGAGAGTAATGTAACTATTTTGCCCATAATAATGTTCATAAATTGATATGTTAAAAAAGGGGGTGTTTATGTATGTGGAGGATAAATTCTTGTTAAAAACTGAATAGAATAAATAGCCAAAAATAAGATTCATTGGTTAGAGGTGGTTAGTATAATTACCGCTTCAAGCGAGTGGAGGATCCTACATGTCTCTGTGGGTGGAGCCCTGAGACAGTCCAGCATGTGATTGAGGAGTGCCCCAGATATGACTATGAAAGGACAAAGGTCGAGGCGATAGTTGGCAAAGAGGCAAGTGAGCTTTACGAGGTATCGTTCAAACGTAAAAACGTGAAGGCATACCTCGAGTTCATCCACGAGGTGGGCAGGAAAAAGAGAGCCATTGTAACCCAGCGTTAAAATGTTTGGTAGTGAGGTAAATGAGCAACCTTATACCAGGATTATAACTGCCGTTTTTGTTGTTTTCGCCCCCCTGGTATTATTGCGTGAATTAGTTAATTTAATTCTTGGACTAATGCCCGACGTAGAATCGTGGTGCCCGCCTCCGCGAGGTCCACCTCGGACACTCCAAGTTTTGGGTGGCAAAACTTGGAGGTGACAAAAGGGCAACACGTTAAATCGTCGGCCTTATTTGATCTTTGGTGTAATGGCTGGAAAGCTAAGGTGCACAGCAATCAAAACAGGTTAGTATAATTAAAAGGCGTTTCAGAGATTGAAACGCAAATTATAGTTGGTTTATTGAAATTTTTGTCTTGTTTAAGGTCTTCAAAACTCAATGCTGATTAAAAATGAGTGGATCTACCAAAGTTGGACTTTTAATATTCACCGTGTCATCAATTTAATTTTCTCCTCCTTGCAAACTTTTCACAAACCCATTCCATAGACAGTGTTTTCTATTTGTAGGTATTCAACTCTTTATAAGGCTTGATCCTTTTAGCATTATAGATTTATCAATGGGATAGATAAAATTACAATACCCTTTTAACCAATTTTGAAAGCAATCCATGCTCCAGAGTTTGTTTAAAACATAAATAGTGACTAAAACAATCTATATTGTTTAAATTAAGGACATTTTTTTTTATTTTTTTCCGGGGAAAACGGATAGCCTGCGTGGGTATCATAAATACGACTTGGATAGGGTATATCGCATTGCAAAAAGTTGCCTCTATCACCACACTTTCTTAATGATTTGATGTAATCGCTTGTAGACATATGCAAATCCTTTTCCCATATGTGAACATCACAACTCAACTGAATTGCTTTTTAGTAAGAATGAAAAATGGGAAAATTACCTTTTGTTTTTTTCAAAACAGCTGCTAATTTTAAACGAAGTTAAGCCAATTTTAATTTTAAATTACAATTAAAGCCTAGCGACGTTAGGGTCGCTAAACTTAACTTTTAAACTCTTAAAATGAAATTTTAAGCCAAGTTAATAACTAAAATTAAAATTTTGTATTAAACACTATCTTACTATGTATAATTCATAAGCTTCCAAAAATTGGAAGAATAAAATTACATTATTTTTATTTAAAGTAATAGTAGAAGGTTTGGTAAATAACCATCTTTCTAAAGAACAAAATTGTGATTAGAAGTGTAAATGAACTAAATTAGCTCTAAAAATTGTTGTGGGACATTTAAAACATCCCTTTCCATGAGTTGTACAACCTGGAAAGGACCTTTCTTTTCATGAACCTGCACTTCGCCATGTTGTATTGTTGTATGTTAACCTATGTAATGTGTTTGTATGAGCTGTGTACTCAGTTATATCTTTGAAATCCTAAATCTGTGTGTAGGATGAACTATTACCCAATAAAAATTTGGAACGGACCATCAACAAAAATTTTAAAACAGTAAAATACATCTTAAATTTAAAGAAATCACACTAGGGTGGTTTATAGATATTGAAGTAGGTTTAATAAAATGATCACAAAATCAATAAACTAGAAGTAATAGATGGATGTTTAACCCAATGACTCTAGAATGAATTAAAAAAATCTAACGCAACCATAATTAGTGCTAGAAATTGCTAGATCCAGTGCTGCAGAAATTGTGTCCACCTAAGGCAGTTCACAGAGGACAGTGCTACAGGCCCTTTTGCTGTGATTAGTGGTAGAAAGCTTACTAGATATCTAAATAGTCAATGTTTGATATGAAATATGCAATGCTTTATGGTACTGCATTGAAGCTAATGTTATATACTCTCTGCTTTGTTGATAGATGATTAAAGGAGAAATACTTGAATGTAAATCGAGCTAAAACAGTCTTTATACCTTTCTATAAGAAAGACATTGTGTATAAAAAACTTTTTCATAACACAAATGAACCAGAATTTTCAGGGGTATGTAAAACGTTGAAGAATTATTAAATGAAAGACGAAATTTGGAAAGCTTCTTTTCAAAAAAAAAAAAAAAAAAAAAGATAGATTGAATAAGACCACAAAAGCAATTTTTTTTCTGATGTGATTCCTTGGCAGAAAAAATGTTAAATACTAATACTACTATTAATAATTATAGCATGCCAGATTTTAATAGCTCATTGATTTCAAGTTTATAAACATATAGCAAAATTAAAACAAATTATTATTGATTATCTATGAGTTTTATTACATCTACAAGATAGCCATATTAAAATAAAACTAAAACTCAATTGGTTGTCAACGAGGTCAATATTATATTTACTTGAAAGTAAAGTTTAATGTAGGTTACTCCTGATTTTTTATTATTATAACATAATCATTTGGTCCGTAATAAGTATTTATTTGTAACAAATAGAACGTCATAATTTTTGTCAGGTAGTTTCGGAAATAAGCGAATATTTGTGATGAATATAATATCATAATTTCTAATTATCAAGGCGGTCCCCTTCCACTCCTGACGATTAACAAATTACTGCGGGGGTGGGGGGCTATCCATCCAAGTATTTATTATCACTAACTTATTATCACAAAACCCAGACAGTATGGAAAACACAATGGACTTATTACAGACGGGACAAAAAGGACAACGAATGAACATACAGGAACAAATAGAAATATACAAACATAAAATGACAGACAATGTAATCAATGAACAAACAAACCACCAAACCGACATTTTAACAAAACCACTAATAACATTTAAAAGACGACACAAGGAACTGGAAATAAATAATGAAATAAGAAATAAAAGGAAAAAACATAGCAATTAAAGAAATATGAGAAAAAAAAATTAACTACACAGACAACACTGATTACACAATGTAGATGATATATATAGGTAGGTTATAGGAAAATAACATTCACAGTCAGTTAGGTGCTCTTGAAGGTGGGATCCAGACGGACCCGAAACCGGTCGAGCTTTTCTGAGACTTTACGAGGTATGACGGATTGTATAAATACTAATTCCAATACTAACTTATTTGGTAGATCGCAAATAAGTTATTGTTTGTGACAAATAACCTCATAATTGCTAATGAGACATTAGTCAGTAGGAGTGCACACACTGTGAAATAGCATAGCAAATAGCCGGTTGTGCCAAGTTTGCGGATGTGCTCTCCTAGCATTTATAGTTTTCTCAAAACTCTTGTATTAACGAACAATAGCAAATAATACAAAATAATAACAAACATACATTGGGTACTACACACTGTTGGAACTTCACTTCACGTACACATTGTCTCTTCACTCATGTATTAACTTACTTGAGTTAAAGGTTCCGTGCAGGATGTATTTTTAATTAGCTTGCAAAGTTGTAATATATCACGATTGAGTAAGTTAATTTCCATGGGTTGCAAGTATTTTATGAAATGTGTTTTTCATAGAACAGCAATTAAGAGTACTTTTAACTTGTGTTTTTTTCAATATTTATGCAAATTAAAAAAAAATATTTTTTAGAATTAGAATATGTATGATAGAGAGAACCATTTTTCTTGTGTTTCTGTTATTTTAGTACATGGTCACTCTACACACATCATCTTCATATATACCTGCATACATCCTCAATTCAGGATCACAAATGAAAAGACAAAACAATCATCGGTATAATATTTTAACGATTTGTTATATAAACAGGAAATTATTGCGAAATTTAGAAAAGTGAGCTGGGACCATAATGTCTTAACCATTAACACATTATGTGTCTAAACATGGAACTTAATGTATCTAACCATGATGAGAATATAGACGAGGTTATTATTACTATTAACAATATATTCCTGAATGCGTACTTTTAAGAAAACAAATCATTTTGTACTAAAGTGTAATATACATACCAAATATATAATTTATATACTATTTATTATGCTGAAACGACAATATGAAAAAAAAATACTAACATCTTTCAACTGTAACAAGCATCACAAACATTTTTGATCAATTTCGTCAGAATTAAAAACCTAACTGAAGTTTTGACTCTGACGAAGACTGCTTGTTGCGGTTGAAAGATCTTGGTCTTTTGTTTTCTCATTTCATATTGTGGTTTGATTATTGATTGTTATTTCACGTGTTTATGTGAAATCTTGTTAACCATGTATTATATATAACTAAAATAACATATATTTTTTTAGCTTCCTGTCCAGTGCACTATAGGATCCATAGGTTAGAGAAAAAAAATATAGTTTACAAAATGAGTCCAAGGAAGTAAAACAAATCTAATAAAATCCCTTAATTAAATTTAGATAATCCCATACATTAATTTAGAGTTTAATATTTAATAAACCATTTAAAAGTGAAAACCTTGTTAAATGGATTCAATGTTATTAGATTTTGATGAAATAAACAAAGTGATCACTTCACTAATTAAAAGATAATTAACTACTCGGTTTGGAAATTGAATTTTATTTAACAAATTTATTTCAACTACTTTTCATTTAACTTTTGTCCTAGTCTTTTTTTTTTTTTTGGATTTGCATTAACTTTATTCGCAATCTTTTAGGCTGTTTGAATCATAATCAATATTTGACCCATTTTTTGGAAACAATCCTGGCTCAACTTTTCTATAAGAACCCAGTCTTACTAAAAATGCAGGATTCAAATATCTTCACGACTATGCTTTAACAAGCAAGCGCTGTAAATTATTGATTGGGGTTCACCAATCAATTCATTGTAACCTGATGTTTGACCAATCAATAAGTACAATTAATATTTAATTATTTTCTCCAATTGAAAACGTTGTATTAATTGGTATGTTATTTTGAATAGAAGGCATAAAAACTGAATAATTAACAAATATTTGTTATAGAAATTTATTCTTGAAATAGATAGTTTTTAAATTGCTGAAGTTGTAGCTAATTACAGTAAAGTCATTTGGTTTCGAAAAATTATTTAAATAGTAACAGTAATACTCTATGACCTTTAATGCTTACTTTTATGATTTTGAAAGATTCTAGATCTTGTGGCATGGGTTTTACAAATATAAATCTTATGATTTTTTCAAATTCAAAATCTTAAGTATTATTAAAAGAATAAAATCCTGACCCCCTTCCACCCCTATAGTCATAGACATATATAATTATTATCATAGTTATAATTATTATAATATTATAATTATAATAGAACATATCATAATATTTACGTTTCTAACAACAGCATCGATTAGATGCTTATTCAAATTACCATTGCTTTTTTTTGTCGAAATACAATTATTTTCAGTTAGGTAAATATTATTTTTTTTATCAATTATACTCGTATGTATTTATTTTGTACCGGCTAATTTGTAAATGAAGTAAACATTTGACCAGCATAATGAATTACCTTTGTCCTTTGGTGCTTGTTATATATTTAGATACAATTCAAATAAATTGATCATCTGATAGAAAGGAACTAAAATAAATCAGGAATCGGTCAGTTTTCAGGCTGAAATGGAACTTTCATGCTGACTCTTCTTTTTTTTATTTTAAACCTTTTTAATAGGCAGAAGTAGTCATTTATTAAATAAGGAAATTTATAAGTTTTTACATTTTTTGGAGAACTAGCGAAGTTAACAGCACAATACTTTCCATACTCTGCAGTACAAAAATATCCGAAAGTGTCTTAGGCACTTTGAGTTTTATCAGTTTTCAAGAGAGGTGAAAAGCAAGAGCTTTGGGACTTGAGTTAGCTTTCTAAATGAAAGAATGTTTTCAGCACATTCAACATGCTAACAAACTCATCTTTGGAGAGTAAACGGAGATAAAATGGCTACAACTTGTCAGCAGCCATCTTTACCAATTATCCATCTACTTTTTGTAAACTAGACCTGATTAATCAAATGATCAAAATCGTCTTTTGTGAGGTAAGATTCATACTATTATGTTTAATGATCGACTTTTCATGAACCAATACTGTGGTTTGTTTCTAGTTTAAAAATTTCTTAATTTTACTAGTATGGAGAGTAAAGGATTGGATATTCCTTAACTTATAATACTATATTTATGCTATTTAGTACGTGTTTCTATACTGCTTTTATTTTGTATTAGAGAAAAAAAGAGTCCATTCTTTTTACTTCAATATTACCCAAAGATAATATGATTCACACACACAAGAAAATCTACATGTAATAAGTTTGTTCAATGATGGAACATATGGATTGAGTAGATTGACGGATTTTGTTAGAAAAATTTGCTATACCAAGGAAAGTATCAGAAAGTATATGTTTTATTGACTTTTTTTTTTAAATGTATGCATTTTATTCTTCATATATCTCGTATTAAGTCATTAATACATTTAAAAGTTTTTCATGAAACCTTTGAAAATCTATTTTGTTTCAGTCAATTTACTAACAAAATTATTAAATAAATGTAAATAAATCTGATAAATATAGCAGGTAATCAATTTTTCAGGATGAATATTCAGTTTTAATAGCTTTATTTTTCTTTGCAATAATTGAAATTTCATGAATTTTATAGTACAAATTTCTAATTTACTGTTAAACATTTTGGAAAAAATTTCATTGTTCTTTAATGAACCGTTTAGCGTCAAAGAAGTATGTTCTGAAAACTTCAGTTTACCATAACGCCCCTTTGGTTAGTGTAATTTTTTAAAACAATAATCCGAATTCATTCTGATTCGTTAGAATTTATTCTGAGGCTTGTACCATTTTCACAAGCTTTTAGATTGAAAGATGAGTAATCATTTTTATGTTTTATTTGCTTTAAAAATCTCAGTATGTTTTCACACATTGCTTATGTAATTTTCAAGATACTGCCAAAATTTTAAGACTCTCAAGTTAGTAGTTTAAGAGAAAGAAAAATTGTCTGAAAACACATTTTCAGAGATTGTAGAGCACATCCTAGAGGTCTGTCCTAGATACGCCGGTATAAGATTCAATTACGAAATGGCTACGGGTCGCTTTGTAGCAGAGACGTATAGAGGTACGCGGACTACATATAGAAAAGATTTTCTTATGTATATAAATGGAATAAGAAGAATTAGAGGATCAAAGGGGACAACGCCTCCAAGATTGGCTTAAAAATTTGAGCTTATGATACTGAAGTGTGTTTGTTTTTGTTTTGTTTGGCTTTTACTCTATAAAGTGTTTTTATTTGACTAGAAGTTAGTTTTTTGATTTGCGTTTTGATGGCATTTGGATGAAGTCATAGTTTGTTGTTTTATAACTTTTTTAGTAGTTTTTCTTTGCTTTATGTGGTGTCGTGGAAACTCGCCTCCGTGTGGTCCATCTCGGGCGTATATCGGAGGCTGTTTTGCCTCTATTATTGGCTAGGGCTTTTGTCCCCGAGATGCGGCGAAAGAGTTTTCACGTCAAAAAGCATCGAACTGTTCTGCTTTTATTCGTGATATGGCTGAAAGGCTGGGTACACGCCTTAATATCAAAACAGGATACACACAGGTGCCCGCTTCCGCGAGGTCCACCTTGGACACCCTCAAGTTGTTTGTGGCAAACCTGGGGGTGACGAAAGGGCAACAGGCAAAAAATCGTTGGCCTGATTTGATTTATTGGTATTATGGCTGGAAAGCTAAGGTTCACAGCGATCAAAACAGGATACACACAGGACCACCGCCCAAACACACACAGACATCATCAAAAAAAGTTACAAAATGACTTTGTAGACCTCAAAATATGAGAGACCAATTTTTTTCACTATACTTTACTAATAGTAAAGTAAAAAGGAATACGTTATTTTCGGTTTATACGTTGTTTTGAGATAAACAGTGAAAATGCATGCCTGCTCTCAATGATCTTTGGAAATACTCACTGTGCTATGTTAAAAAGAATGATGGAAAATATAAAGAAAACTGAGAAGGGTAGAAAACAGTAAATCATAAATAACCAATAATGTCAAATAACATATAATTAGATTTAATTTATGAACTATTTGTTGTTTATTTTGTGAAATATTCATATTACATAATAAAATGTCAAATAATTTTAACTATTTGAATGAAAAGCTTAATAAGCTAAACTATTTGTTAAAGAAGAAATACAACATATTTTTAATTATTAAGGTATTAAATTTCAAAAATAAACAGTAGACACTTCGCAAATTTAGAGCAGTAAAATATAGTCCCCTCAGATACAGAGACTTGTGTTTATTTTCAATTGAAAATTGTCAGGAAATCTGAAACCTGGAACAATAATTAAATGCAAGACAGTCGTAATTGGAAGGAATGACAAAAAATTCTTTAAAATTATTTTTAATAGAAGCTAATAAATGTTATTACAAAAGCTAAGCTTAACAAAAGCCAGCTATAACGTAAACAATTAACTTGTAAATAAGTTCTCAAGCACAAAATGAATTAATAAGCAATGATGAAAACCGATATTTGATTGAAACTGAAATGATTGGTAATTCTATACATTGACTTGATGAATGAAAAAAAGACTTTTCTGGCACAGAGCATTTTTTAGAAGACTACATTTAGAATATAGTGTCAACATTTTAATGAAAAATATTTAAATTAAGGACCAAATCTAGATATATATATATATATATATATATATATATTCACTCAAAATTCGAAAAAAACGATCCAAACTGGACGCAAATCAGTTCAAAAATGAAGAAAAGCAACACAAACTCAGAGAAAGAGACACACTTACAAACTCAAATTTTCGGATGAACAGTCTTCAGGAGAAAATAGAAGGGACAACCAAGCACGCCGGAAGTACAACGGCAGGAAACCGTCCCGGCAATCGACCAATGTATATATATATATATATATATATATATACACTTTAACACAGAGAAAAGAACAAGAAAGACACTATAGAACTCACTTCGATATTTCGACATCCGTCGTCATCGGGAAGAAGTGCGAAGTACTCGCGTTGAGAAGCAAACTGCTACTGGCCTCCAGAGTAACTCGTGGAACCACCGCAATGCTGCCCCCCAGCGGAGGAGAGGAAAAATAGAAATCCCTCCAATATTAATTTATAACACAAGATAAAAAGTATATAATACGAAATAATAATGAAGACAATAAATAATAAAAAAAAAAAATGAAAAAAAATGAAAAAAAATTAACGGTACAGGTTAAGACCAGGAGGAGACCTTCTATCTTTATGAAACCTACCAATAACGGGAGTTTACCTAAATGAAAAGAGTGAAACTACTGAAAAGTATAAAGAAGACACTATAAAAGCGCTCATTTATGGTGTATTTAATATTTCCTCAAAGTGAAATAAGTTTAACATATGCATAGCACTGTAAACAACTTTTCATTAAAGACGGATACTTTAACAGAACTTTGATGTTCTGGATGAAAAACAAGAAAAAATCTACAAGTGAAGTCGGTACAGTGCTTATAATTTATTGCATAAATCAATACTCTAGATGCGCAAACCAGATTAAAGAATATTAAAAAAAATATTAAAAGTAATGATTGCATCAGAAATCTAAATGACAAAATAAATCAACTATTTCTTATGAGAGTAGTACATCAGTGAGGTTGTTAATAACAAATAATTTAAGAGATACTGATTTCATGAAAACAAACCTTATATAGGAATTTTAATATCCCATTCAAAACTGTGCTGTTCAAAAAGGATGTTTAGGCTCTTAATATGGAGGATCATGTTAACTGATGGTACAACAGAAGGGCTGTGGGGGGCGGAGCGAAGTCCGGGGGCGGGTCTCAGTTCCGCAGCAGTTGCCTTACATGACACTGCCGCCTCCGCTGCCTCCATCCACTCGACGCCCTGCCTTTAGTAAGTCATTTTCCCTAACGCTTTCCTATTATATGTGTGTTTCGTGTAAGATGTTATCTTTGTATGTGATATTTATGTTGTTGGGACTCTGCATTCCCAGTAATGTTTTACAGTAATTGTCATAGTATTACTCATCACAGTAATCAAATTGCCTTTAGAGAATTATAACCAAAATAAAATATCTGTGACATCATACTTTTTTATTTATCATGCACACTTCTAATCATCTTCATGAACCTATGTTTTTTTACTTAAATTCAACACTTCTATACCTCCTGTAACACATTTAATAGATACTTCGAGTTGAAAAATTCAGCAAAAAGTATTATTCACAAGATTTTCATCTTGGCATAGCAACATTTCTTTCTAGATTTATATGAAAAATATTATATTGTACATAGGTTTTATACAAAACGATTGTTTCAATTGTTTAAACAATATTTATTATTGGTATATTCATGATTTATTACAGAATATCTGCAACAATCACAGACACCTTTTAGTCATTATAAACTCTAGAGACTAATATCTATTATAATAGATTATAAATGAAACTTCCACCTCTAACCACCTCTCTAACCAGTAATGTATTCTATTTGTATATATAGCCACGCTATTATACTACAAGCTACATAAATTTATGCAACAAAATAAATTGGGTAGTGAATAATTGTGTAGAATTAAAAAGTTCCACCGGTGTCATTAGCACTGGCAACTATGAAGGGTAAATGTAATAGCTTTCAATGTGTTCAGGTTTGAGACACTATTAATAACCATGTAACTTGTAACTTAGGTGGGATAATATCCTAGATCTGAGATGAAACATTACCCTTTTGGCTTATGTTCCTTCTGAAAACAGTCACTCTAACTAACAATAGCTATTAGTCAGCGATAAAGGAATATTACCTATATCAAAGAGAATTGTAATTGGGCACATAAGTGATGAAAAAGTTATGCTTTAGTGTGATTAAAATTAAAAACCTTAAAAATCATAAATAAAAACGCAAGAACAGAATTCTAAAAGAATTAAAATAAATGACAAATTAAAAAAATTATTTTTCACAAAAATGTTTATAATACTACGTTTTACGATTTTAAAATACATACAAGAGTCAAATATTTTTTTATAGTCATTTTTATTCTAATGATGACTTAAAAATGCTGTTGATATATAATAAATATATTCTATTTAGATTGTAAAAATCAAAAACTGCTACTCCTATAACATAAGAATGAATTGACAATATCACAATTTACTATTAGTATTGAATATTAATTAAAATTAACCGCTCAAATTACACAAGTTAATTGAGTTAGTTTGATTGAATGAAACTTGAGTCAAGCTTATTTGTTCTTCATGAGGCTTATCTAAATTCAATTTTGTCAACTGATCTCTCTCTCTGGCTTTCCCTGTCACGCTCTCTCTCTCTCCCTCTCACTGTCTCTCTCTCTCTCGCTCTCTCACTCTCTTTCTCATTCTCTCTCTGTGTCTCTCTCTCGCTCTCTCACTCTCTCTCTCTCTGTCTATCGCTCACTCTCTCTCTGTCTCTCGCTCTCTCATTCTCTCTCTCACTCTCTCTGTCTCTCGCTCTCTCACTCTCTCTCTGTGTCTCTCACTCTCTCACTCTCTCTCTCACTCTCTAACTCTCTCTCTCTCTCTGTCTCTCGTTCTCTCAGTCTCTCTCTCACTCTCTCTCTGTGTCACTCGCTCTCTCACTCTCTCTCTGTGTCTCTCTCTCGCTCTCTCACTCTCTCTCTGTGTCTCTCGTTCTCTCACTCTCTCTCTGTGACTCTCGCTCTCTCACTCTCTCTCACTCTCTCTCTGTCTCTCTCTCTCTCACTCTCACTCTCTCTGTGTCTCTCTCTCACTGTGTCTCTCTCTCACTGTGTCTCTCTCTCTCTGGTCTCTCTCTCTCTGTGTCTCTCTCTCTCACCTTACAGTGATGTTGGTAAACTTGAAGTAGTAATAAAAAGAAAGTATGTCAAATATCAATTCTTAAAAAAGATGAAGAAGCAAGAGCTTGAGTGCAAGGAAAAGCTATAACAAAGCACTCAAGCTGTATAAATAATAAGTGAGCCAGATTGAAGAAATGTCTAGAAAACGTCATTATCATTGTTATACGATAAAGAAGAAGAAACAAAGTGAAGGCATATGCATATGTGTATTGACAAGTCAATTGTTTTAGCTTTAGGTTTTTATTTCGTCAAGTAATTGTAAATATGCACACTAGAATTTAATTTATGAATTATGTTCCCTTAGTAATTATTTCTCTGTTACTATTAAAACTAAGCAGTTAATTTTATAAATACAATTTATTTTAAGTTATCATTAATAAAGATTCTCACTCTCTCTCTCTCTCTCTCTCTCTCTCTCTCTCTCTATATATATATATATATATATATATATATATATATATATATATTGTATGTTTTGTTATTGAAAGCTAGGTCATATAAAAGTAAATAAACTCCTTCCTAGGCCAACGTTCCGATGTATTTGTACATCAACTTCAGGGCTATAATTAGAGTAAGAACTATATACATTTATTTATTTAGCCCTGAAGATTATGTACAAATACATTGAAACGTTGGCCTAGGAAGGAGTTTATTTTCCTTTTACATGATTTAGCCCTCAATAACGAAACATACAATAGAATAGAAGAGGTCAAGAACAATTAATTGAGATTATATATATATATATATATATATTTTCCAGCCGAAAACAATCGAGTCCAAAAATGGAAAACTATTTGGCTATCCCGATATATATGATCGGGACTCGGTTAGTTCTTCAGGTTCAAATTAAACTCTCATTGCCAACGTTTCGGTCTTTATTTAAAACCTTTTTCATAGATAGAAATTTTAATTTTGGAACAGAAAAACTAAGTGTTACAATACAAATTATATTAAAAAGAAAAATAGTATGTGGATTTTAACAACAACTGTAGTCTGAATGAATGTTCAGTCATTATATGTGATTTCTTATTATCCTTTGTTTGTAGTCCTGTGAAAAAGGTTTTAAATAAAGCCGAAACGTCGGAACGATGTTAGTTCAAAAATTCGTTCTATGGAATATGAATTTATACTACTGTTTCAAAACAGTTTTAATGGATCTCAATTCTGAAGCTCTCATAGAAAGTGTATACAAAATTTATAAAAAAAAAATCAATGCAGAAACTGTTATCAATAATACGAAAACGATTTTTTATCTAAATAATGTTACTGGATGTACGCGTTTTTGCACTGGATGTACGCGTTTTTGCACTGGATGTACGCGTTTTTGCACTGGATGTACGCGTTTTTGCACTGGATGTACGAGGTACTGAGTTTTGTCTGGAAATAAATGTCAGTTACTTCTTCTTTTCGACGATGACGGATTTAAAATTTCATAGTGATTTTTCATTCCATTTTCTTAAAAAATGGAATGATTTTTAAATTGCTCTCGTAAGATATATGTGACTAGAAATATGTTATATTTTATCTACCATACTTGCAATGACCAGCAAAATATAACACGGTTACCTATCTAATGATGAATATCGTTAATCAACGTCTTTCTTAGTGGCATGACCAGTAACCAGCGTGTTCCCAAGTTCCTCCTCACGTTAAAAGCTAAGATAGGAGTGTGGCTGTTTATTCCCGGCACACATTATTGATTTACTGCTGTCCAGGTTTTTCACAGACTATCTTTTTATATAAACCCTAACCAAAAATAAAGAACGAATACAGAGTATATACTATCTGTATATGATCTGGTATAGGTCAAGCAGCAAGTTTAATTTAGAACTATTTTATTTTTACCATACTTTCTGTCACATATAAAGAGTAAGTTATATTTACTCGTGTATAAATAAAGAAAGACCGCAAAAAATTTTTTACTTGCAATCGTGTTCAAATAAAAAAGGGAGTATAAACATTAAAAAAAATCTTGTGAATGTGCTGCTCCTTTCAGTTACACATTGGTTTTTTGTGTGGGAATTATTCTGCAGGCATGTAACGACGCAAAATTGACAGCTGTCAACACGAGAATAATTAAAAAAATCTGGAATGGCCTCCACCCAAGTTTACGATAAGTAAAAAAAAATATCAAACTAGTTAACAACATGATGATTTTTGTTGCCTTTAAAGGTTTCACATTTAATCATAAGACAAAATGTAAACATTTTATTGAAAAAATACCTTCTTTGTTTTAAGAATTTCAGGATATCATTCATTTATTCCTTTTCTGATTAAATAATGAATGCCTACTTAATATTGCTTTTAGTTCTATCGGTTTTTCAAATATAATGCTATAAGAAATCATTGCACCTTATTCTCTAAATCTCATTTAAATTAATTATTATCACCATTTGACAGTTTCAGTGAGGAAAAATTTCTTTAATTAAGTAAAGAAATCAATTGGAAAATTCAAAATGCTTTTTACATATTTGCATGCCAAAAGTAATAATAAAGTTGTGTAATTACAATATACGTAAAATATAATGAAGTTTTATTAATGCAATGTGTCGATTGCTTTAAAAAGCACACCCACACCCACACCCATGCACACACACACACACACACACATATATATTTATATATATATATAAAGATTTCACAAAAAATGCGTGAAATAACAATCAATGATCAAACCACAATAAGAAATGGGAAAACAAGACTAAGACCTTTCAACCGTAACAAGCTGTCTTCGTCAGTTGATTAGACAGGAGCTAAATTTATTACCTATGAAAAAACAATGTTGTTAAGAAATATTATTGAATCGTCTATAATTAAATTTAATAGGTTAAATATTATAAACATTAGTAACGATCTCTTCAAACTTGATACTTTCGTTACGAGGGCAATAGCCTCTTCTAAGAGGGTTGACAGCTAGCAGATAGTTTTTTACTCTTTCTTACTCTACTCCTTTGTTTCCCCAAACATCCCTTTCTGGACATTAGTCCTTTCCTGCGTTTTCACCCTTTTAAAATACCACTCTTCCCTCCCACTCCTCTCAACCCTCACCAGATGTTTTCTGCATCTAGTGTTTTTGACTCTGACGAAGACCGCTTGTTACGGTTGAAAGATCTTAGTCTTGTTTTTCCATTTTTTATTGTGTTTTTGATCATTGATATATATATATATATATATATTTAAAAAAGATATGTTCGCATTGCTCTTTACCAGTTGTTTTTTAATTTTCTCGATTCTTCGAAAACACTTCTAAAGTTCAAGATTTCTTGTAGGTCTTGCTTTTGTTTCATCGTAGGTTTTTTTAATTGCTTTATTATTAACTGTCGACATGTTTCAGCAATCGTTCACCATCATAAGGATAAAATTAACATTGAGGCTATAAAATTGCACGAAACTAAAATATTAATATACAAACAATAAACTTGCAGGTTATACATCATACTGGCTGTTAGTTGTAGGTTGTGTGGATTTTTTCACTAAAAAGGGGTTTAACTTCGCTGGTTGCTGTTAGTTTGTATGTTGTTGACTTGACTTTCATATATATCAATTCTTCTCTTAGGTTTCATAAAGTTCCCGAAAAGTCGTAACTGATTACAAAAATATCTTTCTGTTCGTTAATATTAGGGGATTTTTCCTAAATATGAAGTGCTTCAAGTAGGTATTCTAAGTATTCTAAGTTTTTTATATAATTCGCCTGGCCAATTATCAAGTATTATTGACTAGGGTTTCTCTGTTTATTTTAGTGTTGTGTCTTTTATGTAAGTATTCTTTGGGAGCTCCTGAGTTGAGATTTTAACATTATATAAGAATTACTAACTTAGATATTTATAAATAACTGTTTTTCTTGAGTTATAATTGCCACTATTAATTGTGATTTAAAACGGTTCCTTTCTCCCGCAATAATTTTTATGGAGTTGTCCATCAGCTCTCTTGTGTACTTGGGTTTATGAACTGATTCTTTTTGACATTTTGGAGAACCAGAGGAAAGGCACATTGTTATTCTCCTGGACAATTAAGTTGTAGTCATTCCTATATGTGACCTTTTAATACGCTCCCGATATTGCATGGATACTCATTTACAAGATTGGTTTGTATTGACACCTTGATTCTTGGACAAAACTCCAAGTTTCATTTGATAATGAAAATTCTTCATTATCAAATTGCCTATTGAAGGGCTTTGGTAATAAGTTATCAGGGTCGCACTATCTTTAAGCTTACTGCATTTAACATTTTTTTTTATAATGCTTTTGAATATTCGATCAGTGGTCTTCCATTCATCCGCATAATGGTGCTTGTAGGATAGTTTGTGATTTGTGCCTGTTGTTAGGCTTTCATTGTCAGAGTTGAATCTATTCTCCAGATAGCGTTTCAGAATGTTGTCAAAGTATTTGTTTGAGTGACCATCATTAATTAGTGTTTGCTTGATTAAAGAAATATCGCTATTTAAAAGTTTCCAGGATGAAGCGGTCTTGTAAGTTCTGTGGAGTCTTTATACCGTTGAAGATATTCACTCGGTAACCTCAGTGCAATATGCTTTGTTGGTTGGTTTTCTGTAAATAAAAGTCTGTATTACGTTATTTTGTAGGTTGATATTTATATCGAGAAAATATATTTTTTTTCTATTGCTGTTTCTATTGTAAATTTGAGGTAGGAGTTGTTTTCAAAAGCTGATTTAAGGTTTTAGCTATTGTACTGAATCTCTTGCAACAGCAAAACAATCATCCACAAATCTACAGTAGATATAAAGCTTTAAGATGAATAGAAGGACTGCTTTTTAAGATTTTATTTTCAACGTGGCACACATAATAGTGAATTAATTTGGCCTCTAGGGGTGAACTCATGAACGTCTATTTGCCGTTTATTTGAAAGTACATGGAACCATCTATGTGCGTGAAAAGATCTTCCATATTCAGCCTGATGGGCGGAGGTGCCATGTATCGTTGATTCAAGTAGATGCAGTCACTATATATATATAAAATTTAATTTTTTGCCAATTTCCCTATGGATGCTTTTTTGATTTAGCTTCTCGAGTTTTCTGATCTCACACTTCCATTCATTTGGTACTAAGTGTAATAAATTACCAGAAGATTTCCTTGTAAATTCTATGTAATATTTAGTTATCATACATTTAAAAATTTAAATCCAACGTTTCAGTCATCACTGACCATCATCAGGATGTAACGAAAGATAAAGTAATTGAACGAAAGTTACTAACAAAAATAAAAATTATAACCTACTTACTACTAAACAGCTTCAAATTACCAATTCAAAAGATAAAACTACATAGTTAACATACATTTGCAGGTTTAAATGCTGTGAGTGAGTGCCCACAGAGGTACAAAGATGGTAACATCAAGGCCCTATTACATCGTGCCTATAAGATATCATCAAATTGGAATATTTTTGACCAAGAAGTTCAAAGAATAAAGCAAGTACTGATAAACAATGGGTATAGTAATAGACAGTTTGGCAATATACTCCATACATATTTAAATAGACTATCCAGTGACAGAAAGCCTCCCATAGATGAGCAAGGTCAATCAAAAGTCATATATTACCTGAATCAGTTCTCTACAACGTATAAAACTGATGGACATGTTGTAAAAACTATCATTAGAAATGACACCTCTTGTGTGAACCCCCGAGACAGATTGAAAATCAGTATATATTATGGATGTTTTTATACTACCAATCTAATCATCAGAAACAATTCCCAAATGAAAGCATTACTCCAGCGGACCAATGTGGTGTACCAGTATAATTGTATGATAGGGAGCTGCGAATCCTTCAAATCCACATACATTGGTTCGACTACTACAACTTTGTCCCGACGTCTTACTATGCAAATGGCAGCAGGTAGTCCTAAAGACCATACACTCAATACCCATAAAGTCAAACTCACACGAGAGATGCTAGTAAACAACACAGAGGTGCTATACTATGAAAAAGAAAGAAACAAGCTAATGATATTGGAAGCCCTAAACATTTTAGAACGAAGACCTAACATTAAAGTTTGGTCTCAAATATTGACCAAATAAATTAATATTGACATTAGTCGATTAGCTATTCTAGAGGCTTTTTATATCAAAAATAGTGACATTAGTAGATTAGCTATTATAGATGCTCTTTATATCAAAGAAAAGAATCCTAGTCTCAATGACCAAAGTTCTGATCTTAATGCTATCCCCAGTAACAAGAATTTCCAAAATAATTTCAAATTAATTAGAGAGACAGGATCAAGTCGGTTTGGCAATAATGGAGAGTCTATCGCCCTTTGATAGGGCGTTATTTCGCCATGTTTACCAACCTTGCATTTGCTAACTTGTTCAAACCTGCTAACTTTTATTTATAATCATTAGTTCAATTCTAAATTGTTTAAACTATTTCATCTTATATATATATATATATATATATAATAATATATATATATATATATATATATTATTACAACTCTGACTAGTTAGGTTTTTGACTCTGATGAAGACCGCTTGTTACGGTTGAAAGTTCTTAGTCTTGTTTCCCCATTTCATATTGTGGTTTGATCATTGATTGTTATTTCACGTGTTTATGTGAAATCTTTATATATATACACATATCTGCAGAAGACTTTATAATATTGCTTTACAAATAATTAGGACACTTCAAGTATGAAGAGCGCAAATAAATTATTCTAATATTGGTTAAATATGAACTTAACTAATATAAATACATATATAACAAGATTTCACAATAAACACGTGAAACAACTATCAATGTTCAAACCACAATAAGAAACTGGGAAAAAGACTAAGATCTTTCAACAGTTACAGGCGGTCTTTGTCAGTTGAGTTTTTGAGTGTGACGAAGACGGCTTATAACATTTGAAAGTTCTTAGTCTTTTTTCTCATTTTTTTTGTGGTTTAAACATATAAACACATATATATAACGAGCGTACCTCTTCTTCTCCCCTTCCACTCTTATTCTGAAGACGAACTTCGTTTCGAAATAATTATGCTGGTAAGTGTCTTCGTTCATTATATGTTGTTTTTTTTCAATTATTTCAATTTATATATATATATATATACCAGTTCAAAATTCAAGAAGAGCAACACACAGAGTAAGGAAGCACACTTACAGACTCAAATTTTTGGGTAATCCGTCTTCAGGAGAAAAGAGAAAGGGAGACCAAGCACGTTGTAGACGCAACGGCCATTGTAGACGCAACAGGCCGTTGTGTCTACAACGTGCTTGTTCTCCCTTTCTCTTTTCTCCTGAAGACGGATTACCTGAAAATTTGAGTCTGTAAGTGTGTTTCCTTACTCTGTGTGTTGCTCTTCTTGAATTTTGAACTCGTGTTGTGTCCGGTTTGGATCATGTTTCGTTTAATTAAGTGAAGATATATATATATATAATGCTTTCAACTTGGAATTATGTTTTACAATTCGATTTTTTATAAAGTAATCATACCCGAAATTTTATTATATTCTAATGTTTACATAAAATCACTTTTCGTTCCCTTTGTCAACAAATATAATAACCCTATTTACTCTGAGCTGGTGTTAGCATTTTCCTCCATACTGTACTGTGTCATAAGGTTGTTGTAAATATATATATATGATCAAACCACAATAAGAAAATGAGATAACAAGACTTTGTTATTTCACGTGTTTATGTGAAATTTTTCATATGTATATATATATTGGAAAAAAATATATCAGTAATAAACCAGTTTTGCATACTGAAATCAAATTCAAAGCAGGTGTTTCAGTATAATTTATAAATTTTATAGCTGTAAAGTCGAAATTTTTAAAAGGAATAAATATAAATTATTGTCCTAGAATAGTGAAAAAACTGGATATCTATCAACAACAAAGCAGCTCTATTGTAGAATGAAAGAGTCCATTCCTCATACCTCAATATTACCAAAGATGATTTGATTCAAAAACACAAGAAAATCTACTTCTGATATTAAGTGTTGTTCAAGGTTGCAACGTATAGATTGATTAGAGTATTTTGTTAGGTGAATCCTTCATACCATGGAAATCATCAAAAATTATATGTTTGATTTGAGGATTTCGTCTGTTATTGGATTTGTCGCTGACATAGTATGGTCAAAGTTTTAAGACTATATGGTAAAGTTAGAAGTTTAAGAAAAAAAATTGTTTAAAAATTACAAATTTTGTCAAAAAAAAGTGACTTTCCCATCAGGCATAATTGTCATCTAAAGGGGTCATCTAAACCTTGAGACCAATTTTTGTGGAACATAATAATTTTATCCATCAAAGATTGTTGACTGTATTTTATACACAAAATGTGGATGCACACCCATCCATCATACATCCCACTCTCATACATGCAGACATCATCGAAAAAATGTCATAAAATGATTTTGGAGAACTCAGTACATGTAAATCCATCAAAATCGAGAGATCGAATATTTTCACGATCACTATACTTTAATTGTAGTAAAAGGAATAGCACAAGTGGAATCATTGCAAGGCTAGTATTATTAGTAGTAATAACTCAAACAAGAAATAGTTTTTTTTTCTATTATTTCATACAAAATTTAAGAACAGTTGTTCTCGTTTATGGATATAAGTCCTATATGAAAACGTTTCTTTTTTTAACTGTATTTAATTATGAAACTCACTTTTTTTTTGCTAAAAATGTAACTGCATAATAAATGGCTGTGAATAAAAATTGTGACAGGAAATAATTTAAAGCATTTCTTTTTCTCTGCACCAATTAAATTCCACGTTCTTTGAAAAAGAAGGAATGAAAATTGCAATTAAATAAGACCTTTTCACAATGACAAATTAATTTTCGAATAAACTTTTTACATTACTTGAATACTTCTGATAAAAAATGTAGAGTCGCCTACGCTCAACTTTATTATGAGTAGATATAATATCAAAATCATTGACGATCATCTGAGTTTGGTTTTATACTAATGTTGTTCATAGAAAAAAGTATATAGTCATGTGTAAAGATTGTTAACGTGTATACATAGGGTAAACCGGAAAAACATTAACGCAACGATTTAAATAACTTATTACGATTATGTAAACAATACGAAATAAAACGAATAAATTAAATTTTACTAATGATTTAAATAAACAAGGATGTGAACCAAATAGTGTTGAAAAATCAATGTTATTAGTTAAAATAGGAAAAAAGGTAAGAGATTCAATGTAATAGAAGAAATAGAAATATATAAACACAGAAACAGTGATAACCAAATAAACGAACAAATCAACCACGAAACAGATATAATATTCAAATCAATAAAAAAAAAACATAAAAGGACGACATGACGTAAATGACAGAAACGACTAGAATTGTAAAAGAAGAAAAACAGATTAAAAAGAAGTAGTAATTTAGGCATAGATTTTTACTTTTGATTTAAATAGGTATTTATATCACTAACTTCCAGAAGAAAGTTTAGTCCTAGTGATGATGCAGGAATTGCAAAACAAGTCAGGTGCCTGTTCCAGCGATATATGAGAAGTTTGTAAGAATATCTTTAATAACCTTTGTGGTACTAACCCGATAAATGTTGTAAAATATAATTGATCTACAAAAATATCTGACAGTTATTATTATTATTATTAAACTGAGTTTCTCAAGCTAATCTGACTTCTGTCTACCTCGGCCATATCTGTGCATCCCTTTGCTGTTTCTAAACTAACTTCAGATTTTGAGTTCATTAAGAAACTTCATAATTGTCTTTGGAAAAGAATGCCCCAATCCAATTATCTTAAGCATAAGTTACTAAAAATGTTAACCTCTTAAACACAGATGTATCGCATAGAATGTGGAAGAGGCTTTCTCCTCTTCCAGGTATAGTCTGTATTGTTCGTAAGATTTTAATTACTGCTTGCATAATTAGTAGTTAAGAGGAAAATATCCGGTTAGATATTCTACATATACATATTTTTAGATCCTATTTTTGCAGATTTCTTATTCCTTTACAAATTTAATTCCAGTTTGAATAAACTTTTAAGAAATATTAGACCTAGTTGTTTCTAGCCAGTTTATATCTGCATCATGCTCATTCATTCTGTAATAACATGATTGAAAAAGGTTATTTTTTGGCTCCAAACATTTCAATTCTGTCCATCACTTTATTCTTTTGTGTCATTCAGTCACAAAAAGTTTTACAGTTTCATTATTATCAATTCATTTTTAGGTACACAGTATAAAGACAAGACTTCCATTCTTGCAATCAAGATGCTTTGACATCAGGATCATTTGTAATCTTTGATCACAATATTTTCTGTGGGGATCATTGTATGGAAAGATATAACCAAACTATTAATAGTTTCATTAATTTTCAAAATTGTTTCTTCGATTTCTTAGGTTGTTTCTGTCCCTAATTTAACTAAATTCATTTGTATTTCTAGTTCATTAGAGATAATTTGGGTAAATTTTATACTTCACAACGGATACATTACATTTCATTGTTTTACCAATGCAGTAATCATAATTTCGTACTTCTAGCAATGTAGATTTAGCCTTATGCTTACTAAAGCACCTCATACAGCAGATTATTATCTGAGCACATGTATCATTCAGTTTAGATATTTATCTTAAGAAATATAACGTTTTTCTATACCCCTGAGAGTTTTAGCTCAGGTTTTTTAATCTAGAGATTAGTAACCTACTTTCCTTTTCTTGAGAGAGGAATAAAGTTTAATGAATTCGATGCCACACTATCAAAACTGCTTCAGTATCCAAAAAGCATTTCAGAGAGATTATATTTGGTTGAGGCTAATTTTTTTGAGCTGATTCTATTGATTTACTAATCTGATAAAATTTCTCTCCCTTTTCTTGAGAGTACTTAAGCTGGATTTATTTCTTAATATTTCTATTTTACCCCATCTTTCACAAATTTGGATATAGCATAATGCATGATCTCAAATTCAGTACAATCCATCATTCCTCTGCTTATGATAAGGTCATCTGTACATCGTAACATTGATTATTTAGTGTATCCATTAGATCTTCCACAAATAACAACAGTAGTGCCGATTGTACATCTCTCTAAGGAAGACTTTAGTCAGTACAGTTTCATCTATGGTAGGTATTGTAAAACACTAAGGGTTAAATTGCTAAATTGCATTATATTGTTGTCGTCTATTGAGTGTTTTTTCAAATATAGATTAGATTTCCTTTAATGAATTCGATGCCACACTATCAAAACTGCTTCAGTATCCAAAAAGCATTTCAGAGAGATTAAATTTGGTTGAGGCCAATTTTTTTGAGCTGATTCCATTTATTTACTAATCTGATAAAAATTCTCTCCCTTACGATGACGCATATTTACCAAAACCTGCTCACATTATTACAGATAGGACCTAGTAGTTGCTATTTTTAGCGAAATATTACTCCGCCTTTATAGCAAGTTAATGAAATGTCGGTATTAAGACGAAGTCTACAATTATATTATTGCACAATCCGAAGTTTAATATTTATCATTCAGTGGAGATGCGCCATAAAATTTTAGTGTCATATAGAATAAAAAAGTACTATTCCTATGCTCCAATATTTTACAAAAGCAATGCAATGCTTACATAAACCAAGAATTATATGCCTGACAGGAGTTATGTTGAAATAGTTGTTGTTTTATGTTAAAAAGTGTAAATAAAGATCATCATAAATATAGACTTAAAAATCGGAAAAAACGATCCAAACTGGACGCAATACGAGTTTAAAATCAAAGAGGAGTAAAACAAAGTAATACAACATTAAGAAGAGTAATACATTAACTCTTTAAAATACCTTTAACACTCTTCTATTAACTCTTCAAACAAGTTGTATAATTAACTAGATTATGACAAAAAACACTAAGTCAATATAAAGAAATCCAACAAGTTACTCATTACCGCAATTGGTGTTTTCAGTGTTTATAGCTATATTGTCTTTTGTGGTAATAAGAACTTTTTATAAATATTTATGTACTAATTTTAGATTACTATCTTTTACAAATTTTATAATTTCTTGTTATCATAAAATGTAGCATAACTGCCCTTTTTGTCCATGTGATTTCACAAAAAAATGACTCAGCCCATCCCCTCATAAGGCTAAATTTTTGGGTTTAATTTAATTATGATACATTTGGGGATGTGATCCGATTCGGCTCACAAGCTTTCAGAATCAATCATAATTGAATTTTTTTTTTAAATTTTATTGCCAAACTGACCTTTCTGATACTTAAAAAAATTTGAACTTCTTTAGGTAATTCTTCTGTCAATTTTATAATAATTTCAATATTCAAACTCAAGATTTCGTAATTGATAGGAGAAAAAATGTCCTCTAAAATGTCACATGTTGGCAAAAAGTAGTTTTTCCATGATTCCATATTGCCCAAAAATCATAGGTCCCATTTTTGTGTAAAATATATATTCGACACATCAAACGGAATGTATGTGACTAACATAATCCCTGCAGTGTGCCCGTATACTTTGAATACATATACACCAATCTACACAGAAACATAGATTTTACCTATGTTTTATTTTTATGTTTTTTTTTTATAAAAAAAAGTCAAAAAAGAGACTTTGGGAAATTAAAAATGTGCTAATTAATCAAAATCTCGAGATTTAATTTTTCAATGACCACTGTGCTTTACTGATAGAAATGTAATAAGGCTTACAATCAACTACAAGGTTTACTATTAGTAAACACAGTACTATACTCGTTAAGAGTCAATTGAGTTTAGGTTTTTTTTTTGTATTAATGTAAATAACCTGTGATCTGAAGTTTTTTTCAGATAATTCTCGGTCAACTTCAAGGTAGTTCAAAAATTTCAAACCCTTAGAGTAAGTAGTTAAGAGGAAAGGAATGTTGCCTACAATCACATTTAGTAAAAAAATTACTTTTCTATAAAGAAATGTAACCCTAAACAATAGACTATGTTTACCCTATGGTGCATATATTTGGTAAAATAAGGCTTTGATCGATTAAACGGTATGGCTTGCAGGGGTGTCCATAAACTTTTGGATTTCTCTCTCAAATCCAAAAACTCATTCCCTCTCCTCCACCTCCATACACACATACACATTCAGAACTAAAAAAAAATGAAGCATAGACTTTGGGGACTTTAAAACTTGTAAATCCGTCAAAATATTAATCAGAATTTTTTTTAAATCAATATAGTTTTCTTATAGCAGAGTAATAAATACTGGTTACAAGATATTGAAAAAATAAAGGAATAATTGAACTGCGAGCAAGTGGAAATGTGGTTATTGGCTTAAGGGGATTAATAAATGACTTTCACAGTGTGATATATATGTAATCAAGCACATGACCCATGGAAAACTCTGACAAAGAATTACTTCAATAATTTGGCAGTTTTCACAGTAGATAAATGCTCACTGTTTGAAAGGCAATTTTTGGCTTCTTTCCTTGTATCATGTTGCTTCAATTAATTCTAATCAAATGGTTATTGCAATAGAAACGTTATAAATTTTGACTCAATCATATAGATTATTTATACTAATTTGCATATATCATACTGTACTTAACTCGATTTATGTTCAAATGTATGAAATAGCCAAGCAAAGCGGAAAATGTTTTTTTGTTATATGCTGTACAACACTGCTTTTAAAATACTTCTTCTACTAAGTTAATCTATGACAGGTATGGGGAACCCGCGGCCTTAAGGCCGCATGTGGCCTTTTGAACCGTGAAATGTGGCCTTCTACAGTTTGTTGAGAAAAATGTTTCAAAATATAAAGAATTACAATTATGGTAATAAAGACAAAAAAATTCTGGCATTTAGGAAGAAGACTATTCATTAATCATTGCTTGAAAAATCTAAGCTTATGGAAAATAATTTTCCTGGGTTAACTAATGTAATAAAGGAAGGCAGTAAGGACACTACTGAATCTTTTGAAAGATGCAAAACAGATTTAGATGTACTGATCTAGTAATATAATGATAGATCAAGTATTTTACAATATAACTATTATATAAAAATTTGCTTATCTATTCTTGGTGGCCTTTTGGGGAAGTGGACGGTGCTAAAATGACCTTTACTCCAAGAAAGGTTCCCCACCCCTGATCTATGAAGACCTCCTTGTAAATATTTGTAATTCCCTAGTTGTACTAGCCATTTAAATATTTGTTCCATGCTTTTTTCTTCTATTATATTGCTTCAATTAATTATAATCTAAAACTTATTGTAGTAGGAAGGTTATAACTGTTTTGACTCAATTCCCATGGGTAGACTAATCAAATTTGCATACATTCTACTCAGAAGTACAACATGTGTTTCTTGATACAATAATTTTGGTATTTTCAGTTGTAGACCATTTTTTTGATTTTTCAATGGCTTAATGTGCTTCTTTATCGATAATTCTGTATTTTTAAAATCAAACTTATATCCAAAATTTGTTTTTTTTTACTTAAAAGTTTTAAAAAAATTGATAACTAAACCTAAAAGTTTTGTAAATTTTAATATCAGTTTTGTGTTGATCAATATTGATTTTTAAGTATTAGCTATCTTAATGGCGAGCAAACTCCTGCTCGAAGGAATTCATGCAGCAGCTCTATAAATAATAAATACTGAAAAGGATTCTATATTCAGTATGGTGAAATGGGAATGTAAGTAATCGGAAAATTCTTCTTCTCGCTCGCTCTCTTTCCCTGCCTTTTATTTTATCTTTGAGAGGAATAGGCCTGACATAACCACTTCATCATGTCTCTGTCTTTCTATGTTTCTTTATCTCTTTCTGCCTTTCTATCTTGCCTTTTTTTTTCTCTATGTTATTCATATCCTTTCTCCTCTTAAATATTTGTTTTTTCACTTCATGGAAAAAGATCTTTTTTTAGGTTTTAATGTTGTTATTCTATTTGTTTTTTTAAAAATCTACTTTTTAATTTGTGACATTATATTATATTTTTTTAATAGGTGGTATAACCACATAGTTTCCTCTACATTTAAAAAAAGAATAAATTATTCTATATATAGGTCTATTGTAATATTATTGTATACATGAAATATTTTCTTAGACTTGATATTATGCAAGTTGTTTAACGATTCTGTTTAATGACTAACGCTGATTTAAAACAGCTGTAAAAAACCAGTGTTAGTTATCAGTTATTTTAATTGCTTTAGATGAGAGTAATGCAATTCAGTGTACCTCTCAGGTGGTCATTAACGTCAGAGAAGCTAAGAAAAACTTTGAAATTAGGAAGAAATCGTTATACATGGTGATTATCAAAGATATTTTCACTGGGGAAGATTTGTTTTTATAACGTGTTATTAGCAGTATAATTAGATTTAGATTGAGCCTGCATAAACTTTTAAGTACTACAACTGATGCTTCATTCACTCATAAACAACCACTGTGCTCTTGTGACTTCAATGAGTGACAAAATCAAAGATTTTCAATCGGATGATCTGTTACTTTATCACTGCTTCATGTATCAGGAAAGCCTCTATTTAATTTTGAAAAATATTACAGGTACTGTAATACATCAAGTGAATTTAATTAGAGCACGGGGACTGAAACACAGGAAATTCTGAAGTTTGTTGAAAGATATCTGTGGCAGATTTAACTTATCTGTAGTTCGACAGATATATCCTTTATTAAATATTGCGCATATACTGAAGAGAATATGAGACGTTAAAGATGATGTCATGTTCTTTAATGTGAGATACATTTCTTGAGTGTTTTCAAAGGAAATGGATGAAGGCGAATGGTTTGTGATTTTGTATTTGCTGTGAATATTATGACAAAGCTGTATGAACTAAGCACGGAATTATGTATGCTCATAATTGTAGGGTAAAAAGGTAATGAAATGGTCTCCACCTATAAAACGTTAATGGTTTAAACAAGCCGTTTTGAACAAGCAGTGTTCTTCCTCAGGCATTAACTAAGGGTGAGTGTCTGTGGTACAATTGGTACTACATGTTAGTTGTACCACAGACACTCACCCTTAGTTAATGCCTGAGGAAGAACACTACGTGTTCGAAACGCGTTGTTTATATCATTAAATTTTTATATGTGGACACCATTTCATTAGCTTTTTACCCTACAATGAGTAAATACCACATAATAACTGATTCCACTAAGTTAAAATGCTTATAATTCCATGTGCAAGTGAAAGCGTTTCTATTGGTTAAAACTTAACTATTTTGCCAAGACAATTTAACCAAAATTTTGTTGTTATTTTCCACTAAACAAGCTGTGTAAACAGCTGATACTCAAGCATTAAGTTAGGGATCTTTAACGAGTACCTGACATCGTACAGGCTCGGGAACGACGGTTTAACGTCCTTCTCCGAGAGACGACACTCTCAGATTTATTCACCTCCAGCGTGAATAAATCGAGGGCCAGGTGAGGATCGAACCCCGGTCCTATCAGTTCAGAGGCGAGCACGTAACCACTGAGCTAGCCTGGCCCCCAAGCATTAAGTTACTCAGACAAATACAGTTGCCAGCTGATAGCTCTAAAGATAAATTTATCAAAAGATTTGCTGATAGAAGGCGATTAAGGACAGTTTGATTTCCTCAGCTCATCTTTTGCCGGTAATGTTGAAACCGCTACTGAAGTACTGAAGGTAGAACTGATTGATTTGTAAATTGACAACATTTTACATTAGTGAAACAAAAAAGTCAAAAACACCAGACCACATAACTGTCTTAAAAAGTTTTTATTAAAAATTTACTATAGAAAATATATATTACATTTTTGTGAATGAATAAATTAATCATAACTGTTTTTCATTTTAAATTTATGAAGCTCAATGGTATGAAATATTTTATTGAATACCGATAGGATTAGAGTGACTTGCCGTAGCGCAGGCAATTACGGGGATAATAATCAGGTTAAGTGGCGTCCCCGGTTTATATCTTTTCCCTTTTTACACTGCTGCTTATAAAGAAAGATATTAACCAGGTTGCCCCAGGTAATATAAATAATTGTTTACAATATTTTTATTTTTAAAGTTAACATGTAATAAAATGTTATTTTATGAGTTGTTATGGAGGGTGCCTGCTCAAGTAACCAGACAGATTACCGCTTTTGAGAATGTTTACGACTGCAGTGTCAGTTGCAGTTACGGCGCTTCAAACACAGTGCTTGGTGCTTAAATTTATCGTAAAACAGTTATTTCTACTGATTTTTATTGATGTAAAGGGTGACAAAATCTGCCATTATTTCACCATTGAGCGTTTCCATTAACTTTATTTAATCAAACCCAGATTTGATTTGCCTCTATCTAGGTAAATGAAATGCTAATATAATTTTACACATTATTGATCTCCTTATAACTGATATATATTCCTTCATCTACATGAAGGAAAGTATACTTCAGACCGGATCTTTTTCATGAGAACACTTGTCAACTAAAAGAACAGATGTATGCATGAGTCCTTTGTGATATACACAACCAAGTCTGTTTCAATTTTTTCATAACTTTATTCCAGTCTATTTCTGTGTTTCAATGATAACGATTGACGTCAAACGTCTATAAGTCTATAACGTATTTTAGATGAGTACATTTCTGATAATGAAACAAATAGACTTAGTTTGATCGCTAGATTAAAAGGTTTTGCTTCATTAAAAATTAGAAACGGAGTTAACTATTAACAATAATTACTTGTCTACTTTTCTTAAATGATGAATTTATTAAATGACATCATTATTTAATCATATCGTCTATCATAACGTGAACAAAATTTATTTTATTTAGGGAGAGAATCTATTTATTTTATCATTTAATAATAGAAAAGAAATGTTAATTTCACTTGGAAAACATAACATTAATAAAAAAAATTGTTTAATTATATTAACTATTAAAGCAGGTTTAGTACAACTGACTTAAGATGAAACTGAATATATATAACGTAGATAATTTTTCCGTTATCATGAAATTGAGAGAATCAATAACTGGAAAACACCTGAGATTTTTAAAATAACTCATTTTTTTTTAATTCATGCACTGTGCAATCTGTTATACTCGTAGTGTGATATTTACTCATGTTAGAAAAAGTATTAAGCTCCATACAAAAAAAGTTTATTATAAGAAACTAAACAACGCGTTTCGAAGTCTTTCTTTAGGTTACATCAAGAAAAAAAATATATATGCATTTAAGAGGTTTGGGAACATAGGGGCGAATTAATTAAAATGAATACATCTGACACTATTGAGTGATATCGGGAATAATATTGAAATGGTTTAAATTGATCCTTAACTTAAAACTACATGCTGAGACATGTCTAATTTATACATAAAAGAGATTCTTAATTACCTGCTCTGCTGGGGTGGTTGTTCAGGAGATGAGAGCAAGCAAGGACTGAGGGTGTCAGGGAGTGTTTTTAGGGGGTGAGAGGGAGTTCAAAGGAATGCAGGAGGTCTTGGCAGGTATATTAGCCTAACTGTACCAAGAGAATATGTACTGACTGTCACTCTTATACTTAACACTCTGGCTGTTTTAGCAAGAGGAAGACACATCTTTCTAATTATATAAAAAGGTCCAGAAATTTTGTACATCTTGGTATCTGTTCATTAATACATAGGGAGGAGTTCATTCTGAATGATTTGTTTATTTCAAAAGCCTCTAACCCTGCTATTTCCTGATACTTATTATTGATATATAAAATTTTTAAATTAGTATTTAGATAAAAACTGTGGTTATTAGTTATAAGGTGTTTTGCAAAATGAGAAATGAAATGGTCACTAGTTTTATTTGCTAATCATTTTTTATATATACAATGTAACATTATCGACTTGTGATTGATTTTGAAAATTGTGGACACGTTGCATAGGCTACACCGTTTGACAGATCATAGTATCTTTTTACTCAACATTAGCACCTGTTAAGAGGATGAGTTGAATAGTTTTTATTAAAATTAAATTAAGTTAAATGGGGTTAGTGTAATTTTAGGATTTTGGAAATTTTTTTTTTAACTTTAAACAGCTAATTATAGAAAATTAAACTTTGTCAAAAAATTCAATCTACAAAGTAGTAGTTTATATAAAAAAAAATCCGATCACCACAAGGATAATAGCTACAAAACTGAACATGGACTAATTGATTGCCTGTTGTACTTGTGGTATTTATGTACATGATATTAAAGTTTTTTCTCAAAAATTGAGTTAAACCAAATTCTTGTTTTGAGGATTAATACCATACAATAGCCACAAAATTAAATGCATTACCTAGAACTTTAAAGTAGATGATAGGAGCTCTTATATCCTTAAAGTCCTTACTAGGGGTACTTCATAACTCTATGTACTTAGCGAATATCACTAATGAGAATTTCAGTCAAATATATTCTTCGTTAAGAAAAACACACTTAGTAAGGGCAAATTGGCAGAAACCGGTACAAAACGTTTCCTTTAAAAAAATAGAAAAATGTTGAACCCTTAAAAAAATGACTGTAGAAACTCGTGGTAGATGTCTCCAAATCTTCATTTAAAACATTAATCTAGAAATACTCAAGTGACTGAAGTGATCTTGGAGTCTCTTTAGGCGACAAAACTAAATTTGACAGATAAAATTACTAGGGGCACTGACACAATACTTTATGATAAGAAATTCTTTTGGTAGAACATGGGGTCTTAATTCCAAATTCATTTTGACTGTATTCATTTTTTTCTCTGATACGTTATAGTATTGTAGTCGTTAATGAGTTTGATTATGTTTACTTATGATGAAGTTGAGTGTGGGAATTTAAGATTTTTTCAATTTAGGTATCAAGTGAGTGCCGAACTACTTTTGCAGTAATCAGATCAAATAAATAACTCAGTAATCAAAAGTTTTGAGCTTTTCAGGCAATAAACTTTCAGTATCAATCATCAAACTGACCTTTTTGCTATCGAAAAACTGGAAGATTTTTTTCATTGAAACCTATCATTAGTTGCATGATAATTTTAGAACTACAACATTTAAGACTAAGCACTTTTTAAAAACACATGTTTTCTAAATCTCATTTCGCACAACAAGAATTTTTTTTAAGAAGGAATATAGCCCAAAAACTATGCAAAATATCTACCCAACGGGTGGTTTTTTTGGGGAAAATATGACTTAAATCTTTCAAATGGTGTAAACTGTGTGTACCCACAAAATTTTGTATACACAATTATGCACCTACACGTACACATACATACAGAAGCATGTCATCGAAAAGATGTCAAAAACGGACTCAGAAAACCTCATAACGTGCAAATCCGTCAAAATTTTGATATCATTTGACTTTATAATTTTATTTAGTTAAATAAAAGAAAGGTTACAAATATATGCTGGCTTTTAGTCAGTAATATAAGGATGGTAAGAAAAGTAACGGATTAAAACATATCGATTTTATAATAAAGAAAATGCAAAGGTCAAGGAGGTCCATGTAAAACCGATCAGTTTACAGAACGAGACTACTAACATAGTTTAAGATTACAATAAAACTGAGCAGGCAGGTTAAGAACTCATTTTCACTAAATTTAAATTTACATATACATTTTAAGAAACTTCAAACAGTTAACGTATTTGCTCATTAACATAGAAGAAAGAATTCGTTCTTTCAATTTTTCGATCTTACAACATTAAATATATATTTTTGTTTTAATTAGCAAGTATATAATTCTGATTGTACAAAATTTCTTCTGATGTGATAATAATCTTAAAAAAAATTTAATATTTCTACATTTTCCTTTTCTGTTTTAAATACTGTAAATTCAATTAGTGATTTGTATTTTATAAAATATTCTAACATTTAAGTTTATATTTTATTGATTTTACATTTTCCTTCTCTGTTTTAAATACTGTAAATTCAATTCGTAATTTGTATTTTATAAAATATAAATAGAAAATAAACATTTAAGTTTATATTTTATATAAAGGATAACTCTTAATAATTTTAATAAAACTTTTTTTATAAGTAGACTTTTGCAATAATTTACAAGTGCATATATCTTAAATAATTGGTTTTAACCACATATGTATATTAATAAATTATAGAAAGCACTTGAGTGTTGTGAAAACTATTTGAAGTGGACAACAATAGTTCAACGTTGGTAAATAAACACAAATATAGAAATACTTTATTTCTTACAGTCTTTATTTTTTGGTTTGAATCGTCTTCCAGAGAGTTAGGAGAGGGATACGAAGCTGGGATTGTTGAAAACCAATCGTGTATGTACACTCGCCTAGATAGAAGAACTAGTCAAAGTCGAGTAAGGAAGAAATAAGGCGAAAATGCCGAAGAGTACAGGAATCAAGACAAACAATAGAGAGGAGAATAAAAAAGTACATAGAGTAGGATAGGTAAGATTATAAGTTGAAAAATAAATTAGGAAAAAGAAATGATGAGATTATGAATAGGGAAGAGTGCTATAAACTTTAAAATGATATAATATAAAAGAATGAAACAGTTTATAAATGTATAAAAAATACACAAGGAGTGTAGAAAAAATCTGGTTGTTCTACACTTAACTTTGCTATAAGTAAACATAATATCAATCTTCTTGGGTATACAATATATAATGTCCTATTTAGGTATAGTATAAATATCTAAATGGGAGTTTTTATTAGTCTCTTATTCCTGGTAGTAGTACAGATAGTGATTGATACACTTATCAATATATATGCTTATTTTTGTATATCACACCTCTCATGCATATAATAGCATCAGTATAACTACAACAGTAATATCATTTTTGAAAAGCGAAAGTGTAGATTTAGCGTTACGAAATAATCTCTTACAGGAGATCATGGCTTTTACCATATTCCAATAACCAGTGGATCTCTTATATAGTTGATCTCACCTCCTTCTACATTGAAAATTTAAGACAATGTTTCCTATTTAAAACTTTAAAATATTCCTATTTTATCTAAAAAATGTCAGTAGCATGTAAGAAAAGATGTTGTTTTAGGATAATTTTTAATTTAAGATGTGGATGAAATCCTTTATTACTTTTCAAAGAATGTCTCACAAGCTTTCAGATTGAATTTTAAGTCAAAATTTTTACATTTTATTGAAAAGGGATATTTCCTGTTATTTTAGAAATCTAAGATTATTTAAAGTTTATTGCTATTGTAGCTTCGAAGATAAATCAAAAATTTCAAAACTCTGGAATTAAGAATTTTAGGAGAAAAAAATGTAGGCTTATAACGGGTTCTTGATAAAAAAAAAGTTTCTTTTCCATCATGTATAATTCGCTCAAACAATACGGCTCATCTACGCTATGTGGTGTGTAAAATATCAAGTGATCCATCAAAGATTCTGGACTGTAGCGTGGCTACAAACTTTTGATACACACACACACACACACACACACACACACACACACACACACACACACGAAATTCTGGGACCTCAGAGCATGTAATTCCATGAAAATTTCGACATCGAATTTTTTCACAATCACTATACTTTACTTATAGTAAAGTAAAATGAATAATCACACTAATAAATCATACTATTAGAAATATGAACAAAATAAACAATATAATCAAAAATAAACAAAAAGAATTAAATGCATAAGGTAAAGAAAGTTATAAAAAAAGGATGTAGAACAATTGCATTGAGCTCATTTAGCAGCTAATGGTCTGGTGAGAACTAAATTATATAAACTGAATATCCCTGATTTTGGCAATAATTTTACTGATTTATAGCTTGTTAGATGACTGGTATTTATTGAAGATTGTTTAAATGAGAAGTTGAGGCTTGGTGAGAATTAAAGACAGGTGGTGTGGTGTGGTGAGGCGTACAGCGAAGCACAAGGGTAGCCGGGGTAACAGGGGAGCAGCCAGGCGTGTTGCTCAGATAACCCTCACTGTATTCAATAACCGCACCTCTCGGACCTTCCCCTCTTCATTCTCCAACAGAATACCTCTAGTATCTGCCTCTTCACCCTGTCTTCATATACTCGTATTTCACTATATTAACATTTCTTTTTTTTTTGAGATTACCCTTTGTGTGTGTGGATAGGTAGTTTTGCATACTATGATTTTGTATTCATGTATTTTAGTTTACTCAGAATTTATATTTACGCCATGTGTCTTGTATGCATAAGTTGTTTGCTAATGCGTGTGTTTGTTTGCATTTAAAAGAGTATTATAAATGGTGAGTTTGTATTAACATGGGTGTGTTGTGGGTGAATGAGGAGTTATTAAGTAGTGCTCCCTCTTTTTCTAATTTTTTTATTTATGTGTATGTGTGTGTTACTATCTTCCTTAGATCGCTACAATTGGAATAGGGAATGATAAACTTTTTAATCAGGTTCTTATCAATTTTCAAATAATTTTAAAAATGATTAAAATTAGTCTCTGAACAGACTACATCATTCATAAAATAAAATACTTTAAAATATATGTTGTGTCTAATCTTGTTCTTTAATGTACATGAGTATGTATATGTGTTCATATAAATATCTGCGTGCATGTGATTCTGTGTGGAGTTGTATATGGTTTTGTGTGCTCTGATGTGTAAAGGTTTTTAGAATAATTTCTTGCTTTGAGAGCCAACCTTGACGGATTTTTAATAGTTACGGAATATATATATATATATATCTCTTAGGTGTTGCTGGTATGAATACTGGGCGGTGACTGGCAGTTGGCTTGGCAAGTACCTGGTGGTTGGTCACCTAGTAGCTGCAGTGTGCGTGAAACCCCGGTGTGTTGACGATTAATTAATGGGTTATGCTTCATGATTTTCATGGCATCATATATCTGTAGTCTGGGATATTTTTTGAGCAACAAACCTCGCCGTTCACAGAAGTGGAACTGACAAATAGATCAAGAAGATAGCAGTGCGAGTCGGATGAGATTCAAGACCTCAGTTTATTAGTAGTAATAACAAGTCAGATTGGTCCATGATTTCAAGTTTCTCATTACTGATAGAATTATTGTTGCCACTTGTAAACAAATGGTATACTAATGATTGTCTGTGAGTTTGTTGTTATGCCTGCACGAAACCATAAAAAAATAAAATCAAAATTCAAATGGTTGTCAACGAGTTTTGTATTATGTTAACTTATAGTAAAGTTAAGTGTTAGCAACTCCAAATTCTTTCTCTCAAGCTTGGTTGATCAGATTGGAGGTTTGGTCTCATGAGAGGATTGGCCAGATGTTGGCAGAGTCTCTCTCTGACTCTGATAATTTTTTTTTTCAAATTTTCTCTTGATAATGGTGTTGAAATGTCGAAATGAGGTTTGTTAGGGACTTTGTGTGCCATTCTTTTGTTATTGTAATATATACATAAAATTTATATAAATGAACATTTTGAATAGGTGTAAATTTTTAATTTAACCTTACAAAAAGGAGCCAAAACTAACATGAAATCATATAATTTATAATTTTAGTGGAGAAGTCTTAATTGAAAAGAACAGATCGATTTAACTGATTTCTTACCACTGTAAAAGGGAAGCATTGTAACATTTTTCTGATAAAACGGAATATTTTTCTTCCGCTTGTTTTTGGCAGTATTTCCAGTTCATTATCCTTTTCAGGTCCATAAACCCAAGCCGCCATTTTATCTCTCCTTCTAAGAGTTCCTTTATTTTTCTACCTTTTTGCGAAATACTTAGAAGGACATGGGGAAACGATTTTAGATACCTAGTTTGTTGCATTCAATTAAAATGTTTCAAAGTGACTTTGAAATGGAATAAATGATTCATACATCTAATTTCACAATGTATAGGGATTTTTTTTTCAGGAATGCAATGATTTTGGTAGTCACCTGTTTTTGTGTTGTTGTTTGAAACTATATCAATCTGACTAATATTCGTGAGTGGTCATTTTATCTACAGTACGATACAGCAAAGAATGTATACAATAGCTAAAAAAATGAAGATTATACCCCAACATGGTATTTAACATAATATTCAACAGACTTTATAAATTTCAACACACTTTATAAATATCAATTTAACATTTAAGTTTTAATTTAAATTTACAGAATTAACCGTTTTCTCTGCTCCTAGTGGCTAATCCAGTGGAATTATTATCATAACTTACCTGCTTCGGTAGATATCTGAACATGATTTTAATATTCTATATTCTGTAGTTTAGAACAACTAGAGTATAGAATATTAAAAATGTGAACTATACTGCACATCTTCGATCGGATTTTTTTAGTAAGTTATACAGCTCATTCTGTTTTTTTGGAGCTTGTGCTTGATTTATTATGTTCTATTAAATGGTGAGTCAGTATCAGTTTACAACATTTTACATACTACTGTAAGGTAAAATGTTTACATTTTTATCAATTATTATCCTTTAATGTTATAAAACTTTAGTGACTAAAGTTTTACTTTAATAACTAAATCCTAAACTTTCAGTACTTTAGGATATATAGGTCAGAATTCTCATAATGTACGAGTACAATAAAGATGATTTTTTAACAGGTAATATTCCCGAAAACTTTGCTGCTATTGTGAATAAGTTTATTTTTGACTATAATATAAACTTCATGGTGCAGCAAGAACTGCGTCCACAAACTTATGGCGGCAAACCCATCCACACGGACATGAAAAACAAAAATTTTGGAATGCCATACAGTCAGGTTTAGGTAAATGGATAATGCCCATCTAAAATAAGTTTAATTCCTTGATTTATTTTAAATAGTGTACCATGCAAACGTATGATCAAACTCTCTGGTAATAGTATTTTGAAACTGATTTAGAAAAGAATTAACGAATGAATTTATTTTAAAGTGGTCTTCTCTATTTTTTCAAATACACTTAAATGAAAATGTAATCATTGATACAGTGCACTCTAAGAAGTGGCTACAGGATCAACTTAATATTTGTTTTTTTAAGCTTTTTACATTTCCTATTTCTAAATCAATGACATATTATTATAAAATATTCACGTTAAGAGAATACCTAATGCTTAGTTAAAAGTTTCTGGAGTCACCAGAAAAACTGTGTCATTAGAAAACAGTACTCTTTCTATGTTTTATCCTATCTAAAAACAAATGGGATTTTTACGACACCAAAAGCTATTATTTGCCAAATGTCATTAAAACTTCTTAAATGGTGCAGCTTATTGAATGTTTGACGCAGATTCTTCCAGCTAAACCCAGCCATTCAAATCAAAAATGGATTCAAGATTCATTACAACTTGTAAATCCATCATAATCTATTTTTTCATTATTATATCTTATTGTAACCTAGTAAAAAAATGTGGAGTTATGTAGAGTCAACTATGTAACTTTTTTACATATAAAGGACTAGGGACATAATGGGTTAGCAACAAAGTTGCCATTAGTATTTTAAATATTGAAATTCTACATGCCATTTTATTCGTTGGCATTTTGTTTAAGATCACTTCAAAGAAATGTTGTGTTTTACTGAAAACTACTATTTTATACTGATTAAATAAAACTTCATCCGGTTTTTTGTTCTAGTTAATTTATGTTAATTTAACATAATTTTCAGATCATTTAAATGGAATAAGTTGAGAAAAATGAATATTTTTTTGCATCTCCTTCTTTATTCTGTTAACATGATGGTGAAACATTAAAAGTTGCTGTGACTGTGTTAGATGGGGTTGTCGAGTTTAAAAAAGAAAATTTTGGCCTCAAAGAACGATTTGCACAGAAAATGTAATACTTCTGCAAGGCTGTGTAGGCGCATCATCACTTGTAGGAAAGGTTTAGATGTGTGCAGCATTGTAACATATTAATACTTCTGCAAGGCTGTGTAGGCGCATCATCACTTGTAGGAAAGGTTTAGATGTGTGCAGCATTGTAACATATTAATACTTCTGCAAGGCTGTGTAGGCGCATCATGACTTGTAGGAAAGGTTTAGATGTGTGCAGCATTGTAACATATTAATACTTCTGCAAGGCTGTGTAGGCGCATCATGACTTGTAGGAAAGGTTTAGATGTGTGCAGCATTGTAACATATTAATACTTCTGCAAGGCTGTGTAGGCGCATCATCACTTGTAGGAAAGGTTTAGATGTGTGCAGCATTGTAACATATTAATACTTCTGCAAGGCTGTGTAGGCGCATCATGACTTGTAGGAAAGGTTTAGATGTGTGCAGCATTGTAACATATTAATACTTCTGCAAGGCTGTGTAGGCGCATCATCACTTGTAGGAAAGGTTTAGATGTGTGCAGCATTGTAACATATTAATACTTCTGCAAGGCTGTGTAGGCGCATCATGACTTGTAGGAAAGGTTTAGATGTGTGCAGCATTGTAACATATTAATACTTCTGCAAGGCTGTGTAGGCGCATCATCACTTGTAGGAAAGGTTTAGATGTGTGCAGCATTGTAACATATTAATACTTCTGCAAGGCTGTGTAGGCGCATCATCACTTGTAGGAAAGGTTTAGATGTGTGCAGCATTGTAACATATTAATACTTCTGCAAGGCTGTGTAGGCGCATCATCACTTGTAGGAAAGGTTTAGATGTGTGCAGCATTGTAGCATATTAATACTTCTGCAAGGCTGTGTAGGCGCATCATGACTTGTAGGAAAGGTTTAGATGTGTGCAGCATTGTAACATATTAATACTTCTGCAAGGCTGTGTAGGCGCATCATCACTTGTAGGAAAGGTTTAGATGTGTGCAGCATTGTAACATATTAATACTTCTGCAAGGCTGTGTAGGCGCATCATCACTTGTAGGAAAGGTTTAGATGTGTGCAGCATTGTAGCATATTAATACTTCTGCAAGGCTGTGTAGGCGCATCATGACTTGTAGGAAAGGTTTAGATGTGTGCAGCATTGTAACATATTAATACTTCTGCAAGGCTATGTAGGCGCATCATGACTTGTAGGAAAGGTTTAGATGTGTGCAGCATTGTAACATATTAATACTTCTGCAAGGCTGTGTAGGCGCATCATGACTTGTAGGAAAGGTTTAGATGTGTGCAGCATTGTAACATATTAATACTTCTGCAAGGCTGTGTAGGCGCATCATCACTTGTAGGAAAGGTTTAGATGTGTGCAGCATTGTAACATATTAATAAACATGTAAATCCCTACGCTTTAAGTAACAACGACACCATCTAATGAACCACAATATTTGCTGGTTTGCTTAGTGGTTACTGCTCAACTCAGGAACGTGTGCAACGATGTCCTTACCGTACTGTTATTGGCGGTGAAAAATGATGCCTATACACTACCATGAAGCATCATAAAGAATAATTTATTTCTGCGTAAAAAGATGTTGGGTGTATGGTGAGGCAGGAAGGGGTTGTCCTTAACAAAGTATTGGAGCGGAACGAAATTGTGAATTCTTTTTCTAAACTACAACACCCTCCGTCATATTGCTCATATTACCCAGTTATTCAAAAGCTTGGCCGGCAAGTGATGTCACACCCACCATACTCTCCCAATTTGGCTCAAATTGACTTTTTCCAATATCTTTCAATTCTTGATGGATTTTTGAGTTGGAAACTTATTTTAAGTGATTTCTACCAATGAAGTATTGAAAAAATTGTTATACATTGTAAACAACAAGGGAGAATACATTATTGATTAATTAGTTTTTTTAAATAATGATTTAAAAATGGCAAGAACTTAGATGGCAACATAATATACTTGTCTAATAGTTTTGTTGTAAAACAAGAGATAAATATGAAGCAGGTATTGGTAATGCTGATAAGCAATACCCAAAGTTAGAATAGCATACCTTGGCTACAATAAATACAGAACCAATATAATATAAAAATAATTGTTAATGTGTTTGTTTCATTGTATTTTTCTCGTTTGTGGTTCACTTCGGTTTTTGAATGATTTGAACTTCAAAATTATTTATTTTCTACCATTTTATGAAGTTTAATATCTCTCACTCATAGAGTGTTACCAAAATTTTTCACGTAGATTCATTCTTCCAGCCAAACCCAGGCAGTCAGATCAAAAATGGGTTCAAAAGTCATCACAATATGCTAATTCATTATAGTCTAATTTTTTTTATAATTGTATCTTATTGTAACCGAGTAAGAAAATCTTGAGTTATGTATAGTCAAGTTTTTTACATATAATTTTGGCCCGTTAGGGTCCCAATGGGTTGCCAACCCTAATGGCTTAATAACAAAGTTGCCATTGGTATTTTAAATATTAAAATTCTACATGCTATTAAATTTGACAACAATAACGTTTTTTATTACTGCCTACCTGAAATGATTTCATGGCACTTTACGACTAGATTTTTTTGTAAAAATTTAATTAAATATTAAAAAAAAAGTGATTTTTTCTTCAAACGAAAAAGGGCTTTTGTTTTAATTATTGCATAGGAATCTGAGAGGGTTGTTGACAGGGCCTTATTACCGTGTAAAGGGCTTGTTCTAAATTCTACCCTTCAGAGTTGAATTCATAACCCTTTGATAGCCACCAACAGTCTAATAGCAGTCCCGTCTTGTCACCCAATCTTACTAATTCAACATTCACTAACCCCTAAATATTTCCATCATATTTTATAATTAATATCAAACTTATATGTTAATTTTAGACACATACATTATCATGGTAGCTCTAACATGGATTAAAGGGTCCTCAATAAATAGTTTTTGTAAAAATTGGGAAATAAATTATTTATAAGAATTCTTTTCTGTAAATAAACTATAAAAAGTCTGATGTATAGAAATACATCGTTAATTTATTATATAAGAGAGCACATTTTTCATGGTATGATTATGTAACAATAAAAGTTCACGACTTTTCAAACTTCCATATAATCATGCACTAAATGATGAGAGTTGAATGATGTTTACAAATAGTTTAGGAACAAACATATTAAATGTATGCACATGAGAGCAAACACACACATAAGCGTACACATACAAACAATCCATCTGAAAAATATAAACAATACTTATGACAAATATAACATTTCTTTATAACTTGAAATTCATATTTTTTCTTATATAGTCGCGTAAAGAAATTCAACATTGTGTAACACTGTTAAATTGAGAACAGTTTTTATAAACACTTGTTTAAGTTTTATTAGGCGTGAATCTGAGAATTTCTAAACAAGAAGGAGGGCTTGTGCAAAACTTATAGAACTGTTTACTAGCAAATTATTAGAGCGAATACAAATTGGGGAGTAGATATTTGTTCTATATTGCTTGTTTTACTCCGTAATACTGTTTTAGTTATGGTATTAACAGTTCTTGTTACAATTTAGGCTATAACTGGCAAAGTCAAAACAAGAGTCCCAGAAACGATGTTGTGAAGCGCATTCTTGTGAACAATTGTCATCTGTGATAAAACCCCAAAAAAGGGCTAATGAAAAAAGAACTTGTTTTTTGCCTAAGTATAATAGTGAATGATTGTATCAGTAATCCGGACATTCATTTGTTTTTATTCATCATGAACAACATAATATTTCACGCATTAATTACATGATATGTACAATAATTATTAATGTTACAATTAATTGATTATTTTGTACAGATATTTTCTAATTTGTCTTGTTAAGGAATATGGACTTCGCTTAATTAGTCTATGTATGCATGAAATATTTTAATGTTAAGATTCAAAGCTGTTCGAAAATTCCATACTTTCTTTATAATATTGCTTTGTATTTAATATGGAATGTTTAGCAAGGCAGACATATCTACAAATTACAACCTTCTGAATAAGAACCAAGCATTGCTAATCTTTCTGATGGCTTCAAACACCAAGTGTCCAGGAGACCGGGATGTCTCCACTTTATATGCACTTGATCGACTGGTAACTTTCTTATCTTGGATAGGCACTCTTTAAATAGCTCATGACCTGTCGCATAATGTAGCAGTTTATAGCTTATTTAATATGATACATCGACTGCTTTGAGATAGTAGGGAAGTATTCCTTTGTTAGAAGCCAGAACCTCTTAATCACTTTCGGGCCAGATATTTTCCAGTTGAATTACTGTGTATCTGCTAAGCTTTTGTTTAGTGAAAATCTTAAGGCATTTATCACACACAAACCTAAACTGGTGTCTTGAGGATCCTCATTAATTCTATAATCTGTCAACTCATTTCCAATAATCCTACCCTGACCCTAATAAGATGAATGTGATAAACAAGTAGTTAGGTTATCTATCAAAGCATATCTATAACAACCTTCATATCCAAGGTGACTACTCATTATTATTACTATAATTCCATTATCTTATTCAAATACCAGCCTAAATTTGGTTTATTATCTTCATTAAAGTTGTATTTTTTGATATTTTTTGTTTACACATCAGCAATTACAGTCATTTAGTTTGGTTAAGGTGCCAACTCCGACAAGAAGAAACACTTATAACATATTACATTATTATATTGTAATACCGAATCGACTATATGTAAAACCCTAAAAAAAACCTGAATTGTCTTCTCTGATTATTAGAGTTAGTAAATTATTAAATGAAAACTATGCAACATTCTACAGGATTTTCTGATTGTTTTACACATGTTTTGTGATGTGGCGTAAACAACAGTTCATCCTCAAATTAAAGGACCTTGAGTGATGCTAAATAGAATTGTACTCATGAAAAACATGATTTTTATTCTTTATAAAAATTTATTCTTTATTTGATTCCAATACATTATCAAAATTATAGATTATCACCTTTTAGCGCTGTTTTTGAGGAGTAACGTGTGGCTTATTTATTATTTGGCATACATTTTAGTAATGAGCGAGCCGCTTTATGGTATTGATTCCATGTTGGGAGTTCTAAATTTTCCTAACTGAATTGTATTTAGAGTTAGGATCTTTAACGCATACCTGATATCGCACAGGCTCGGGAGCGATGATTTAACGTCCTCTCCGAGGGGCGACGTGCTGAGATTTTTTCACCCATCACATGAATTAATCGAGGCAAGAGTGGGAATCAATCCGATGATCTACCATTCGAGAGGCGAAGACGCAGGTTACTTGGCTATCCTAGCCACTTTGAAAACAAGTTACATATTTAAGCACAACTGTGTAGAATTAACTTGTCTAGAAAATACGCTTGAAATACGGTGTTTCGAACATAACCTATAGCTTAAGTTTGTCAATACATCTCCTTTGGAAATTTCAAAGATAGTAAAATATACCAAATAAGAGACAAACCATAGATACCGTCCATGTAAAAAAATAATCTTTCTATTAAAATGCTTAAAGATAATAATAAAATAAATTGATATGGAATGTCAATATATAATGTAATATATAACAAGATTTCACAATAAACACGTGAAACAACAATCAATGTTCAAACCACAATAAGAAAAGAGAAAAAAGACTAAGATCTTTCAACCGTCAGAGTCAAAAACCCAACTGAAGACCGCTTGTTATGGTTGAAAAATTTTAGTCTTTTTTTACTTTTCTTATTATGGTTTGAACATATAATGTCATCTATATGTTATATGCTTGCATGGTTTTATATCTCTGAACATGCATTTTGAAGGCATTTCTATTCCATAATCTTAATCACTTAACTTATTTATTTATGTACAGTTTTCAATCTCACTATAAAGTCACAATTTATACTGGAATATATCAAAACTAATTATTTTGAAACTAGGGCGTTACGTCTGTCGTTTTGATAACTACCATGCTTGGTTTGCAAGATTGTGATGAAACAAATTCAGTAAATTTTTAAAAAAGCAATATCAGAGTTCCTTTAAATATTAACCATTCATTACTTACTTGATATTCTTTTTCAGAAGCATAGATTTATCCATTTAATTTTGTGTTTTCATTAGCTATGTAGGGTTACATATTTCCTTAATTTTATAAGTTCAAAAATTTTGTTATCATAGTTTTCTACTTAATGATATATGAGGTGTTTTCCAAGTCTTGGGCACATTTCAGATACTGAAATATCTGTTGATCCTTCTAGTATATCTTTTATCTTTCTAGTATTATCAAACTAGTACCATATAAAGTTAAATTCATTAAATTCTTTTTAATGTTAAGTTCTACACAAAAATTCACACTAACACTAAAACTTCACACATTATTGTAGAAGTTCAATGAGGTGTCATGGTAAATTCATAAAAGAGGTGTTTCTGCTAGATAAGAGGAAAAGAATCGTCTCGGATCCAGATGCCGCCGTTGAGCAAGTAGTAATTGAAGTAGAAGTTAAGCTGCCTTTGAGAGGAGACCCGTAAACCAAACAGAAGAGCTAATAGTGCAACATAATTAGCAATTTAATAGTGCAATATAATAATTGCAATATAATGCAAGAGAAGTTGGAAGATTATAGATTTCATGTTCAACTTGTTTTTAGCGACAAACCAAACTTCCACCTAAATGGTAAAGTTATTGAGCATTACACTCACACATAATTCCTGAGCAGCATCGCAATTTCCCAAAAGTAACCATATTTTGTGATGTGATCAATAAAGTTTTCTACAAGCCACTCTTCTTTGGAAGAGTAAAAGCCAATCATGACACATATTTAACAAGCTAGGAAAGCCGTTAAGGAATAAGTTCACTGAGAAAGAGTCAGTGAAACAATACACATGAATTAATACCAGGGGTATAGCTTATTTGAAGTTGATTATAAACTAAAGATATAAAAAAAACGATTCAGAAGTATTTGAAGAGTTTTAAAAAAAAACCTGTTTCTAAGCATTCTGAAGATATTTATATCAAAACGAGAAGCGATTTAATTAATTCTTACATCAAAGAAGGTTTTAACCTGCATTTTATCTTGACAACGCTGTAAAGTTTAATTAGAACAAAAATTATTTATGGAATTAAGTCTCTACTTAACAAGTAAAATATATTAATTACATACTTGTTATTAATTAATACTTCAATTCAAGCTAAATAATTCTTTGTAAGAAAGCTCATTGAAAAACTGCCAAGAAAAAAAATATTAATTCCACTTGTGAAAGATTTGTATTTATTTAGTACTTCTATTAGTAGTAATCTAATTATAAAATTGCCTATTTTGCATTAATATTATAATATTGAACTACATGGTTATACCGTCTTTGAGTCCTATCTTTTGTAAGGGTAACAATGGTATTTACTAAGTTGTGCGTGTTCTGGTTGTAGTGTGTGTGGGTGTGTGTGTGTGTGTGTGTGTGTGTGTGTGTGTGGTGAAGGTGTACTTATGCGCGTAAGTTATTTGACTGTATTGACAAGTTCGAGGCTGCTGTGTAGCTGTTCATACTTCGAGGAGGACGGCAGAGACAATATCTAGGGCCATGAACATACAGGGATTTCTCGTTTAACGAGGGTAATTCGGACCAACGACGCTGTCGTAAAGCGAGATCGTCGTCAAACGAATGTGTATACATATATCAGTCAAGGAGATCATAGTTAGCATACCATACAATCTTTTTTCTCTTTTAAAGCAATCAATCAATGTATATCAGTCTTTTTTATTGTTTGTTACTCATTAATTTCAATATTTTAAAAACTTAAGACTACATTAGGTAGTACTGGACTGAACGTATTGAGCAGTACTTAGGTACTGAACAATCCCGTAACTGGTAGCCACTCTTCAGAAATATACAGAAATATTCAACAATATACGACTGCATGCTGGAACAAGGTGTAAAACTAGGGTCTGAAAAGCTTATCTTATCGTACTTCATATCGACGTATATCGTCTCGCTCACGTCGCTGTAACTCGAGAGAATTATGATAAACGAATATAGGACCGGTTGGAAGGCTCGTTGTTATTGCGAATTGAGTTAAACAAATATGTCGTTAAATGACAATATGTGTCTTCTATAATTCAGGTAATGTTCACAATTTTTACAATTCAATCACTTAAAATGTATCTTCTTATAATACTTTTGAAAAACTACTGAAACCTCTCATTTTGTTGTCGATTACAAAGTAGTATTTACTTATTTTTAAAAATTGTTGATAACTTTTCCTCATAATCAAATTTTATTAAGAAAATAACGCGTTTCAAACATGCAGTGTGCTTCTTCATGTTTGTTTGCTTTTAATGTGAAGGTAAACCTGATGAAGATACTACATGTTCAAAACGCTTAGGTTTGTTAAAAAACTTTTTTTCTTTGGTGGATTCCTTGTTCATAATTTCAACGGACATTCATTAATATTGAATTGTCCGATCTAAACAGCAGAAGCAAATTCATATTGAACTAACTGTTGGATGAGTAAACTCCTTCAACTGTTTTCCTCAAATTTAACGTTTTGGCTGCCGATTCCCATCTTAAGAAGAAATATTCCAAATTCATCAGTAATCTCTCTTTAACAAACGAAGATATGCATACTTCACTTTATATAACTAGTAATTAACCATATAGTAATCATGCTATTTCAATTTGTAGTCAGATGTTACATCAAGAAAAGGGGCCAGGCTAGCTCAGTGGATACGTGCTTGCCTCTGAACTGATAGGACCGGGGTTCGATCCCCACCTGGCCCTCGATTTATTCACGCGGGAGGTGAATAAATCTGAGCACGTCGTCCCTCGGAGAAGGACGTTAAACTGTCGGTCCCAAGCCTGTACGATGTCAGGTACTCGTTAAAAATCCCTACTCTATATACACTTGAGTTAGGCAAAATTTAGGACTCCCACTGTAGAATCAATCTTCATTGTGCGGTATCACAAAGGGCCAATGCTCGGCCTAAGTGTGTCCCTTGTGGGACTGCCACTCCAACCTAACCTAACCTAACCTACATCAAGAAAAAGAATACCTGTGTTCATATTCAATTGTTTTGTTGAATTAATCTCATTGGGACAATATTTTCTTAAGCTTTTACAATAGTTTAAATCAAATTGATAATTGCACATTTTATTGACACATTTTTAATTAAGTATTCTAATAGAGCTTTTAATTTTGTCAGGATTCTTAATATAAAAATAATTAAACAAAATTTACTTGAATTAAGAGTTAAAAATATTTGTGTTAGAGGACTATTAATTATAAAAAGGAATAAGGGTAAGGAGTGAGTGTGTGGGTTGTGCCGACAGCGAGACGTGACAGCCCTTGGACCAAATTGCAACTGACCACTTTCTCACATATTACCCAAATATTCCGCCGCCACATCACCGTCACCGCAGCACGTTCCCTCCTCCTTCCAACCCTTTCAACGCTCTACTTTGTTTCATGCACAAGTTATATACAAGTTATTGTATATTATCTTACAATAGGAAACACCGTTTGGAAAAACTGGTTGAATGAAAAGATCGTGAAATTTCCTCTAGACAAATTAGTATAAATAAATAGAGTTATTAAAATCAAGAATAATTGCATGAAATACGTAAATCTGACTTGGCTTTAATTATTACAATGATTATAATGAAATAATTAATTTTTCAACCCAAGGCAAACATATTTATACAAAATATCCGTAAACATGAACAAAAGTCAGGACAAATGTTAAAAGAAATAGGTTTAACAAAATGCTCCAATCAATTTACATGTTACACGCTTGAACAAAACTTAATATAAAATGTAGATTTTTTTGCTTATATAAGTAACATTATCTTTAGGTAATACTGAAGTATAAGAAATACACTCTTTCGTTCTATAGAAGAGCAGCTATCTTGTCAACAATTTTTTTCAATATTCTAGTTTAATAGCTCATATGTATACTTCTTAAAAATTTCAAGTTTCCAGCTATAAAAGTTTTAAATTATACTGAAAAGCTGGCTTTGAATTATTACTCATACTTTTTTCCTCAATATATATTTACAGCAACCTTATAAGATAGTAGAGCATGCAGTAGAACATATATATATATATATATATATATATATATATATATATAATGTATTTTTTTTGAGGGTTGAGGTCTAATGATATTAAACTAGTCCTTTTGCCGACGTTTCGGCATATATTTATGTCATCTTCAGGGCTACAACATGATTGTTTTACAATTAGCACAATATTACAACTATAATCAGTTATTTCGACTATGGATTTTTTTTAATGACATAAGGATATTATTATAATTATTCTATTGCTTTTAAAATTATTTCATAAGTAACTATTTAAGTAATTATTTCATAATACTTATGTACCCGCTGTGATGCGTTTTACGTAGGCTTATCATCTAACATGCTCAGCCTCCGTATGAACGGTCATAGAGCATCCGTTAGCAACAACCTAAATTTACCCGTTGCCATCCACGCTAACTCCCACGGCCTCACCTTTAATGAATGCTTCAGAGTACAGATCCTGCGTCAGATCCCTCCTGATGACTATATCGTAACTCTTACAGCATCTGAGGGGCCCACATCTGGTTGCTCAAGGCACGTACCAAACCCGGATTAAACCTTAAGTTATAAAAATAGTTTATTATATTTTATTATTATTATATTTATTTTATTTTATTTTTTATTATTTTTTTTGTATTTATTTATTTTTTAATTTATTTTATTATAATTATTTTAAATTTCTTTATTTATTTGTTTTATTTTATTATATTTAGTTTTTAATTGATTTTATCCTTGTATTTTCAATTATTTCTCATCGCCTTACCTACTCTGTTATCTTGCTTTTAGGTATTTTTCAGGGTATTCCTTTTCATATTTCATTTATCTTCCTGTTGTGTATTTTACCTTCAATCAACCAGAACTGCTTGTCTTAATTTTAATTTTATTTCTTCTGTTCGTCTCTACTTCATTACTTCCTGAACCAGGCGCGCGTGGCGGCACAGTCGGTTGCCGGGAAGGTTCCCTGGAATTGTGTTTCCGGCGTGCTTGGTCACCCATTCTCTTTTCTCCTGAAGACGGATCATCCAAAAATTTGAGTTTGCAAGTGTGTCTCTTTCTCTGTGTGTTGCTTTTCTTCGTTTTTGAGCTGATATATAATATATATATAAAACTAAAGTTTATCAGGACTCGGTCAGTTCTTCAGATTCAGTTGAACCTATAAATTTGTCGTGATAAACTTTAGTTTTGTTTCTATTCCACGGTCAATACTTTTATCAATATATATATATATAGGTGTGTTCTCTAATCGAATTAGAGTTTTATAACAAAATTAATTGAATCTGTTACATACGTATATATATGTATATATATATTCCATTAAACTTTTTTGACTCCTTGTTTTTGTTACTTTTCTCGTTAACTTTTTTAAGTCTCTATTAGAACCAAGCTACATTAGTTCAATAACAATAACCTTATCGAAGAGACTTGCAATACACCTGGCTGCAGATGCTCTTAACGAACACACAAAAAGGTTCCGTGGTGAGTGTGAGGGTTTAGAACTAAGCCCAAAAGTTAACGAACAATAGTGACATAATTAATAAAGAAAATGATGTCAGCCGTCTACAAATAAGAGAAGAGCTTCAGATTTTAGAAAAGAAGCCCAGTATTAATGGACAAATTTCATGTTTCAACAGAATTTTCAAACTACACGCAGAGGAATTGGCGAATAGGAATATGAAGGATACTGTAAATTAAACTATAGACTTTAGGACAAATATTTGTGAACTTGTTAAACTTGTATTATTTCAATTGCCATAGCCTAATTGTAACCTTCCCTAATTCGTGTTGTATGCATTTCGACTATTTTATTGTTTTTATTAAAATTATTTTCCTTAGTCTATATAGATTTATATTGATATTTATATTCCTAGTATTAGCTTGTACATTTAAATACCCTGAAGATGGTCAATGGTAACTGAAACATCGGTTTGTTGTAAAAAGTGAAAAGTGTTAATAATGACGAGTATTGTATGTAAAACATTTGGACAGTTATTATTCATCGTACCAGAAAGTTCAAAACACTAAAAAGCTAAAAAAATTTAACGAGAAATATGACAAAAGGAAGGATTCAAAAACAGTTTAATATAAAATATATATTAACAAAAATTTGCTCCCTAATTATAGAAATATATTATATATATTGTAAACAGAAAAGCGGTCCAAAAGGACAACAAACGTTTCAAAGTAAACCACAGTCACAGAACAAAGAAACGAAGAAACGAACACACTTACTGTCTCTAATTTTCGGTTGAACCGTCATCAGGAGAGTTGAGACCCAACTCAACCAACGGTCTCCAACTGTCGCTTCGCAATTGCGCTTGGTGTCCCTAACTCAACTCTTCTGATGACAGTTCAACCAAAAATTAGAGACAATAAGTGTCTTAGTTTCTTTGTTCTGTGTCTGTGGTTCACTGTGAAATGTCTATATATATAGTTTTATGATGTCAGAGTTAATTATTTTCATTAATTTAGAATCATATTACATTAATGAAAATTTCATGAAATTATATCTAACTTATTATTTTTATTGCTTTTTTATTACATTTAGCATGCAATATATAAATAGAAACAATTAATTAATTTGTTTTTTCAATTAAAACGTTTCCTTAATTAATGAAATTATTTTCATTGAAATTTTCAAATACTGATAATAATCATTTAAAATGAGTTTTAATGAATAAGATGTAATGATTTTAGACACCAATATGTTGGATGAACAGATACGACTTTAAGAGAGTGATATAAAGTAGACATTATATTATTAGAGAATTCATTTAATCAGAGAAGGAATAAATTAATAAAATTTTCCGTTTTTTAGAAAAAAAAGTACCTTTATCAATAAAATGTAGAAATGATGATTTATGATTGAATTTCAAGCTATTGAGGAGACAAACATGAATATGTTGTTGGCCTACTAACAATATATTAGAAGAAGTCATGCATTGACAGTTCTCTAAAAAGTGGTTTAACCCTCCCCAACTTAAAATGATTCTGAAAGGACTAATGTTTTTTGTTACTGACGTTTTCGTTCGAAAGTAGCCAACCCTATCTTCAATAGTTTTTGTGCAAGGTTTCCTACCGGATGGATGTGTCGTTTCTGATGTTTTATTTTGAAAGTTTCAAACATTTGTTGTTCTTTGGATGTCGTTTTGAAGGTAAATAAATGTATTTTTCGTTATCGTATACTGTGTTTTTTACTGCTCGGGTGAATTTCTCACAAAATGTTTGGTTGGTACCAACCGCCAACTGGCGGAAGAGTTTGTTGCCAGAGATTTCGCCGGTTTTATCAAGCAATCAAAAAACTTCAATTATTTGGTTATATAGTCAAGAGAACATGGTTACTTTTTACAAATTTTTATCATCATTATTTTGTAATATTTCATTAGTTCCTACTTTTAGATTATTTATTCGTAGTGCTATAATGAGTTAGTTTCAATTACATGGTCATGACATATCTTTGTATGTTACTGCAAATATATAGATTGCTTAATATATTTGACGATTTTTCTGCCACTATGTTTAAACTATTCTGATTAAAATAAATTATATAATTGAAAATAATCATATCTGAAAAGAGAGTACATGAGGAGAATTTTTGAAGTTAATTGTCGCCCTTGGTCTCCTCTTATGAGCTGAAATTCATCAATATTATATCGTACCTTGTTATTATAGTAATATACTTTCCTATACGATGAAAGATGTAAAAAATAAAGGTCCCTCCTAGAAGTACCTCAGTTACTTTATAAAATAAATACTATTATGTATCTTTTTGGCTTCCAAACTGTCCCAAAATTATAATTCTCTTTCAACTGAGGACGCTGTATGTAAAAGGCTAATGCTGAATGAATCGAGTATTATTAGAGAACACTGTTTGATAAATTTCCTGTTGAAAAAAAAGGTGGTTGTAGAGCCAGCATTAATTAGAGGGTGTTATCAAAGTAAGCACTTACACCTGAAAGCAGCCCTCTAAGCACAACACTGCGTGCATCGCCTCTCCACCTGGTCACCTGCAACACATATCACTACACCTAATGAAGCTCCTCTTGAACGACTTCCTCTTTTAACTACATTAATCATCACTTCAAGTCATTGATCAAAATAAACAATTTACTTTTGAATAGTAAATCTAAATTAAGCCATTAATTAATAGGCTTACAACTTCAAACTGCTTGGATAGTTCACATCAGCCCTATACGGAATAAATTATAGATTTTAAGTGTTACACTTAAGGTCTTCAGCATCTACTTTCCATCTCCTTGAGAGAGTATAAGAACCTTTATTACTAGCATTTTATCCATGCATTTCTCCTCTACCTACCATATCTTTCAACAATTTGCAAAATGTGTTACATAAGCCTAAACACAGTATCATCATGCTTCTTCTTGCTAGAATAACAAAATTATTTGCACAAACTTGTATTTTGTAACCTTGGTAATTTATAACAACCAGAAATTTGTCCTCAACGAATTATAATAAGAAGAGTGACAGCTCTACTCCCTGAGGACAGCCTTATTGGTCAGAAATTCAGATGTGGTAAATCCTATACTTACAGTAATTATTATTTACGTTAGCATTATACCAATTTATTTCTTTAGTTATAAATAAATTCATGTCATATTAAGAATAAACTCCAGTTTACTTAACTTTCAGTAAAAGTTAAAATAATCATCAAAATTCAATCATTTATACATTACTTTAACTAAAGTTTAGTGATCGTGAAATAATTCGATTTCCAGGTTTTGATGGATTTACATGTTTGAGGTCCCAAAGTCCTTTCATGATATTTTCTCGATGATGTATGTGTGTTGGTGTGTGAGTGTGTGTGTGTATGTGTGAATGTGGTTGGTTGGTTGGGTGTGTATCCAAAAGTTGTGTACATACTACAGTTCACAATCTTTGATGGATCAAATTAATATTTTATATAAAAATTGAATTCATATTTTAGAGGAACCCTGATGTTTGGAAGCAATTATGCATGATGAGAAATCACTTTTTTTGTCAAAAATTATTTTTAGACGACATTTTTTTTCTTCTAAACTATTAACCCTAGAGTATTAAATTTTGCCTGTACTGTGAGAGCGTTGCTATGATGTAAATTTAATCCGTATACAAAAGAACGCCCAGACTAACTTTGATAATTACATATTAGCTATTAAATATAAATCTTAAGATTTTGTCATTAAATCTGGTTCAACACCACTTGTTAAAAGGGGTAATTAAGTAAACATTCTCTAAAGAAAGCAATATGATATTTAAATTACATACTGAGAAATATTCGTTTAATTTATTCAATCTACAGCATTTTAAAAATAATTAATGGGAACATTTGAGGTACTGTAATTAGAGCTTATAATAGTGTGAGGGTATATGGTGTTAAGTCTATTGAAGAGTGATAAAGAATGGCATTCTAATATTACCGTATAAATAACTCAGTTTTTTGAATAATGCAACATCAGTAATGAGACGGTCATGAAAATTATACCCATATTTTCAAGTAATTTATTGAACGAATAACGAAACGATTCTGTAAAAAAATACACATGAACCTTTACCAGTTATAGAGTTCTGAAGAAGAGTTCTGTTTGCTCATGTACACTGTTTGGTACATATATGTTTTTGTTAATGGTCCATAAATTACATAAATACATATAAAAAATAAGAAATTATCGACTAATTCATGTATAGATACATCCGTATGTGGCCAGTTTTTCTAACTTCAAATTAACCTTGAGGGACATTATAAAACACGTTTGATTTTAATATTAATTTTAAATATTGAGGGATGTTTTGATTTTAATTCAAAATATTTTTCATAGGAAGGAGTAGGAATATATGAATATAAAAAACCTATATAACAAACGACTGATAATTTCTTAGTATTTTTATATGTAATTTGCGTTAGCTTTAAATATTCATATATCCTTAATTATGCAGTTAAAAAAGATTTTTGAATAAAAATCCATACTTCTGCATTTAGAGTTTAATTGAAGTTAGAGAAGTTTACTAATTACTACTGTATTTTTTCTTAATGTACATTTTACAGCACCCTTTTAACAGAGTACAACACGCGGGAAGAATATTTACTCACATAGAGTAAATTGGATTTTTATGATTTTTGTGAAAACGAAAAAAAAAGAGTTGCCATGAAATTCCCAGTATAATAATTTTATAAAAGACCAAAAATGTAAAACATATTTCAAACTGAAAACATACTTTATAAAATAATATATGAAATTTTCTACATGTTTTATTAAGATAAAAAAATTGTCTTCAAACGACACATGTTTCTGACATTTTTCAGATAAAATACGAATATTTCCAAGTTTTAAATGAGGAACTTTGTCTTTATTTTGAATGAAGAAGGAGGTCAGATAAACTATGTAAGAGATCGGCTGGCTGTTGGAACAAAAGCCATGTGTCTGGTAGGTGATTATTTCATAACATGAAATCTTCACTTTGGCTTTTCAAAAATGTTATTACTGTTGTAGTTATACTAATAATATTGTATGCATCAGTTGTGTGAAAATCGCGATTAGAACAAAGGCGATGTTCCGCTGGAAAAGATTAATTCGTAACATGTTTTTTTTTTGGCTTTACAGAAGTCTTATTAATGCTGTGGTTATACGAAGTAAGTTGTGTACTATACCAAAATAAGCGTATTGATAACTGGTTCAATCGCTATCCGTATGGTCTCCTGGAATGAAATACTAATGAACGTCATCCATATAAACATATAAGTTTGATATTATATTTACTTATAGTAAATTTGAGTGTAGGCCACTCCTGATTTTTTTTGTTGATGTCATTGATTTGATGTAATACTTCTCCAATTTGTCAATTTTTTTTCTTGCAATTTGTTTTGATTTCCAGGAGTTATCTTTAAGCTAATTTGCATATAAAACTAAAATGTTGTTCAAAAACCACTGGTTGTTTGCTTGGTTTTGAAAGTTAAATAAAGTGAAGGAGTAAACTCATTAATAACCTATCCCTTCCTGAATCCCTCTTTAACCCATTAGCCCACTGTTCTAGTAGCTGTTAGGCCTCATCTTACTCTCTACTGCTATCAACTATCGTTGATAACATTATTATGAGGCTTAGACTCCTTGAATTATTTCTTTGCTCCTTCTCTTTTTCTTTCATTGCTTACCAACTTTTTCACATTTGAGGTCTGAAGCATAATGCTTTCAAATCCAAGGTTAAATATTATCATTCTTCCCTTCAATATATTTATATAATGTAGCTAGTTTAGATAATAAAAACAGGTGAAATGCTCGCCCGCACTGCCTATAACATTGAAAATTTATAAAAAACGCATCCCTTTTAGATATTTGTTATGAATAAAAAAGAAATTTTCAGTTTATTGCAGTTGGTACAAAATGAGAATTACTCTATACGAGATAAGATTTAAAAAAAAACTTAATATAACAGAATATGAATAGCTTAGCCTTTATGTTGGCAAATATACTTCTTCTCAATGAATATCGTAAAAGTAATCAGAAATCATCACCTCGATTGTAAACTATCTGATTTCAAGCAAACGTCGCTTGTCTGGTACAATGATAAGTAAAGGGTAAAGGTTTAAGAAAAAGAAATAAGTTCACCATCAGGTGTGTACCTGGACACAAGAGAAAAGTTTATTCAAACCAAGTATTAATTTTAATTTGCATTAATACTTCTTAATATTGAGGATTTATAAATTTATGTGGAATATATGACCAGATATTGATCTTTTGTATACAGCTTATGCAGACTATGTGTCGATGAGGCTTCATGAATGCGAGGTAATTGCTTTTAAGAAGTTAAAGATTTTTCTCTAAGTCTTAATTAACAACGTTATTGATTTACTAGGAAGCGAGAATGAGAGGATGGTTTATAACCGTTAGTGCAGTTACTTCGACGCTCGATGAGAACATGTATTATATTTCAAATTTGAAAAGTATATTTAAAATGACAAGTAAGTAAGAAAGAGATAAAAGCAGACAGAATTGTGAATTCTGTTTGAGAACAGTTATGAAGTTCATTAAAGAACTTAAATCAAAAGTTGGTATTAGAAACAGAAGAATGAAGCACAATAGGAATGATACTCGTATATCCGCTAGGGGCACTAGTCGGATGGGAATGAGTCCAACGACCAACGACCAACGATTCTTTCCGCGCACTGTTGTGCACGTTGTATTAGCAGTTCCAGGTCACGGACCTACTACTGCTGAATTATTGTCCTGCTGTGGTGGTGGGGTCAGTAAGTAAATGTCTGTACTTTTTTTTTTTTAATTATTAATTATGTGGTACGTCCGTTTACGTCATTTCGTGGTCGTTTGGTCTCATTGTGTCGTGTCTTGTCAGTCTTTTTCAAGGGTTTGGCCTTCTATTTTAATACAGCTTCTAATGTGGATGTGTTTAGGGAATTATTTGGGATAGGCTTTGGATAAGGGGGTTTGGATGGGTTGGAATTTTCGTGTCCTCATTGGTCACCAGTCTACTCGTGAATTGGTCAATTGTTTCTAACCTGAGGTCTCTTTGAATATCCACATTTCTGGCATACCAAGGTGCCCCAGCCATAAGACGTGTAATGAGTGTATCAGCTTAATAATAATATGCCTTGTGGCAGAGCAGCTATATCTATAAAAAAAAAAACTATAATAATACACGTCAGGTGCACTTCTAAATCAATGATTCCAAGTTTATTACTAATAATAAAATTATAGAGCCACATTAGAAGAATGCTATTATTAAACTAATAATATATGATTATAACATTGACCATAGGTTTTGAAATTATATCTACGTTCTAGCCACATTATAATCAGAAAAAACTGAATTGGTTGTCAAAGAGTTTGTAACTAAATTTACTTATAAAACAGTTGAGTGTACGCCACTCCAGATTTATTACCTAGTAATTTTTACCTACTTTGATTTTAAGGCTAGTTATCTTTTCTAGAAGGAATACTATTGGAGAAACTGTTTGAAGCTATCATTGAAGCTGAGTTGAGAGGTGTGGATGGAAAAAAGAAACACGATTAGTAGTGAAGAAAGGTGATTATGAAGAAGAGAAAGATTAAAATTAAAAATGAAAATTATTAAGGAAGCAATAATCTTTTAAATCCAGCTGAGAAAAATAAAGAAGAACGTCACCTCAGCTAGATCCGTATATACTCAATTCACCAACAAAACTGCTTGACATTTTGAACAAACATTGTTAATTATCTGAAAATATTTATTTTTGAGAATATATCTTAATTAATTTCTAAACCGTTGATATAGAACATCAATATTATGAACTACGTAATAACCCAGGCATGAAGAACTCTGACTTCGTACACAAGGTTTCAGTTTTGGTGTAAACCTTTATATTAATAAACACATTTCATCCATATCTTTGAAATATTAGACATTCTTTCCAAAAGTTACGCAAATTAAATTTTATAAAGACAATTCTCTCGAATATTGGTTCATATATTATAAAACATGGCTTACATATTATGTTTATTGACTACCTGGTCAGGTGTTAAATAAATTAACATTCCTAAAATACATTTCAAGCCATTAAAATGGTATTTATGAGTAATTTCAGGTTATGAAAATGGTTAATATGTTAATATGAGTACGCTAATAAAAGATCTGATAAGTACAAGGATACAACGAATATTTACTTACTTAATGATTAATTAATAATAATTATTTATTAATAATAATTAATAATTCATTAATAATTAATATTGAGAGCTTGTTAGCTATCAATAGGCTGATTATTCAATCGGCATTAAAACGCTGAATTCTGTGAGAGTTTAGTTATCTGACTGCAAACTGGTAAATGAGAATAATTTCGATTGAATCACAAGTCATGTTAATGCACTTAATTATGACACTGCTAAATAATCATGGATTTGAACATACTAACGATTGTAACAGAAAACTGCTCAACTATGACTGTGGTAAGTCCCCACAACAAAACCAGATGTTGAGAATACTACTTTGGGAAAACAAAGAAGTACCTTTAATCACTCAACTTTTCATCATATATAGATGTAATTTTGTTTTTGAGATTTCCTCAAGAAAAATACATTATGCTTCCATCTTCGTTGTACTTTGAAATCCAAGAAGAGACTAATTACGCGACAAATAGTCAACTCTGCTTGTTCGTGGCATTCATTTTTAAATAGATAACTCATTTTTGTTGTTATAAAAATTGTTCTACAAAGTTCTTTAATTGAGATATAAATATAATTTAACGGCAAGTAATCTATCAGGGTAAAAAAACAAGATATATTATCTAACAAGAACTAACATTCAATTACAGTAAAATTTAAGTCAATAAATTTTTGTAAGTGTCAAAAACGTTTAAAGGTTCTGTTTTTATAGTAACATAATTTCAGCAACATTATATATTATAATGGCTAAAATGTATAGTAAATTATAGTAATCTTGCCATAAATTGATGTTAATATTTTGACGGATTTAGACTTTTAGGGACTTCTGAATCCATTTTTGGCATTCTTAGATGATGTTTGGATGGGTATGTTTGTATGGTAAGTCATTGTGCAGAAAAGTTTGTGACCACTCCGCAAGTCACAGAGTTTAAAAATTGGTCAAATTTTTATAATTATTTGTGGAACTGATATATTAGTATGAAGAAAAACTGTAGGCTGCTTCACCTGCAAGGAGAAATTATAAATAAATAAACACCCTAAATAAATCACTTCAAACAAAATTAGCTGAGGATATATGTATGTATGTATGGAAAAACAAATGTAAAAATTAGAAGAAAACTTCGATTAATAAATGCATAATTTAATATTTTATTGTTTAATAAAAGAGATGTGGTTTAAAAATTAAGTACTTAATTACCGGTAATTTATTCAACTTATATAAGAATTTTTGTTCAATTATGACAAAAGGAAATAAATGAAAGATTAAATGAACGAGTAAATGACAGCAGTCAACTTTCTGCTGTCGCTTACTTGCAGTAAAGTAAAAATAATACATTTTTTTTAATTATAAGAATTATCCTACTTTATGTAAAAAGAGTCCTAAAATACAAATCGAGAAGTTTTACATGTTTTTGTTCCTAGAAAACTTGTACATGTGCATTATAAGATTGCGTATCTTTATTTTAGATCGTTTCCAAGATATATAGGCGATTAATGTCGTTTTATACTGTCAGAAGGATTGTCTGATGTACCAGTTTTCCCTATTGTTAGTTTGTAGTTGTGTATTTCTCTTGCATTTTTTTCGGTACTCCTGTCGTGACATGTAGTTTAAGAGTCTCAATATTGTTGATATGTTCATTCCGATGTATTGTGAGCCCAGGGCTTCACCAAGTAACTCTTTAGCAGTATCCTTGGGATTATCTTAATATAATCATTTGGCTACATTCATTATACCTGTATATCTTAAGTGTCAGTTTATCTGCCATACTTCATTGGTAGTAAAAATATTGGCATATATTACTTTTTAATGCATTTAAATCATGCATTTTAGAAAATCATATATGACAATATTGTTACTACCAACCAATGAAGGGAACAAACTAAGACTTAGCATGTATTATAAGTGTTGAAATGTTCAAAAGTGTGTGAAGGAGAGGTAATAAAAACTCTGCAATGTGGTGATGACTACGTGCATACCTAGGTAAATATGAAGAAAGAGAAAAGAGAGCAAACTTTTTTTAAATCAAAATCAAATAGCAAAATATGCCAAAAGAAAAAAATGTCAAATATGACGAATGAGGTTAGTAATACCGACCTGAGATAAATTAAAATAACAATTCTGGAGACTCTAAATATAAAATAATTTGAAAAATCGAAATAGAAAATTTATTTTTTTATCTTTGTGAAATAAAAAGAATTGCCTTTATTAGTAATTGTCTGCACAGTAGAATGGAAATATTTATTTATTATTGGGGTTGTGGTAGCCGATAGAGCGTTGAAGGTGGTTGAGTAATCGGACACCTGTGACCCTCTTAAAAACTGGGTGACTGCCATGCCAGAACTCGGTCTCGGTTAAACAAAGTAACTTGTTCTATTACGAATGTGGAAAAAAATAAATTATTCAAAAACCTCCCTCATTCTATCACACTCTATCTTCTTACAAAATAATGACTCCAAGACCTCCTAAACTACCACCATCAACTAGCCGGGTCAACCAAACATTATTATGCATCCATCAACCGCTGATATCAACTTTGTCTTCTTCCCCCTACAAACCTACTCGTCTTTAACTCTTTAAATAAGTCCTCTGCTGTCTGTTTATGTTCTTATTACCATTCTTTATAACTTACGTTCTATTACTTTTGTCCGCTTTAGTGACAATTTAATTTTTTCCAATTGACGTTTAGACCAAATAATATATAATAATCTATTAGATAGAATTTGTTACTCCATATAAATCAAAATAATCTTGAAAAAATATCGATTTTTACTTTATTGTAAGTAGAGAATAGAGTTCATTAAAAAATCCGTCTAAATTAAGTCATAAGTCACATTACAGTTTTCTGGTAAAAGACTTATTTTATTTTAAAAGATTGTTTGATCAACAAAGTAAGCTATTCCCAAAATATTTGGTAGATATTCCCAAAAATTGATTAACGGTATCTAACAATCATCAAATTGTTTCTTATGAAATATCGGAAATGAGTGCTATTAAAATGAAGCCATATGGTCTTGCTGAATTTATTATTTTACCCACTTGCGAAAAGATGGTTTACAGTATGCAAGTATATAAATCATGTTATTTTAATTATAGTTATTAGCTACATCTAGTTATTAGAAATTGTTTTATTTTTTTAAAAATTATCTCAACTCAGAGTTGAGTTAAATTATTGTGATTCAAATATAAAAGTCTTTAAAGGGTTAATTGGATTTGTGTCAACTCTTAATCTCGGCAGTCTCGTTTTACCAACTTCATACTTTTCAAAACAGTATTTGATTTCCTGTAAGACATTCAACTTTTTTAAACAAAATATAAAAAATATCTTCATGGAAAAAGTTATAAATATTTTTTTATTAATTTAACTTACTTTCCATTATTATTGAAAGTAATAATAAAGAGCTGAAAGTAACGTATGCAGTGAGAAGCTACATTAATTTTTTTTTTTTAAATTTCCATTACCAAAAATGCAATCTATCTATATTCTTATAAAACTCTTATGTTCTTGTTTAAATATTTGCATAGCTCTAAACTGAATAACATATTACAAATTTTATGAGAATCAAACCCACGCTCTTGGCATTGGAGGTCCAGCGCGCGCGGAGGTCCAAAGGGACTTCCAACAACAAGCTTCTAAAACCTGATATAAATGACGTCCAAAGATCTTATAATAGTTTTCCGACCTAAATTATAATGATTTAATTATAATAAATTTAGAAAGAGGAAATTTAATGAATAATCGACGAGAATATGAAATATATTACTTATTTAATATAGAATATTATTTAACATATCAACAAATGATATTTGTTATAGTTAACAAAAGCTACAGAACTTAACAAATTAATGTGAGTAAAATACTAACAGCATGCAACTATATCCATAATCAAAACACACTTTGTCATAATGCCCGTATTTTCTCATGTTGATACATCTATTTCAATAAAAATTATAAAGTAAGGCTCCCGACGCATCAAAAGATACAGCAACGTTTTTTAAAAAAACCAATATTTCTAAATTAAGGAGTTCATGACTAACTGCATTGACTGTAACCTCTCAGCAATTGACATCTGCCAGTTGTCAAGAGCGGAACTGACGCTGATAATCGTATCTATAATGCTTGCATCAGTCTTAATTGTGGCGGAAATTTACTAAATTTCATTAAGTAGCAATATGAGAGTTCAAGAAGAAGATGAAGAATACTCTAAATTTCAGATAAATATTGGTGAAGGTAGAGTTGAAAATAAAGAGATTATTACTGCCCAAGGATATGTTATCCGAGCACATAATGTTGATTAGTGTATTGAATACATTTACTCTTTATTTTCTAACCCATAAATACTGTTCACAGAAAATTCTATATAAGTTTTATTTAATGACATATACAGTGAAATTAATCATAGGTTTATGATTAATTAAATTATATAGGTGAATTATGAAATTAAATTAATTAATTCAATTAATTAAATAAGTTAAATTATGTGGGAACAGAACCCACACATTACTATCAAGAATTTTTTGACTCACTAGAGTTGTCTGGATTGCTCCAATATAAGCTAGAACTCAAAAAGCGAGCGGCTTTTATATGTATGTATGGGAAACATTGATACACCGCGCTTATGTAATAGAACAAGATGAATAACTCAGGAGCCAGGAGCTTTATGATAATGATTTTGTTTATAATATAAGGGTAATCCTTAAACTGTCAGCGTGTAGGTGCTGGTCAGACAATTTTGTTTATAAAATTATCGCATCGTTTTATCAAGAGAAAATAATTTTAATTCTAAAATTGAAAATCGTTTTTCTGAAGAGGACATCATTCGTTTTTTAAGGATTTAATTTCCGATTCAGTTAGAATTTGACTCGACCATTCATAAGTCTCAAGGAGAGGCTTTACAGAAAGTTTTAGCATTTCTGTAAAACAACATTTCAAAATGAACAATACATGTGCTCTCAATAGGGTCAAACAGAAAGAACATATAACATTTTTTTTTGGTAAAATTCAAATTGTACAAAAAATGTGAATAAAGAGAACTATATTAAAAATATGTTCATTAAAGTCTTTATTAGAAATGAATTAATTTAGATTTTATCTAATAAAATAAAAATAAAATGCATTTATGTGAACATGATTGCATTAAAAAGGAAGGTGTTGGATGATCCAATGGGTCACGGGTGGTTTAGTATACTCGTACTTATAAAACTCTGATGACTGATCTTCTTTGTTTGTTTTCTTGCCACCGTGCATTCCCTGAACTAAATAAATAATAAGAATATAAGAACTTGTGGAAATCGAGCCCATGACGTTTACATTAGAGGTCTGGACCAAAGGGACTTGTTTGCAACAGGCTTTCAAAATCTGATATAAAAACGTCTAGATTGTACAAGTTAACTAAAGACGAAGCCTTAGATATTTGCACACAGGTGAGATTTGGAATACCTGTGGAACTTTTCCATTAAACAGATATATGAAATTTCGAAAGTTTGAATTCTTCTTATATAAGAAACTATTATATTAGAGGTTTTTAGGAATAATAATAATAATAATAATTAGCATATTAATGATAATAAACTATTACAATGATTTTAGAAATACAAACTTAAACGCAAATGTCAGCTTAAATACGATTGTTGAAAGGTAATATTATAAAGACACATTCCTTTCATTCATCTTCAAAATTATTATGCCGGGTAACATAGATGGAATATTTCATTTTAAAGGTTTTTTTAGTTTAAATATGGTTGATTGTGTATATAACTTGCATTGATGTTAAATTTATTTATGCAATAAAAAAAAAAATTTTTTAATGTGAAATAATTTTTTGTTTTGCTAAATATACTTACTGCGTATATATATATATCAATGATTAAACCACAATAAGAATGGGAAAACAAGACTAAGACCTTTCAACCGTAACAAGCGGTCTTCGTCAGAGTCAAAAACCCAACTGAGTTTTTGACTCTGACGAAGACCGCTTGTTACGGTTGAAAGATCTTAGTCTTGTTTTCCCATTCTTATTGTGGTTTAATCATTGATTGTTGTTTCACGTGTTTATGTGAAATCTTTATATATATATATATATATATATATATATATATATATATTGAATCATGTTAATAATATTCTATCAAAAGCTTGGGTCATATAAGAATCTTTGTTTTTATGACTTTATAACAAGAAACAGCAATAACAGTTATTCCTGTCTATGACATTCACTGTATTTTATTAATTATTGCTATAATTTCCTAATACTGAGTGACACAAAGGTTCACGAGTCGTCGTGAACTATAAAAGGTATACTATATCTTATAGTATAGCTATATAACTGAAAAATCATCTTGGACTAATGGAGCACCTACTGTACTTGTCGGATTTGTTTAGACTGGCAGAAATTTTTCAAGTGAACCAAATGGAATAAAATTGTTATTTAGAAGGCTAATAATCAAAAAGTTAGACATGTTTTAACGAGTAAATATTTTAAAAAAGAAGAAAAAGAATCTTAAATGCAAAAAAAATAACTTATTCTCTTAAAATCAAACAAATATTTTCTGGTAATTTAAATGGTATTACGGATAGATGTCTAATAAAGTATTCTAATCAAACTATATGTTGCACCGTTGAACACAATTTAATGTCAGATGTATATTTTCTCGTGTTTATGATTTATATTATCTTTGCGTAGTATTAAAGTATTAGGAATGTTGTGTTTATAAACTCCATTATCTGAGTAATATTGAAGTTAATAACTCTTTCTTTCTTTATTACAAAACGTATACTGATTTTAATCGACTTCTTTCTTGATATTGTGAGCCAGTCAATTTTTTTTCACACTTTTCTGATTTTTTCTGACAAATAAAAAGAAAATTAAATCTTAAAGAAATAACTTTACCTTTAATTAATGTAAAAGGGGCTTATCATAAGCATTTTTCTACTTTACACCTCAAGTTTTACAAGAGTGGAATTTATAAATGAATCAAGAAGTAAATTATTAAGACATGACGAGAATAACAAAGGTCAATTTAGTTTGAAAATTTTGTTAGAACTGGGAAGTATTTACAATTGTATAGAATATTATATATATTAAATTCTACTTAACTACTATGAATGGGTACTGTATTTGAGATCATACTTGTATGCAAAATACATCATCCATTTGACAACTCTATGTCTAGATGGAATAAATACCTGTGAACACATTATATTTGAACCAGTCTCCTTGGAGGGAATAAGATTTGAAGAACTTAAAATATGAAGTTGAATTTAGTTTCTAAAATAATTGTAAAATATGACATGCATGGTCGCAGACAGTACAAATCTGATGAAATTCAGGCCTACCCATAGTTTAATAAATTTAGTAACATCTCAGAGATTGACATATGAATTTAAATTTCTTATACCGGAAAATGTTTTTATAACCATATGTAAACAATTACAAATTATTGATTTAAGAGTGTATATAGCTATATTAAAAGAAAACAAAACATTATTACATTGTCAACGACTTTAATACTATGTTTACTTATATTAAAGTTGAGTGTTTTAATTCTAGATTATTATGATTATAATCAGAATCTATAAAATTATCAATTAATTAAATTCATTCATATTTAAAATTTTAATTTAAAAAAAAAATAATGGCCGTTTATACCATTTAATGGTTTTTATCATAAAAAATATAATATAAATTAATTATTTACACTTAATTGATTGTTTCCATGAAGTTTTTTAATTCCTAGCCAAACAAACTGAAACATAATTACCAAAGTACTTTTTACTTTTTCATTTATAATTCGTCAAATATCATCTCGAATTTCTTTCACTGTATTCATCGATTTGATTTAACTTTTTCATTTTGATTGAGGTTGTTGACTCACTTTTTGATTGGAAATATTATACATTAAATCACAAGATTGAATTTGATGCTAATAATACTACCTTTTCCTTTCTATATTGAATAATAATTAGATGCAAGGAGCATAATTTACAAGCACTCTCCTTTTAAATAAAGTCATACAAATCACATTGAAAAGAAATTAATAAAATATAGAAAGTAAAATAAATCAATTAATTAAATTTTTTTTTCATTACTTCCAATAATTGGTTTAATTTGCAATAAAGTTGAGTAAGACCAATCAACTTTTAACATAATTTGGAAATGTTATGTAAAAATGTACACATTGCTTGTGGTGTGTGTCTGTGTGCGTGAGATAGAGAGGGAGGATGAGAGAGTAAATGAGATGTGGAGGATACGGATCGAAGCTCGAAGCTGTGCGCCTGTCCGATGGACGGTGGGAATAATATTTTTTGGGAGATCTCCAGTAGCAGTAGCAAGCACGGTATACTAAACTTTATTGGAAACATATTGATAAAAATTTTTAATTCTGTATCATTTTGTACTATAATACATAATTTCATTGTGTTACTTCAAGCTCTTCATTATATTTCACTCTATAATGGAGTGATAACTATAACAAGTGTATATATCAGTAACATCTTTTTAATAGCACTCTCAAACTTGATGCGTCTATGTTATAGGTGGTAAATATTTATTCCTTGTTTCCTTAATAAATTAGAATAATTGTAATACATTTCAGAAATTTTAGTTATATAGCTTTCTTAAGATACGATCTTTAAAAAAATTACACTAGGTTAGATTTATTTCGAGACTATACGGTCAATATACGAGGTGTATAAATAAAGTAGTGAGACTGATTTTTTTTAAATTTTCTATTCAAATATAATTACAATGTGATATTGTCACCTTCAAAATAGTTCCCTTCAGAAGCCACACAGCGCTGGAGACGGTCCTTCCAATCATTGTAGCATTGCTGGAACTCGGATTCTGGAATGGCCTTCAGCTGGTCGGTTACAGCAGTTTGTATGTTTTGTAGTGTCCCGAAATGAGTTCCCTTGAGGTGATTTTTCAATCTCGGGAAGAGGAAAAAGTCACAAGGACTCAAGTCTGGTGAATAAGGAGGCTGAGGAGCAACAGGAATGTTTTTACTGGCCAAAAACTCCTTCCCTTTCTGAGATCCTTTTGGTCTTGGGAAAGGTTTTTCGGAACCATTTTCGCACAAATTTTTCTCATCTCCAATTCATTGGTCAAAATGTGATGAACGGAGGTGTGATTCAAATTCAACTGTTCCCCGATCATTCTGACTGTCAAGCGTCGATCTGAACGCACAAGGTTCCGTACTCTGTTGACATTTTCATCGGTGTTTGCACTTGAAGGCCTTCCGCTTCGTGGTTCATCTTCAATCGACTCTCTTCCTTCTGAAAATTCCTTAAACCACCGAAAAACCTGTGCCCTTGATAAAACACGTTCTCCATAGGCCTCCTGAAGTTTTTCAAAAGTCCAAGTTGTCCAAGTCTGAAGCAAAATTTGATTGCACACCGCTGCTCAACTTTGAGGTCACTCATTTTTAAAACGCTCAAGAAAAAACCATTTCACGAAAACCAACGCTACGGACAAACAAATGACTGTGGCGAGTTCAGATTCATACTGGAGGCGCATCACACGTGCACCTGACGCTACTCAAGGCCACGCGTCTCCAGCGTTGCCAGATCGAAAGCGACGTTGCCAGTCTCACTACTTTATTTACACACCTCGTATTCCCTTACTGCATTACATTACCATTACATTAATAGATGATATGTTATTTATAGGTCACATAATAGAATAAATTTGAATTAGTGAATATTCATAAATTATGGTTATTGAATATGGATTATAGTGATTGGACATGGATAAAAAGATATGAATTAATGTGTTAGTTATATTATATATTTACAAATAACATTTTGTTCATGTCCCTCATAAGATGTAAAACGTAACATTCGTTTACAATTATTCTGTCCTGGTAATTATCGTCAGTAACTGGCACTAGTGCTCCTGAAATTCCATTGAATATGGAGTTTTGGAGCCAAGAATAATAGTAAGCCATGATGCCAAGGAGTTTTCAGTACGAGATTGACTTCTAAATCCTCCTCTGTCCTGTTATCTTGTCTAAGTTAGTTTAACTTCACTAAGTCAATTTCATCCTTCTACAAAAACCTTTCAACGTTGCTTATTATTAATGAAATTTTCATAAACACTGAATGATTCAGACATATTTACCTTTATTTAAAAAGGAAAGCATTTGTCTTTATGTAAAAGAAAGTAAGAATAACCAATAGACCTTTTCTTTATGTAGTTTTCTTAAAGACAAAAATATAATTCCATTAATGATGGATGACGTCGGTTATATTGGACAGCTCTCAAATCGCAATCTCTTGACTCATTAACTCTTCAATGCCTCGAGTTGTTGCCCATATTGATTGGTTTGACAACTAAATTGCAAGTGAAACCTCTTCTATCATGGTTGTTTGGCATCTAGGGAAGCATAGATGTCAGTTTGCTCTTGTATTTCAGCCACTAGTTTTGGGTGGAAACCCATAATCATTGGTTGATTTAGCTTAATTAGCAAGAAAACTACTTACTAAGTACGGCCTAATACCAGACGGGATGAATACTTTTGAATCATTAGACGTTTAGTGTCACAGAATAACATAGGCTTATTGCCATTGTTGTTGTGTCCAGTCGCGCAGTCAATATCTCAGATAAACCATTGTTTGGTGCTCAGTAGCTTCGATTATCAACTCAATCTTGATTTTCTTTAGGTTGATTTAAATTGCTTTTAACAATTTAAAAACAATATATCTTTGAACATATTTTAAAAATTGTGTTTCTTTCATAACATAATATCAGTTCAATAAGAAAAGAAATTTAGATTATCAATGATAATTATATATGATGAAATGAAACAAAATGATCGCATAAATATTTAATATTACCTGTAATATATTGGTGTCGTTAATGAAATTTGGTAGAATATTGACTGAACCCCATATAGACGTAGCAGTGTTGTGGGCAATGTGGCCCATATTAAAGCCTTGTTATAAACGCCTGCGCTTCGACTCGTCACACTTTAGGCAGCAGCTGTTCATCGTCAATTTTTAACAAGGTCCTTTCCACTACACTGTGTTGACTTGACACTCGAAACTTTAAAATATTCATGCTCAACTGTAATTAAGCGTGGCATCTTTAAAGCTCAGGCATTTGATCAATATTTGACTAATGAATCATTTTATCTGCAAGAAAATAATCTGAATTACCTTTTATTACCTTAGACCGGTAAGATCACTGCGCCAGACGTTTACGCCAATACAACATGTCCTCGTTCATGGCATATACAATTAAATTCAAAACTGAGAAATAGATAAACAATATTACTCTTTTATCTATAATTTTGGTAATAAATATACCTCCGGCCAAAAAGTAGTATAAATAAGGGTAAAGGAGTAAAGAAGTTTACAGATTGTATCATCTAAGTCTCCTAGAACATGTAAAACATCTAAAAGCCATATGAAAACATCACTTATGCTCTTGAAGTGGTAGTAAGTTATCTACACTAAATACATAACTTATTTATGTTTAACGACGCCCGGTTTGTACAAAGATTCACATCATTTATTATCTTTATAATATTATTCTCTCTAGTCAACTGAGATTTTAAAAGTGCTATTAGTTTTTCACTGACTAATGAACAAGTTGAGCCATTATCATAAATTGCTTTCACTTTTTGTTTTCTTCCACAAGAACTGTAATTTTTATTAGTGGTAATGGTGTGATATTTTTAGGGTTTATTAGTTTTTTTTTTTTTCTCATCATACATATCGTTTCGATTCAAAGCTTTCTCAAAATTTAGAGTTTGTTCACTCATGTTAATTATATGTTTAGGAATCTCTGTGGTTCTATTTCTGTGGTCAAACACTAAATCTACTAGTGTTTGAAGCGTGGGTATGTTACTATACGAAAATATTCCGGACCATAAAAGTGGTCTTGATTCTGCAAGTGCCCGTCTCTCTAAAGGAGTTATGAGGAGTAAACACTCCTCTGAAAACTTTATTTAAGTATATATTAGCGTTATACTTGAACTACATATGCCAAAAGTTTTTTTGTATAATAAGGTTTCTGACAACTGAAGAGATCTCTACTTTCTGAATACGGTAGAATATTGATATTCTACCGTATTCTAAGTTCCTTAAAAAATCTAAGGATGTTTATTGTAGTTATTCTTATGGATTTATTTATAATTATAGGTTGTTCTCCTCAAAATAATAATAATAGAGAACTTGAGTCAAGGATTCTTCATAATTAATTTTGATAAAATGAAATATAAATCAAAGTACATATCTGATTTATATCCTGATTAATAAGTATATCCAAAATTTTGATATATTTTTTGGACAGAATCCAACTAAAACTTCGTTCATTTCCAGCGTGCACTATATCCGGAAATACTAGTAAACAGAATGATGTTTTTTGAGGAACCCAATTGAAGTGGTCCCAAATCTCTAATGATCCTCTTAGAAATGTACTGAGAGATGCAGTAATCCTTTCTGAACATTCTACATTTTCGATGTTGTTTTAAAAAAACAATCAATCTGTTGTGAACTATTTTTGAGAAAATCAATGGAGGTGATGTCTACTTAGTCCCCTCCTCCCCAAAGAGAACTAGGTGTATGGAGGGGAGACTAAACCTTGTTTTAAACATACAAGTATATAGTTTAGATTAAATTTTGATTCCCTAAATACTTCCATAAGAGTACTTAGAGATCAGAATTATACATTTTTTTATATGATACCTGCATTTTTTGGCCAATACCTAACAATCTCTCCTTCAATAATATGGAAACACTAACTTTCACAAATAAGAATTATTATGAAGAATGTTTCTGAACAATTTCAATTATGAGTATTTGTGCTAGTATAGAATGAAGTCCTAAGTATGTGTTTTCTTCACGGGTAGTGCCACTGCCATGAGGTAATTCATTTGTTCTGAATGTAACACACATTACATTAGATACAATATTTACAATATTATTGACAACATAATGGTGCACTTATTTAAATCAGTCTACACATCTAAAATTATATTCTACCCATGATTAGCAAAGGCTCAAACGATTTCCTCTTCTATTTGCTCTTGCTTTGATCGAGGCCACTTTCTACTTTATGACGCAATCCCTCTGCAATGAAGCCCTTTTGTTTTCCAATAGTTCACAGTCATATCTGATATTCTATCTTTTATATACAGCCACAATATTCAGAATATCTAACTCCAAATCGATTAAAGTAGTTTTTGAATCGACCGTACTCCGTATAGAATTTCGTCAATTTCCATGATATGGGAAGAATTTTAAAAGTATTTGTAGAATTATGTTATTGTAAAACAAAAATATATTGTTGTTTTTGTCTTCGTTGTATTCTAATATTGTACTTTCCGTAGACTCTGACTTTTTGCTTTGATCCATTTTTGTAAATTTGAGAGTAGATAGAAAGTCTACATACTTGCATTTTCTTGGCTGCCTCTGGCCATACTGACTCACTCATTTCTTACTAGACTTAGGAATACGTGTCTTTCCCTACGTAAGAGTGTTCTTCATTAAGCTGATTAATCTTCTCAATATTTGTTATATTTTCCATTTTAATAGGTTGATGATTCCTATTGTTCCTTAAAAAATCTTAAGATGTTTATTGTATTTATTCTTATGGATTTATTTATAATTATAGATTGTTCTCCTCAAATAACGAATTTTATTAGCGCCTCAACTTCAGCCAGTTATTGGAACACCTTTCAGGTAATCTGTATTTCTTTTCTGCAAGTATTTTGTCCAAAACCTACAAAAGAGCAGCGAACAACTTGTACAGTTTTACCACCATCTGTATAAATTTCTTGAAGCTATTGAGTATGGTCATTGTTTGTAATATCATAAGGCATTGACAGATATTGTTTCAGTAGCTTTCATAAGAATTGGCCGTTTATAACTTCTAGTGTACCTCCTGAAAAAACAAAGCAGATTACATTTAGTTTTTCAGCTTTCATACAAGGAACACTATATAATATCAAATAATATAATACTCTATAATACTGCATAATACTGTGCTCTAATAACTGGCTGAAGTTTAGGCGCTACTAAAATTCGTTAATTGAGGACAACGACCTAGAATTATAAATAAATCCATAAGTGAAGACACGTATTCATGCATACTTTCATGCTTGTCCAATGAAAGTCTGCAGTCAATACAAACTCCGAAGTATTTAATACGACCTACTTGCTTCAGTTGCTCTCCATGCAAAGACAAGCTAATTCGGGTCATCGCTTTTTCTGCTAATAAATAATACTTCCGATTATTGCATTATTAATTCCAAAATTGTAGTTACTATACCTATTCTGTATTAAATCAAGCACTCCCATTGAGTTTATATCGATAACTGGACTTGTCTGCCCCCGCTACTGAGCACACAGAGCTGTCTGCAAAGACGAGTGCAATACAATGTGTAGTTAAATGTAATTTTAATAATAAATCGACAGTATTATCCAGTTCACTGTAGGATTCCTGGGGGCAGCCTTTAGAAATCTTTTCTCCTCTGGTGACACTAGATATGGACATAATAGTCTTTCTATTTTTATAGTAAATTTTTCTTAGATTTTACAGGTTCGAAGAACATTTGAATGTCTTTAATTTTTAAATACTGTGAGCCATCATGCTGAGTGAAAAGAGAGCCTTCAACGTCTAAAGATATGGCGATCAGGTCCCAACTTATTATTTTGAGCTCTTCTACAATTTTGTTACTTCAGAAGTAACCTACAATTTATTCGACATCATACTAAAACCCAACTGCTCTACAAGAATAAATAATTTCTGTATACATAGTGGCAGATTTGATTTATTAAGAGACGTTCCAATATTTCCCCACTATTGAAATCAGACTTATTGGCCTTTCGAGGGATTTTGAAACCAGCTTTTCTCGGTTTCTCAATTAAAGTCACCTTCGAATTTTTTCCAAATTTTTGAAAAAATCCTTGATGGAAACATTAATGATATATTTTATCATTCACTAAATGGAACTCTCTGAAAATATTTGCAATCATTTCTTTTTTGAAACTATCTAGCCTTGGAGCATTATTGGTTTTAAAATAGTTCAAGACATTATAATTTTCTTGGTATGTGAAGTTACATGCATATAGAGTGTCAATTTCTTCAGTGAATACTGCCCTCATGTTCCATTGATCGATAATCAATCAATTGGTAAAAAATGTCGCAGTAGGGTCTCTATAGCGTTTTTGGTATCTGCTTTTAATGTTCTATCAGGTTTCATTCTTGATTTCAATTTCCCTGATAGCTGTTTTATGCACAAAATTTCACAGATTGCTGGGCCTAGTAGATCACAGAATTATTTCCAGGATTCAATTTTCTCCTGTTAGATTTTTAGTTGGCAATCAGTTGACTCTTTTTCTCTAATTGTCTAATTGTCTAATTCTGAGGTTTCTCTGAGATTTGAGTCTACTTTTGTTGGCTTGTTTGACAATCAGAGAGCAGTTTTTGCAGGTCTGTTTAATGTTCTTCAAAAGTCTCTCCACAAATGTTTCCATGTCTTTTGTTTTAGACTTCTCAGATATATCCCTAACTTGATTCGATGAATTAGGCTGAAGGAGGCAATGTGCACATGAGCGAGTCCTCAAGGGTGTCCTTAATAGCTTTCCCCTTTCTTGTATTAAACTTATATTGAGAGTATGCCATACTTGACTTATTGCATTATTAAAATTAATGAAACTGATAAATATATATTACTCAACTGATAAATATATTTGTGACCAGAAAAAATTTCTTCAGTTGAAATATTCTAGTTTGGTATGTATGAGAGGAGGTAGGGTGTAGTGATTACCAGGTGAATATTGCTAACAGCTCATAGCATGCAGAGATGTACATCATACGTTTAACAGAACGGGATGGTATGAATTCTTCTCTAAAACATGATATATATGAATTTGGCTTGAATTTACTTTAGTAATGTAACGCATAATTTACGTTATACTTCATAACGACTGATGTGGTCTCCTCACCTCTTCAAGAAGACCACTTCATCTGTTACCTGTTTCCGGAACAACTCACATATATTTTCCTGATGACGAGGCAATCGAAATGTATTAGTGGGTTTCTGTAATTTCTTTTATTTGTGTTCTTTTTGTGAATCTAGTTGATATAAATATATATATTTATTTACGTTTCATGGTGAATCAAGAACACAGAACTAAGGAACAAACACACTTACTGTCTCTAATTTTCGGTTGAACCGTCATCAAGAGAGTTGAGATAGGGACACCAATCGCACTTGTGAAACGTCTCCAACCGTCGTTTCACAAGTGCCCTTGGTGTCCCTATCTCAACTCTCCTAATGACGGTTCAACCGAAAATTAGAGACAGTAAGTGTGTTTGTTCCTTATTTCTGTGTTTGTGATTCATTGAGAAATGTTTGTTGTCCTTTTGGATCGTTTTCCTGATTACAATATTATTTATAAATATATATGTAACATTTTTTTAATATATTTATTTATAAATATATATGTAAGATTTTCACAAATTTAAATCATATTTCTAGGACGCTAGATTATTTAAAATTACGTTACTGTAAATTATCTCTTATGTACGGTAGTAGAAGCCCTTCATGTGAGCTCCACTTTAATATTTAATATGTACGATTAAAATTAAAAGAAACGTAGAGGACACTATACTAAATAGATATACATGAAGCCTTTCTAGATGAGTATAAACCATGCCTACATCATGAAGTATCAGACATTTTTATTACATAAATTATGTTCATGTACGAAATATTATTTTGAAAGAATAATATACTGATACTATTAGTGAACAAAGGATATATAATTCAATTTGAATTCCATCCCTAATGTAATAATGTAGATAATATTTCAACTCTACATGATTTAAAGCTCTCAAGTGTATGATAACTCTGTCAACCCAATAACCTCTGTATAACACCTTATCATCTGCTAGTGCTATCCAGTTCACTAATTCAAAGATTAGATAACCCTAACCAAACATACATAAATATTTTATCAATGAAAGCACATCTGCTTCTCGATTGTCTCATTTACTAGTTTTTTTTTATATATACAGGGTGTCCATAAAGTCCGTGTGCGTTTTAAAAAAAAATATACCCTTATTTGTAACTGGGATAGAAATGATTTGAAAAAAGGATTAGAAAGAAGTAAATCTATATTTTTTTAAGTTTTATTGACATTTTATTCACATAGCCTCTATCATGTAGTAACCTCTTCTAAACAACTCTAAATCACGAATTTCCTAACAGATGAATCGGAAGAGATGGACCATTTCTTTCATCTCCACGTTCGTCAGATTTGACTCCATTAGTTTTTTCTTATAGGGGTATGTGAAAACAACTGTGCATGCATCTAAATCTTGTTCATTTGAAGATTTGAAAGCTAAAATAACTAATAAGATTTTACGGATTATTGGAAATCAGTTGGCGCATGTTTTCCGTAAACTGCAAAGCTGTATTACTCTTTATACTACTAATAATGGAGAACTGTGAAAAATAAAAATTAATTTTACAATAAAACCTTAAAAATGCAGGTTTACTCCCTTCTAATCTTTTTTACAGATTATTTCTATCGTAAATACGAATAAAGTTATAATATTTTAAACTGCACATGGACTTTATGGACACCCTGTATATTTTAAATGAGACTGTTACAACTTAAATTTTGTTTCTGACATGTATAATCAGGCAGACAGTGACAGGGGTTGAGATGACCGGCTTGCCAATATTAGGTTAGCTCCATTATAGTTTAAATATAAAAATGAAAATCTGGATTGGCTTGCACTCAACAATGCTATAAGGAAACATCATAATCGAACTCGTTGACTATCAATTTTGTTTCGGGTTTATTTTCATATTACTATTTTGTCGATGTATTATCAAAATCTGAGTGAAACTGTAATCAAAATCATATTCCATCTAATGAATTCATTAGTTTTAATATGGTTATATAAATGTATCAAAAATAACAAAGTAAGTATAATTTTTTCAAAACGATCAAATATGATACTAGTTACCATATTTAGTGTTCTATTATCCCTTCAATTCTGTAAGCCCATGAAATATTCATAGTAACTAACACAATACCTAATACGAAATATTAAGTTTGTTGAATCACAGGAAAAGTTCATTTAAATTAGCAGTAGTTTGCCATAAAGTTTGAAAGAAGTATCATTTTAAATTCTTTAATATTCTTAAAAACATTGAAATTCTTGAAATCATCACGAATTTATGTTCAACATTAAGATATGTAAAAGGCTGAAACATGTAGATTGATTGCAATAATTTTGTTAAACATCCAACCATAAAAACGTAGAAAACATGAGAAAATCTGGGCTGACCTTCATTCAACTTTACTGTAAGTAAACATAATATGCTAATCGTTAAGAATTAATTTAGTTTTCGCTTTAATGTAATGTGGCTATAGTAAAGAAGTAATGTCAAACTTGGTGGTAAAACAAGATCAGACTCATAGATAATAAATTTAATATCATTTGTTATATGTAGATATATACATTTTATCCGTTAAAACAATCTTGAATTCCTGGATCTTGAAGGATTTGACTTGCAAATATTATTATAACTATGATTATTATTAAAGTGAATGTCTGAGACTTATGGGACTAATACTCACCGCAGCAATATCTGTTCTATTATCTTTCTATTTTAGATTTTTAAAATAAACATTATGTTTTAAGTTCTTTAATAACTTCATAATTTTCCTTAGAAAGATATTTCAAAGATATTTTTGTTTTATGTCGATATATAGAAATATTTAATCTCTTCAATAGGACTATTTTGCTTTCAATGCTGACTGTTCAAAGATGTCTGCTTCTTCTAGACACGGTCTGCACTCTTTCTATCATGTTAATTACAGCCTGCATAAGTGATAGTTCAGAAAATACCTGGTTAGATATTTTACATATATTCTAAATCCATCCCTTGGATATTTATTATTTTCTTTACAAATTTAATATCAGTTTGATATTAAGTTTATTAGACTGAATTAGACCTCGTTGTTCTAATCAACTTTTATCCATAAAAAATTAAACAAATGATTTAATTAAACCTGTATGATTATTACAGGTAATTTTGATAAATATGATTATGATTAATACATGTAATTTTTATATTGAAAATTACAGACAGTCTTCTTATAAACAATCTCTTATTCAGAAATAAACTTTTTTAAATACGCAGTTTTCTTTTTTAGTTTACAATATAAATATTGTATTGAAAAACTCATTTCAAAAAAAGTATAAAATGAAATAGCTATGTTATTAAATATGCATTGTTGTGAAGTCAGGGGGTAAAGACAGAGAGGGGTATCAGTAAAGTCACCAGGAGCAGGTGCTCCATTAAGAATCTTGAACCTTTCTACATTTATTACATTATTATTTAATAAATTGAAAACATCGTTTATGCTTTCCACGTATAAGTAAATACCTGACAGTAAATGACTTCACAACTAGGGAGTGATAATAATTATTTGTATCAATGCTATAAATAGTGCAGTGAATACAAGTATGCATGTATTTCCAAACGCTTTATACTTTTCATTTCTTTTATATTTATTAATATATTACAACTACCCTTAGTAGGCTAACAAGTAATAGTGGTCTATAATAAAAAAAAATAAAATGTGAAGAAACTGCACTTTGATACTACTGGGTTTCAGTTGTTTTATTACGTAATATTCATCAGAGGCTTAAAATCCTTTTGGAGAAAGACTGATCGAAACAGGAAAATATAACAATTCTATTATTTTTTTTATATCAGATCTAGTGATTCAGATCGGTGGTAAGGTAGGAGGTAAACACATTGGCTTTCTCCTCGTCTGATATGGTACACTTACTATTAGTTTGTCGAAGGGGAGTGGACACTTTATTGTAAGCTAGAATTTTTTAGTTGCTGTGAAGAGCGATTTATTATTTATTAAGTTGTAATTGAATGGTTTAAATTTTTGGTTTCTGTAGTTCTGTGTACGTTGGTGAGTGATGCGGTTCAAGGTTAGTTTGTCACTAGGGTAACGAGTTCTCTGCCATAGTCTTCAGCATTCCGTTTTATTCCTATAAGTGTCTGTATGTAAAAGGGAATATTCATTTGTTTCGTACATCTTTTTCACTGTTGCTATTGCATTGAAATATTAATTCAGTTTACTATTTTATATTTAGTTTTTCAATTATGTGATCAACTTCATCAGGTGTTTTAAGAGAAACAGTTAGGTCAATATTGTCGTCAATTTCTGTCTGAACTGGTTCTAATCAACTGGACCATTTAATGTCGGTCTAGGTGTAACCAGGATAGGGTTGTTGTCAAGAGTTAAGATGATAGAACTATGGTCAGACCAAAAGGTCACCCTGAATGCAGAATGATGATGTAGAGAGGATAGCTGAGATGTGTTGAAAAGTCGAGGAGATCTGGACGTTTGTTTGTGACTGATGGCCAGTAGGTTGGGTCAGAAGGGGAGATGTAATTCAGATGATTGCTGGAGAGTACTGAACAAAAGACACGGCCACGAGAGTTTGTTATTCTGCTGCCCGACTGTTGATGCTTTGAGTTATAGTGGCCGCCAGATAAGAACGGAGGACCAAGTGAATAAACAAAGGAAAGGAATTGTGATTGGGTAACTTTGTGTTTGGATGGACAGTAAACAGCTGCTACACTAAAGTTGAAGGATGAAAAGGACAGGTTAACAACAGTTTATACTTTTTCTAAAGAGTGTCTTTATTTACATATTATTCATAATTAAATTTTATGAAATGATTTTCAATTAAATCAATTCTCATAGTTCGTGAATAGTGTTTTATTTTTAATTGAATTGACACCATATTTCGATATTAGTGTCTTATGTATTCTTCAACATCTGCTGAAATTTTCTCATAGATCTGACACTTAATAAAATCTCAATTATAACAAAAATACATGATTTACTGATGTATTTTAAATGAATACATTTTATAATTGGCTACTGTAGCATAGGCCACTTTTGCAGCCTCATTATCTAAGAAAGTTGATATTGATTACATATAATGGAGTTTGCTGGACTCCAGTATAATTCATTCAAACTTCAACCAATTTATAACTTAAATTGCGATCTAAGGCTGACAACAAAACTTTTTATTATTATTAAATATACCATGTAACTTTAAATTATATTTAAGCAAAAAAAAATACATTCTACTTAAATTCCTTTTCAGGCTAACATTTTGTATAATTATCATCCTCTATTTGGTCTCAATTTATATACATACAATTTTACCAAATCTAAAAGTTTGCATATAATATATAAGTTGTTATATAAAGTGTTTTCAACCTTAGTAAACTGACAAAGAATTTTTGAGAATGCAACAATATTTGGAAAATAAATAAATATATTTAACTGAAGGTTAAATACATATGTTGGCACTTGTTAAAAGTATTCTTTTTAATAAGGTAATAAATAATAAAAATGCAAAAAATTTGGAATTTCATACATGCTATCATTTGAGATATAATTCCTTTCATGTTCTGTGCGCCTCAATTCACGTTTTTGATTAATAAACATTCATCTTAGAATTTTGATTAAATAAAACTTTTTTGTATGGAATTGACATATTATTAGGTATATACTTTATGCTTCACTATTGCAGGTGATTTGAATTGAAGCAGTAAACTTTTGTAAACTAGTTGAGAACTTTGCTTTTAGTACTTTACCAACAAATTAAGCCAACATTTTACATTTTTCGCGTGCTGATGTAAATTTTACATGCACATGCCAACTTTAAGAGCATTTGTATTTATTAAGAACACATTATTTTTTTACCATCATATACTATCAATAAGAGATGTAGCTAATGTAAATATTGTACTCAGGTCAACATTGTGTTATCCAGTTTTCAATGTAAATAACATACATACACAGTACATACAGTAATAATTTTAAATAACAGAAGAGCCCGGAAATTTGCAATTAAATTCTCAATTTTAATTATTTCTGATGCTTTATTCAAACATATTTGAAAAGCATAGTTTAGACTAAAATAAACTTTGCTGAAAGTTTTCAGAACAAGAACTTTGTCATTTCAGAATAAATATTCAACAGATATGAATTTATTAATAACTAGCGTATTAATAAATAATATATTAAGAATTTATCAAAAATTATTAATTAATATGTTTCTCTGGTGAGAAATAATAATAATTCTTTTATAAAGATTTATTAATATAAGTTAATTATTAATTGTATATCATTTTTTTACGATAGAGGTTTGTGGTTTTGTCATTTTATTACTGTCGTGTAGAGTATCAAAGATAAATTTCAACTAAATAGAAATTAAAATAATTGTTTTTAAAAAGTAAAATATGAAATAAGGGACAGAGTTCTCATTAATAAATAAATATTTATTTATGATTATACATGAATGCATGAATAATAATTATGCATGAATTCAGAAAAGAATAATTTTTGGCATTTACTATTAATCTGGTAATGTGTTAATGTGCTTTTTTTCATAACTAAAATGGATGCCAAACAACAACTGAGCTAGGGGTAGTAATGGAGTGATTAAGTGCCTCTAATAGCCTCTAAAATTCAACTCCGACTTTCGGCCTTCACGAGGCCGAAAAATTGCAGGTTCCCCCGTCAACCTGCAATTTTAAGGGACAAACGAAAGAGGAGGAGAAGGGCCTGACCACTTTCGTTTCACATCCTTCCTAATCCCCAAATCCTCTCCTTTTATCTCAGCCCCAATCTAAGGTGTTATGCGATCCGTGCCGAAGGATGGTTGATACAGGGATTACTGTATTACGAATGGAGGCTCAAGGGTACCAGGCGACCCCCTTGAGTAAATAGCATTACTCCGGTATGTGGTGCTCTGCCGGAGCGGACAAAATACCACCGATATTTATACAGGAATTTTCCCCTGTATGATACTTAGGAGAAGGAAGTCCGGAGACCATCCTCCAGAAGCGCAGAGTGTCCAAAAGGTCTACTAGTGGGAGCTAACCTCCCACAAGTGCACCTAAGGACCCGAAGAAGACCGTCCCGAAGAAAGAAGAAGGAAGTTACTTTCTCCCAAAACGTAGAGATCCTGAATGGATATTATCAGTTATGATTTATGCAGATTCTGCAAAAGAGAGGAAGAAACACTCTTGCACCTGCTGACTAACTGTAAAGCAACTTTGCTGTACAGAGGTAAGTGCTTCGGGGCACTCTTCAAAATCATAGTATAAATTTTACCACTGGAACCAGCAAAAATGCTGAGCTTCTTGGAGGCGTTGAAGCAAACTTCTGGAGTACTTTTGTACAGAGGAGGGGAAGTAAATAGTTTGTTTAAGAGGCAGTGCTATCGTCAACCTCAAAATATAATAAAAAAAAAAATCCAGTGAGCTAATATTACCGGTCTTAAAGCACCATTTAAAGCACTCATGCGTGTGTCTGGTTAAGTTTACTCTTTAACTTACTACTCCTAATTTTAAAAAATTCAATTAAGTAAACACAAATAAAGCATTATCAGATCATAAAAAAAAAACAGGAATATAAAGTTGTGCTGCGCATACCTACATCAGTGATAGGTGATCTGTGAGACTTTTAAACAAATAGCAAACTCCAATTTTAGGCATTTCTAATTTTTATATTTTGAGACTTCTAATATCTTTTACGGGGAAAAGGTTTCAAATGAAAGTTATTTAAATGACATTTTTAATCAACTAAGTGTGTTTAGATTTCTCTAAAGCCATATGTTATTAAAATATATTGATCTAAATAATATTATTTCAGTTTTTTATAAATTTTATCACTAATAAATATAAAAAGTCATCTATATAGAATCTTTAGATGTAAGAAATGATACTGCTTTGGTTTATTAATAGAGTACTCATATAAACTACTGCCCTAATGATATGTAGACTAATTTTTTGAGTTTTTTTTAATAATATAACTTGACTCAGAAAATGTGTTAGAAAATGATACTCTTCATATAAAAATTGGAAAAAATTGGATGACTTTTTATATTTATTAGTGATAAAATGTATAAAAAACTGATATAATATTATTTAGATCAATATATTTTAAACAAATATGGCTTTAGAGAAATCTAAAGACACTTAGTCGATTAATAATGTTATTTGGCCATTTGTATGCTGAACGATCATTTGATGTCTATATTTATAGATTTCTGTAGAAGTTCTATTATTTGATGCAAAAATGTTATATATACATATAACGTGAATTTGCGTAAAATGAATATTTGAAAAAGACTGTTGAGCAATTGTTGGGTGGTTTGTTCATAATATTTAATACGAAAGAACTAGAAGAGAATATTCGATCACCGTGAAGTAAGCCAGTTTGTTGTACATGAGCAAGCACTGCTTGAATTAATCCAGCATTAATATTTTTATAGATGGTTAACTAACTGTTATTGTTGCGCAATATGCGAGACACCAAAGAACTTTTAAACGCATTTGAAGATTAAAAATGTTAAATAAGGATATTTGAAGAGCTTTCTTACAGATTATAGTTATTCAATTATTTGTTATTTTGGATTATATTTTTATAATAATTAGCAAAATTGAAATGATCAAATAATTGAACTGATAGTCCACTATTTTGTACAATAGGTTAGGTTAGGTTTCAGTGGTAGTCTTCTGAGAGAACCACACAATAGGAGTCCTAAACATTGTACATAGTGAGTACTAAATTTTACCTAATTCAAGTGTATTTATATTAGGGATCTTTAACGAGTACCTCATAGAGAACAGTCTCGGGAAAGAGTTGAGCATCCTCTCCGAGAGATGACGTACTTTTTCATCTTCCGCGTAAATAAATCGAGGGCCAGAGTCGGTATTGAACCCCGGATCTACCAATCCAGAGGCGACCACATCCCACTAAGCTACACTGGCCCATCCTCGTACAACTACTTCACCAATTTTTGTTTTATATTGAGAGACTTTTTTTTTTTTAGAAAACTCCTGTTCTTAAAGTCAGTAAAAGTGGTTTTACTGAATGGAAGGAAATATTAAACTTTGTAATTACTATATTTTAATTATTAAAATTAAAACTTGAGACAGGAAACGACAATATGAAAAAACAATACATTTACTTACAGTTCTTTCATTTCATAAAAAGCTCCTTCCTCTTTAATTATATAAAAGTCTACCTATAAAATGAAAGCGACTAAAATGTCTTCTAAATTGAGACATAAAAACGAGATAGTGTTTTTAAATGAGAGGATCAAGCTTAAAAAGTAAGACATTAAACAAACAAGAAAATACATAAAATTAATATAAATCGTTACAATTTAATAAACTCTAATTAATTAAATAAATAAATAATTTTATTTTTTTTGTGGATTCTATTAATACAAGAGTAAATTTTATATAGTAATAACAAAAAACTTTGTTAGATTAATAATAATGCAGTTTGTGTTGTAAAACTGTATTGTTTGTGATAAAACTTTGAAGGCCTTCTACAGATACATATAAAAGAATTTTTTATCAATACTATTTATAGTATGACTACTATTGCTATCGATAATAAGTGTGCAACAGTATTTATACTGTCACTATACTGAACGAAAGAAATATGGAATAGCTTTCCATTGGACAAATATTGTCTGGTTAGAAAAGATGATTTATGAATCGTTTTTCACTCAAAAAGTTCAAAACCATTTTAATAGCTACAAATATAATGCAAATTTAAAAAAAAAATTTTACATATTATATTTTCTAAATTTACATTTAGATTTGGCTAATTCCTTAAAGACTAATATTTCATCTAAAAATCATGTACGAAAACAGGTAAAAAGTGAAAATGTGTTGAGCCTTCTGAATTATCACAGTTTTTTTTACTTTTATCCTTTCTTTAAATAACAACTACTCCTTCTGTTTACCATAATTTTTTTTTAATAAAACAACAATTTTTAGTTCATTTGAAGTTAGTGTTAATTGTCTTTAGAGTTGAATTACGAACTTTCAACTTTATTTAAATATAGTAGGAGTTAGTTACCGTATTGTAACTACCTTTCGAATGGGTTAAATATTAGCTGTTCGTTAACTTGACATATATACCTTTAGAATGCTTAAATTTTAGCCTACTAAAACTTTGACTAAAATACATACATAATACATTGAATACCAAGCATTAGCTTTCTTGAATAAACATATCTATAATACTATAAATATTAACCAAATTTTGTTATAAAGATTTAAAGAATGCATTAAATCAGTGGGTTCCCAACCTGTGGGTCGCGACCCCAAACGGGGTCGTGACACCAATGCCATGGGGTCACCAATTGATTTTGACCCGAATGTGAATATTATATAAAACACGGTAAAAACAGAAGACAGTTAAACAAATAACATTATAAAATAAAATTAAGACAATTATATAAATTCAGTAATATCAGTAGTAATATCAGAAATCGCAATAAGGAATTTATTGCCCTTCCCAAAAACTTACTTATGTGAAACAGCCTTCTCCCAACTACTCATCCTTAAAAACAAGTACCGAGATAAATTAGATGTGGAACACGACTTGAGGTGTGCCATATCGACAACGGAGCCCAGGATAGAATTGCTAGCTAAAAAGCTACAATACCAGCCATCTCATTAAGGTCAGTTCATAAACATACTTTAGTAAAGTTACATAACGGTATGAAATTTGTTTGTTTGAATACTTCCAAATTGATTTGCAATTAATTAATGTTTTGTAGGAGCTTTGAAATTAATGAATAAATTCTATATTAATCATATATTTAAGGAATATACAGTTACTTTACTAAAAAAATTGCAATATATGCCAGTTTCTTATAGAAAAAATAAATGTATAGGATATTTTAATGATAGGGGTCGCTACTTGATTGCTTGTTCTAAAATGGGTCGCTATATTTGAAAGGTTGGGAACCGCTGCATTAAATATTAGGCATTAGTTATATCATATGTTGTATGATTAGTTATATTGATACAAATACATTTATAAGGCGTTAAAAATTAACCATTACTTTTCTTGATCAAATTCATTTTTAAGGCTTTAAACATAATTAACTTGACATAAATACTTTTTAAATGCGCTACATATAAGTTACCTTGATATTGAGTCCTTTTGAATGTTATTATTCAAATAACTTAAATATTATTAATTAGCTGCCTTGATGGTGATAATGAATTTCAAATATTAATAATTTCATGTATATTAATATTATTATTATTTAATTATTATTATTATTATAATATATATATATATATATTATATATTTCGTTGAACAGCTGACCGTATTTTGCTGATGTCATTTTCTTCACTAGTTTTTCAAGGTTAAATACGGTCAGCTGTTCAACGAAATATGCTTAAAAGAAGGACTGCTTCCAAATTTTACAAATATATATTATATATATATATATATATATATATATATATATATATATATATGAAATTAAACCACAAGAAAAAAAAAATACAATAGAAAAAATGCTCTTAGGCCTTTCAATTTACGTCATCAGCCATTACATGTTCAATTTATACATGAAAATGTGTGTACAAGAAACATACTTCCTTATCTTATATAAACATAGTATAGTTTATCATCCTTGTACATACCTTTTATGTTATCTTCTTAGTTCCTACTTTGTTTGCTCTCTGATGACATAAATTGAAAGGCCTCAGAACATTTTTTCTATTGCACCTCTCTTTTTTCCTTGTGGTTTAATTTCATTAATTGTTTCACGTGTTTGTTTATTGTGATTTATATATATATATATAAAATAAATTCAAAACGAAGGAAACACACAGAAAGACACAGACATAACTCACGTCGATATTTCGACCAACCATCGTCGTCATCAGGAGGTGTGAAGAGCGAAGAGCGAAGAGACCCGCAGGAAGACAGGGCGACTCCGCCCTGTCTTCCTGCGGGACTCTTCGTTCTTCACACCTCCTGATGACGACGATGGTTGGTCGAAATATCGACGTGAGTTATGTCTGTGTCTTTCTGTGTGTTTCCTTCGTTTTGAATTTATTTTATTTAAAAAAGTCCGCTGGACCGTTTCTTTTAATTGTATATATATAAGCAATACATAAATGTTTAGTGTATATTAAGAGTTTTGGAAAATTATATTATTGTTTATCTAAGGAATTACTTTAAGTAAAAATGTAGTTAATTTCTAATTTAAAATTCGCAGGATGAAATTTAATTTTTCATGAGGGTTAGTTTCCAGAAAAATAAATTTTATATAGTTTAAGTAAAAGTCTGTAATTTAGATTATATTTCAGTATAACTTCTTTTTTTATTTTTCAAAGGAAACTGTTTTTCAATCAAAGTGAAACGGGAAGATAATACAATTTTCCGTAGACTGCAAAATCTACTTAATAACCATGTTACCCCAGAGGGAGGTCTTTGATCAAACACTGCTTTTAAAGAACAGAACTTTCTATCATACATTTTTTGTTAGAAGAGTGAATTTGACTTCATTAAACAACATTAGTAAGAGTTAATAATGCAAAACTTGGATAGTTTTCTTTTTTTTTTGTTAGGTACTCAATTTTTTATACTCCTGAGTGAATGGTTCAGCTTCATTTGAAAGGAATATGCCTTTAGAAAATCCATAATTTTATTAATGAAAATTGTTTTCTTTAGTTCTATTGATTGTTTTCATATCATATCATTAGAAGCACAGAGAATGCTTAAAATTACGCAGATGTTTTGGTTACACTGCATGCTTGACAAAATTCTTGATCTAAGATAAACAAACATTATGGTTTAACATTTCACTAGAATAATATGCAATATTGGCCTGGCTTAATTAAAGATTTTAATCGATTAGATGAGAGTTTCCAAGCCTGGCGTCTCCTTAACTTCTATATTAATTCCTGCAACCCTTTAATCAAATTATTTTTTTCTAACCATAGCTATGACACTATAGCCATTCGTGTTCTAGGTGTTCTGTAGCTTTCCACTCACTTTTCAGAGCTGAGTTCATTCGAAAACCACACAAATAGCTGGATATTCCCATTATATTGCATTTTCTTAGTGTTTTCTGACTGAACCTTTCTTGAAAGTGACATGACAATAGTACTCAACAGGTCTAGGACAAATATCGGTGCTGTAAATAAAGTGCAGTGATTGTTAACAAATAAACCTAGAGGTTTTAACGGATTTACAAGTTGATAATTCTCTAAGATACATTTTGTGACGTTTTTCAAATAGGGGTGTGTGTGTGTGTGTGTGTGTGTGTGTGTGTGTGCGTGTTTCTATGTGTGGGCGGATGCGTGGGTGTCAATCCAAGATATTGTTAGCTCTCTAAAAGCCAGGTTTGATGTATTTGACTTATGTTTACATAATAAACAATTTAAACAAAATAAACAATTTAGTGCAAATATTCATCATTGTTTTTTCATTAGAAAGTGACTTTTTTGGCAAATATGTGATGTTGAAAAACACTTTTATTTCTTCTAAACTATTATTCTAAAATTTAAAAATTTGTTAATTAATATATAACTAAAAGCAGAATCACCTAGAAAAAGTTCAGATTTTTTTAAACTTATTGGTTAGTTTTGCAATAAAAGCTAATAAAACTAACTTTTAATTGGTTCTGAAAGTTCGTGGACATAGTGAATATCACAGATTATTAGCGTCACCATACAGAAATTAATAAAAAGAAAAAACAGTTGCTCATAGAAGAATGAGCTAACTAATTTATTACCGAAATTACATGGAAGAAAAGAGGCCTTATGCTACATGTTGTGATTGTAGCATATAAAAATATTTTTTTTTAATTCTAAACCTCAAATACTAGAACATGAATTATTGCCTCAGTAATAAACTTAAAACTAGTATTCTGTGAGAAAAATTTGAAGTAGTCTAATTACTGCCAAGGTCAGTATAGCTGTAATAAATAGAAATTAAATATGGAATAATGAAATAAATTGTGGTTGTTGGAATCGTATACATGGACTATAAATATTTATTACAATAAGTCAAACTGAATTGCTATTCAAATGATTAATACAAAAAAATTATAGATGTTGTAACGAGTTAATATAATATACATGATCTGAATCTAAAAACTATAACAGTGAGCTCAAATCAATAACATATTTTACTATATGTTTCAGCGTGAGATGGATAGTTGTCAAACAAAAGTAATGTAATTATTCTACATATTGTAACTTTGAGTGTTAGATATATAGTTATTGGTTTGTGTAAGAACCTCACTGTTTTTGGGTAATCGCCAAGCATGAGAAAGGTAGTTTTTTGTTGTTTCTGACAAACCTGTTATTAATGATAAACCACTTCTCCGGATATTCAATAAATATAAAGTTTGTACTGTATATTATCTTACTACGAATAGTTCATGAACTTAAATATGCAAGATTATCATCAAGAAAACAATCCACAACGGACAACAAACGTATCAGAGTAAACTATAGGTGCATGGTAAAAAGAAAAACACACTTACAGTCTCTGATTTTTGGTTTAACCGTCATCAGGAGAGAAGAGATAGAGAAATCAAGGCACTAGGCAACCGTCACTTAAGATTAATATTATTACGTCCCTTCTATTCTGATAATATCAAATGTATTAATTTTAAGATTTGATGCAGACGGTCAGATTGAGAATAAATTCATAAAATACCAGATTCACTGCATGAAAGGTGTTATACTGCCCCTTCCTCTGAGGGAAAGAAATTCCTCTGAAGTGTCGTAGCATACTATTATCGTACTATAAGGAACAGATAAGGAATTTCAACTTCAGTGATCTGAGTTGGCAAATTATTCTATTGACATAAAGTTGCAAAACTGTTTCCTTAATTTTTCGTTAAAACTGTTTAGTTTTCATCTAACAATCCAACTTTATTTCAAATCTATAAATACTACTGATACTTGTAGTACAATACTTGGAACAGTATTAAATTCATGTTTAAGAAATAAAATAAACCTTTGAATAAATAAACTTTAAAAAAAAATGAGAAAAAACTTTTGATCGCTGTAGACAATCAGAAAGCAGTCTTATTTCAGGGAGTTAGTTTTTGTGGCGAAGCATAAGTACTGCCTGGCTTAGACCCCGCTGTGGAGGCATGATGAAGTGTGGTCCTTGTTCTTGCTTTTCCCGTCATTCACATAATCCTTCAACTTTTACTTTACTCTCTCTTACTCTCTTTTCTGTTTGGTTTCACTTACAAATCAAGATGATTATAATGTGAGTGCCTGCATGGTTTGTGCATAATTACCTCTAATTGATCCTTTTGAGCAGGATAGAAGGTATCACTATCTCGCTCCCTGTTCCATCTGTTATATGTTCCATTTAAATGTCCAGTTATTTGTGTGCCTAAAGTTGCACACGAAATAGAAAAAAAAACAATCGCTGCAATTTCATATAACAATCTGATTTTCAAAGAAAACAAACAAACAACAATTTTAAAAAGAAGGTGAAACAGGAGAGATGTTCTCAGTTTAGTACTTCTAAGCCAATTCATGACTTAGATTTGATACGCCTAACTTAGAGCATATTTCCTGCTTTATTTTTGCTTCTGATCTTTATCTCATGAAAAATTGTTGAAAATATGAAAAATATCGAGAGTGTTTTGTTCAGTGAATTGTCTAATTTGTAGTTTGATATTGTCTGGTAGATTCACCATTTAGCTATTTTGAATTAAATAAAGGTATAGAAAGATATTTGCAGTTCTGAAATTAAAAAAAATGATGTCAAGGAAGATAAATCATCAACATGCCACCTGCAAAGGAATTGAATATATATATATATAGTTCAATGTACATAAAGAAACATAAAGAAATTAAAAACACACACTTACAGTCTCTAATTTTTGGTTGATCTGTCTTCAGGAGAGATAAGACAGGGAAACCAAGCGCACTGGTACAGAGACGGTTGGAGTTTGAACTGTTGTTTGAACGGTTGTCTTTATGTACATTGAACTGTATTTCTCCATTTGAGATCGTATTTTTATCGAAATAGTGTATATATATATATATATATATATATATATATATATATATATGTGAGATTGAATTTACGGCCTATCGTTTTTTTTAACTAATTTCTTGGATGACTTCTCCAAATCTCTTAAGAGTCTTTCAAAATCACCAGGAACTAGGTACATGAACTCACCATATGTTTTGTTTTAAATGCTTATTTTTCTTCCGACGTTTCGGTCGTCTTCGGTCGTCTAACGTATGGTGAGTTGATGTACCTAGTGCCTGGTGAATTTAAAAGATTCTTAAGGGATTTGGAAAAGTTATCCAAGAAATTAATTAAAGAAACAATAGGCCGTAAATTCAATCTCACATGTATTAACGAAGGACTGTTCCCTATATATATATATATATATTTGAGATTTATTGAGGGTTTTTTGAATATTAGACCAAAAACCCTCAATAAATCTCAAAAAAATATATGAACAGTTGGTCAAGAAAAGGACATCATAATATATATATATTAGAGTATTAAAACATGCTAAGGTGAATGATCTTTTTTATGAAAATCAGTTGTTTAATCCAGGAAAGACGGTAAACTTGCTAATATTGGAAAAATTGGTAATCTTCTTGCACTTGTCATGCAGCTTATGTATTCAATTAGAAATGAAAAATGGCTATGTGATTTATCTCAATTTCGCAACAAATATTGTTGTTTGTTCTACTGTAACAAAGTGTCCAAAGAAAGAAAGAGAGAGAGAGAGAGAGAGAGAGAGAGAGAGAGAGAGAGAGAGAGAGAGAGAGAGAGAGAGAGAGAGAGAGAGTGAGAGGGAGGGGAGAGAGTGTGTACAGTTTTGAGTTAATTCAGAGATGTGAAATGCTGCATGTACCTTTGCACATAATGTTTCGTCACCAAATAGCCATGTTCGGATTGTATTCTTCCCATTTACTGTTAAATTACATTTAATCTCTTAAAAGCAATTAATTTCCTCGCATACACAAAGAATGTTTTCAGATGTTTCCATCTCACCAGACAGTCTCATTTGTCCTACGATGTCAATTGCAGCTTGCCCTATGTGGTAGTTAAGAGGAATATATACAAATATGTATGTTCAAAATACATTTTTAAACCTTTCCTTGGAAAATTTATTTTCTTAGAAATTCTATATGGGATGCACTTTTTACACTGAATTAGCCATACTTGTTCCTGCCACCTCTTATCTACTTCCTTCTTCATCCAATTAGTAATTACATCCTTGAGGACGTTGAAGGATGTTGTACTAAAATGCTCCGGGACTAAGAAGGATAGTATGGCTGGAACCTTTCCTAACGTTTGCTTTCTCATTCCCCTGCATTCCGATGTGCTAAGATACCCATTTATATTAAAATAATTTTTACTCTTTTGATTTTGAAGAGAGATCAGACATTACCATATAAATTTTGAACTTATAGATATGGATTACAATGCTTTTAGTGCAGCCTGGGTAAAAATGATATACCAAAATTTATAAGTAATATTTTTGGAGTACGCTCGATGTAAAACTTGATTTACGAATTTCGGCCATGAAATTCGTGTTTATTCTTCACACTTCCTCACTGAACACGATTCTAACCAAAATTTGAGAAAAGTTCAAAAACGAAGAATAGTAGCATAGAGAGAGAGGAGAAGAGAGGAGTGGAGCGGAGAGAGAGAGAGAGAGAGAGAGCTTTATTTGGAATTACCAAATCACTAATAATTTTCGTTTCAAAAGGATTGATATTTCTATCGGAAGTTTGATTTTTTTTTAAAATATTTATTTTTAATTTCAAGTGTTTATTATAAATTATATATGTGTTTTAGAATTTTCAAATAATTAAACTCTCTCTATGTGTTCATTTAATGGTTGGTAGTATTTAATGTGAATTTACAATACTATCCTCGCAAGGCAATTGACTATCGGTGTAGTATTACACATGAGCAAATGCAAACAGAAATGGGATACACCCACTTCATTTATTCTGTGAAAAACAGAATAATAGCTTTCACTGAACTGACCATACCAGTGGTATTCAAAAGAATACACAAAGTGATTCCGTCATTACTAGAAGTGAATAATTAAACAAAAAAGTATGTTTTTTGTAACGAATATACAAACAATAATAATATTTGCTTAATAGATGGAAATAATACAAATTAGATGGTAGTTTTTTGATTTTGAACAATCACATATTTTATTATGCTCTCCAGGGTAGAACATGGTTTGTTAGCGACTGTGTTGTAATAAATCTACGATTAGGATCTTTATACATATCTAACTGTCAGACATGAAGTTCTTAGTGTGTTTGAGAACTCTATTTGTTTGAGAAGTTAAGAGTATGGGAAAGAACTTTTTGATGTTTACGATATGCGACTACTACTACCTATTAAGCGTTTCATTGCTTATGAATTAAACATATCGATTTTTTAACGATGTTTATTTAAAATTAAATCAAGTTTTATTATAAACAGTTTTTTTTTAATTTGAGTTCTTAGTTATTGTTGTGCTTTGCTAAGAACATTAGTTTGGTGTTTCACATTCTGCAACATAACTAATTAGAATTTAATAAATGCTACATAACATTAACATTAATAAGTTTATAAAAATAATGATTTAATCTAGACGTAGGCTGTGAACTAGAATATAAGGTCAAACAACTTCGAATAGAACTCCTTCCCCAAACAGAGCAATATACTATTCCAGAAAACCTACTTATCTTACAAATTAAAGTAGCACAGTAAACTGGACCCTCGAGTTTCCGTACTTCAAGAAACCGTACTTTCAAGCTTCCATACTTTTTTCCCCTTCGAATAGCATAAATTATCATCCGGCTATTGGTAATTCACAAAGAAGGCAGAGTGAAACCGAGTGAGCTACTCCAATTTCATTATCTTAAGCCAACTTCATTATGCTTAACAATATTATTATAATGTTTTTTAATGTATAATAAACATAAACTGTCTATTATATATATATATATATATCAATAAAAGTGTTTATTTAAATTAAATGGGTAGTGTACTAAAGTAAATGAAACTGAGATAGCTAAGCCCTTCTAGAAAGTTGCAGTAAGGTTATGTACATGGTACGTCTTGGCATGCTGTCAACCACTTAGCCTAACCTAGTCACCATTAGGCTACCACTTAGCAGTGTTACCAATTTCTGGAGTTTTCTGTCTCTGGACCGTCAGGAGTATTTAACCGGTTTTTAAGTACCGGTCAGTAAATTAGTAAGTTTAACTTACTATTTAGTTAGTTAGTAAGTTAGTCAGTAAGTTTAACCGGTCAGTAAGTACGGAATTTCGAGGGTCGAATGTATTTCATCAGTAGTGGGGTTCGTGTATGGAAAGTTTAATTACTTTACCTTCTTTAATACATAGAATATTCCTTGTCTGGTTACAAATCTCCATATTGTATTTCCCAAATTACTAATAAATATTACTTTGCTATGGTATAATCATTATTGCATGAACTGTTTTATGTTATGCATGCTTTTGACATTTGTTTTTAAATTAAAATCGAAGCAAGTCATGGTATGGTTTTCAATCCAGCTTTAATATTATTGTTTTGTTTCTTGACAGATTGGCTACATTTACTTAAATTTACGATTTACTTCATTAATTTCATAAGAGAGTTAAGTTTTTGGGTTTGATAGCACCTAAAAACTTAAAAAAAATATGTTTTAAAAATGATTGCACAACTTTCTCCATTCAGTATAAACAACCATCTAACAAGGTTTGTATAACCTTGACCTAAAACATTTTCCACAAAGAATCTAGAAAAATAAAATATAATCTAAAGGAAAAGTTTTCAGAAGTTAATAAACATTTAAATGAAATATCCTCTATGAATAATGTTATTATAAATTCAAATAAATTTGACGTATATAGTATTTTGTTTACTGTAAAACGTAAAAACAAATAAATGAAATATGAATCAAACGCAGTTTGATTTTTCCAATAATGCTCAACTTAAAAGTTTTTTTTACAATACCATTGTCTGCCAAGCAGATAGTAGAATTTTTTTTATTCTTTTGACCTTTTTCAAACAAGTTTTAATTTATTTTTATATAATATTTCCATTTTTTCGCCTTTTGTAAGTAATTTAAAATATCAAGTTTTTCATATATAATATGAGGATCACAAATCTTAACAGCAACCGGTGCAATTCTAATTCATTGCTCCATTTGGCTTTTAATTTTATTGCACATGCCACAGAAAAAGCACAGCACTCCTTGGCATTAGCTAAAAACTTTTAGATACAAGTTAAAGATCCCTTCACAATGAACTTAACTACTACAAAATGAAGGCCTCCCGATGGAAATCAGTCTGGTTAGGCGTTATTTTTGGCCTGGCGAGTGGGTCACTGGTTGTCTGGGTAATGACCACTGCACTCAATAACTAAACCTTTTCTTCCTATCGGCCACCATTATTTAGGATTGACACCTTTAGTGCAGGCAAGAGACTAAACTGTGGCACATCTTTAATTCTGCATCCTTTTCAAATATAGATGAACCACCAAGGCAACAAGGGTTCAGAGTGTCACCCTCCGTCCGAACACTAACCACCATCAGTGTCACTTAACTGTGGCCATTTAACATGCTTTAACGGTTGATTAACTACAACTAGTATGTCTGCTACTCCTGGTTCTACAAAGATGCCTCAGCACACTTGCAATCATTGGCTAATAAATATCAAAGTGCAAACGAGTAAGGTATTTTAGAAAAAGAAGAATAATAGAATAATGTTTTATGGCAAATAAAACTATTTATTTGCCATATCTAGAATATATAATTTTTAAAATTTTATTTACTGCATTTATGAGTACTTTTGTTTTTAATTTTCTTTGTATTGTAGGCCTGTAGACAATTTTTAATGCAACTATAATGTCGACGTTGAAAGTTTGATCTGAACCTGGAACTGACAAATACCAGGAAATTTTTTGATTCATTTCTTCTTCGCACCTGATATCTTTATATAAGATACGTGACTTTACACGTTGATTTAACATGGCACACCTATTTAAAAAACACACCTAAATATTTTACTTCAAATGATCATGATATTATAAAATCCAATAATGAAATCATTGATCTAGTGTAGTCTAGTGTTTACAATGATTGGTTTGACGATGTGAGTTGAATATGGACGTTTAATATTTAATTTAGACGCATAGAAAACAAAGTTAGTAAAACAAGAGTAGAAATAAGTAAAGTGACTACTAGAATTGTTTTCTAAACTTGTGCAGCTCGTGATTATATAACGGCTTCACTTTATCAATTGTTTTCAGTGTTTTTTAATGTACTACAGTGAAAACTAACCAAAACTCAGATGCAAGGAGGAAACTTTTCTTAGGTTTTTTAAACACTCTATCAGAGATTTGCTGTGATCTAATAGATTCGGACATCTTGTTCTTCCAAAAAAGTCCAAATTTATAGATACATGTCATACTTCTAGACTTTTTGTGGTTCTAGACACATGTGTTTCACAATATTCAGTAACGAAAAACCTACTTTATCATGTATCTAGTAATATTTGAATACCAGTAGAGGTGCAAAGTGAAATTTTTATGACAATTAATTATAATATAATTTATAACAAACTAACAACAAAGAGGAAGTTGTGACTTCCCTTGCGTGTTCTAGGTTCGAGTATCTTTCTGGTCATATTTAAGTAATTATATAATTTAACTGTTATATTATATAATTTAAATATAATTAATGGTTTTTCTCAATCATGTGATAATTTTTTATGTGATTCGAAAGGTTTTGGTTTTTATATATTTTGTCGTATCAAAGTGTGTTTTAGTTTGATTATAATTACTGTCCACGAGACATAGAACACGTGGTATTCTATCAAATCTGGAAACTAATTAGACAGATAATCTAGAAACTAATTCCTCTTCCAAGAAGAACAGTCAGAACAGTGGAACAAATTATTCATAATGTCTTGAAAGTCGGAGTTACAAATGACCGCGAGACAATCGTATTTTCATCTCTGCAAGTACTTATACACATTTTGTGGATTATTTAAGATGTTTGAAAGTATTAATAAGCAAAAATGAATAAAAATGTATTCAGATTAATGGTCGGAACAAAAGTTATCGTAAAATATTAAATAAGTGGTTATTGATGATATTGCTGCTGCAGTTTTCAGTCATATTCGATTTTGCCATATTCAAATAATGACATTGATATCTGGTTTAGTAAAATAAGTTGTGGTCAGAAAAGGAAGACTTCAGTCTAGTTGAGCAAAGTGCAATAGTCAGTGAGTGACAAGTAGCAGCTGCGTGTTACTTTTCAAAGCAATAGCTGGAGACCACGACATCTAATAGTAGGTAAGGAACTGCTTTATAACGCCATTCCCGAAGCTGGTAATTATCTCCTTGTTTCCTGACCAGCGATTATGCATACTAATAGACAACCAAAGCCGTAGATTATGACAGATCAGTCGGCACTCTGTAATTTCAATATATTTCAAATTCATCACATTTACAGTGATTACTGAGAAAATATTTATTCATAATAAAAAAAATTTTTTTTTTTACATTATAGTCATATTATTTAAACTGCCCGGTAACTTTTTTCTATGCTCAGTTTTATTATACTTCTGCAAATTTATATGCTGAAATATATTAAACACCTGGAAATTTAACGGCATTGATAAATATAAATAGATATCATGGGATTTCTCGTAATGTGGTACAATTATCATCCACTCTATCTACGAAAATATAATTAACGCTTCTTAATGGATTTACGATTATATTAACAACTTGAGTACATAACCACAAAGAGTTAATTAAATATACATATATCATTAATCACACCGTCTTAACACCTCTATATTGCCTGTGCAGTCGTTTGGCCGTTTCAGGAGCGTGTACATCTTCAAAAGCAACGACAATTGTCAAAAAAAAAAACTCCACGAAAAGCACACAAAGTAAAAGGGGTTGAAACATTTATTAGTTGACATATATTAGCTTCTAGGGCCTTAACAATATCAATCTATGATTCAGATCAGTGGCCTTATGATGAGTGATCAATTATGTGCAAAATTGTCTACGCAGTTGATCATAATGTGCTAATATATTTTGGATTAAGTTGGAGGGAACTTATTAAACCATGATGAAAGCAGGAGTTTACAAAGGGGCGAGGTTATGCATTGCCGTAGTTCATGTCATAGTTGATAATCTCAATAATATTTGGACTCTCTAGATTTACCATATATCCTTCTGGTCAACGGCTTCATTTGTCATATGCTACTTAATTTATACGTTTTAATTTTAATTACCAATTTATGAACAATTAAATTTGTAAATACTGATTACAAATACTGATAACTATCTAATGTAGCATAATTTTACGTATGAAAAAAAAAGTAATATTTGAATAAAAAATATATTCATAAAGTTGTTTATGAAAACTGCAGTCAAAACACATATTATTTAAATTTAGTGTAAGATGTTTAATTACAAAGTTATTTCATAGACTATCGGTAAACGTTTTTATTAAAATTCGTGAAAAATTATTAAGAAACACACTGATGATCAATTGAATGACTTAATTTATTTTATTCTTACTTTGTGCATCTTTAGTCAAAAGTGACAAAAATGTGAGGATTACAATCTATTAAATGACTATATATATGGAATTTAGTAGTTGTCCTCTTTAGTGTAATATATTCTCCTCTATTATTGAAAACTCATGAAATTATTGTAATGAAAGTCTCATATTAAGACAGTACTTTACAGGAAATTATAATTTTTTAGAATAACTTTGACAACTTGTCTGTCAAATATGAATAGTATTTGACAAACATTGGGTCGTAAAAGAATTGACAAAATTCCGTCGATAGACATGAAACCAGATACAAGCTAGCAGATATATTTAAAATGACTTCAAAAGATCTCAGAACTTGTCTCTTGGGTCCCCAACAATATATATTTCTACTTATTTTATATTTACTTGACAAATTTAATTTACTTGACAAAGAACGATGTGATGTCCCTGACCAAAAAAACAAATGCAGTCACGTGTACAACTCTGAAATTTATAGGTTTGCGCAATATTTGATGCAAGAGTTTTAAAATGGTAATCTTTTTGCAAATCATATTAACTTGCTGAAAACATTGAAACGTTTTTTTGTAAAAAAAAACATGTAAGTAATAAAATACGTTCATTAGATTCTGAAACAAAAAATTCTAAGCTAAGCTAAATCTGATACGAAGGCCAAATGGGATTATTCAAAGGTGAGTTTTGTGTTTTTAAGACCATATTACCTTCTCCAGTCCAATATTAATGAGTGTTTATTATAGTATATTAGATAAAAGTATAATTTTTGTATGCATTTTTGATATTCTGTTGTGGGTAATTTAGAGAAAACATATTTACTTAATTCATACAATTTGATATAATGTGTGCTCCATTCATTTTATAGTTAGCCAAACTATACCTAATTATAGAGTTGGCCAAAAATATACCTTATTCATCCGTATGGAGTTATTTTTCTGATCAAATGTATTATGGCTTTTGACCACTATTGTGTTTGCAATCTTTCACATTAAATTGGGAAACTGATCTCTTCTATTACCGAAAAAGTATGACTTTTTCGTCTACTATAGAACTTGTTTTAAACTAATTACCAAAATTTCAATTCTCTAGAATTTTCCCATATTCTATTTTACTTAAAGAATGCTGCCTGTCTTGGCTATATGAGCTATTCTGGGAATAATATAAATTTGATAATGACATGGTGTTACCTGTTGTGTGTTTACACACTATTAGATTTATTAGCCCACTCCACACACACGTACACACAAATATATATCCATTCTAATATACATCAGTTATACTTTTGGACCCCAATAACGGACAAACCCGCTAATGTGGTTTGGCCATGACTACAATGTTTGCCAGACAAATTTGACACGTTTAAAGATTTGTTACTCTCAAAATGACGACAAGCCAAACGATTAGATTGGTTGTCTTTTTCCTGATTTGTGATAAAAAGAATACCATTGCTCATATTTTTAAAACATTAGTCAAAACATCAAAAACATTTTCTTAATTCTATCTAGTTTCTATTAACAAATAAATTATAATTGCATTTAAAATACATGGAAGTACGTCATTTCCAGAAATCAGTAACTCTGATATAACATAAAATAAAAATAATAAGAGATCCCTATAAAGGAAAAAAAAAATATCCTATCAAAATAGAAGGTGACAATCAATATGAACTTTTCGAAAGATAAAAATAATGTTCTTCAAGTTTCACCAAGGAGCATATTAGTCGCTTGTATTATCGGCAAGAGAATGAAGTTGTCAGGTGTATTTGTCAAAAAGAAAGATATACCTGGCTTTATCTCTGTTCCCCTCAACAATAATAAGCTCTGACTTTTCTTCTTTCTGTAATTTCATTTCTCAGACAGCCAAAAGCCTTTCTATATTGTTTGTTCCTTTGAACAAACATCAAAGATTCTACCTTTTTTTTTTTATCTTTTAATGACTTCATATATTAAACAAAGCTCAAGACTTTAATAAAAAGAAGAAATATCAATTGAAAGTAATGCAAAAAAAATATATAATTTGATTCAATGCAAATTGTTAACTTCTGGTTAATAAATGTGCTCGTTAACTTGAATTCTGTGGAATCCTTGTTTCAGTTCTGTTGCTTTATCTATCTATTGCTGCTGTAGACACCTCTTTCTACCATATTTAATTATGTCTACTCCTGGGGTTCACGCCTCCTTTCTCTAAGTACACAGTTAATTCTTATCTAACTGTTTTGACGATTTTCTTACTTAGTCAAGCCAACCATTATACTTTATGATAATGTATTCATTTTATTTACATTGGCCTTGCATTAATGCATAATGTTTTCAAAATTAATTTAGTCCAATCTAATATTAATATTTGGTCCTATTGCTTTACTAAAGAAAGTATAAAATCATAAAAAAGGTTTTATTTCTTTTTTTCGATTATTTCTGTGTACTTGGATGGGTGGGAGAGTCAACATACACACACATACACTCGCCCTCACATGCGCACACACAAACTAAACCGTTTGATGGATCCAAATAATATTTTAACCAAAAAAGAACTCTACAATATAGATGTAGGTTACTGTTTTTCGTCATTGTTATGTTATGAAAATGTCTCTTTTCGACTAAAATTTGCTGTTAGATAAAATTTCTCGCAAACTTGTATTCCTAAATTGTTGAAAATGTGAGAAAAATCTGTAACAAATAGCAGCGTTAACTCAAAATAAGTCAGAACTTTTAACAACTATTTGGTCTGAGTGATATTGAAATATGGAAAAGTTACTTTTCATTTTTTTTTTCAGTACAAAATGGCTACAAATTTAAGCCACTTTTCCTCTGATTCAATTGAATTCAAATTTTGTGTTAGGTATTGTCCAATATTTTATAGTCGTATATACTAGAAGGGCATTAAATACTAAAAAGGATAGTTATTAAGTTACATCCTTATAAACATTAGCTTTTAGTAAATAAACATTTTTATGAGATACATAATATCTATCAAAAGGGAAAATTAACAAAACCAGCTCCAAGAATTATGGTTGACAGAAATGTGCCTAAAGCTTCAAGAAGTGACTCTGCCAACTCCTTGAAGATAGAAGGACTGTTTGCCCAAAATTCTTTCGAATCCATTAAATCAGCACTGATATATCCAGATCTGATGTCTTAATCCAGGAGCTATGGGATGTATTAAAAAAATATTTAAAGCCAGAATAATTTACTAAGTATTGTATAGTCGAAAAGTGGAAGTCGATTGTGACCACAAGGGGGGTGTCATCACGGAGGTGTGCTAATGCTCTTATTCTGGATGATTAGTTTTTAATAACCTAATTGATTCTCTAAATAAGGAAGGTTGCGATGCCCAAGGGTATTCACATGTTCTTGTTACTCGTATTACAAGAAGAGGAATACTTAATGGTATTGAATTCCAGCTTAAGCAGTTTGTTCTCAAAATCGGTGAAACATAAGCGAAGAAGAAATGTCTTGACATAAATCCCTCATAAATAGTCCTTATACCTTTCTAATTATCAATTAAATATACTCATTATTAATTAATAATATACGTTGGATTATTATATGATTTATATATATTTTATTTATGTAATCATATATCAATATATTGGATAATGAATTTATATATTTATATAAATTGTTTAATTTGTAATTTTTGTAAATTATTATTGTGAATTTAATAAAAGATTTAACTAAACGAAACTTGAACATAACTAAATTAAACCTAACTAAAAAGAAACTTGAGAGATTTTCAATAATTGAAAAGGTCAGTTATGAGTTAAAATGAAAAAAAAAAAACTAACTTGTGATTGCTTCTGAAATCTGGTAGATATTGATACTGGCCACGCCGTTTGACGAATCATAATGAAATTATTTGTAAAAATAGTTTCTTTTAGGAGGATTGGCTGTATACTTTCTTAGTCAAAATTAGTTTTACGTAAAGGGGCATTTTATTATTTCAGATTCCTGTTTTTTCCTTAATAGCTCACTACAGGAGCATTACATTTTGTAAAAAAAAAGACCTAAGATATAAAAATAAAATGATAGTGTGGTATAAAAAATCAAGAATTATGATTACTATATATAGCTCTAAATAAGGTCATGGAGCTCTAAAAACTCAACTTGGAATAGTGGTATTTATTATTTTAAGTGATAACTCTAGTAGACGTGTTTATATGGACTTGGAAATATTTTATCAGCAGTGAGTCGAAAAGAGTTGTTATTTTAAAGTTTGATTTAAGAAAGTTGAAAACCTTTTAAACAGTTCATATAATATGCAAGACTAGTAGAATTCTTAAAAGTATAAAAGCAGACGTAAATCAAACGTATAAAGTAAAACCTGCCTAAAACGGAACGTAATCCTTCCAGTTTTTTTCTCTGCTTCCACAGGTTTTTGTTTTGCAAGGGGGTTTATTTTAATAAAACAAAGTTGTAAAAAAACATTACCTCCTCGAGGTAAGATGAACGAAATATTTTAATAAAGTTTGTACTGCATTAAAAGAATAATATGAAATATTTAATAGTATTTCCAATGTAATACGTTATATATTAATATATTACATCAAATTGCATCATATCTCCTAGCTTTTCTCCTGACATATCTTTCAAAGTGCATTGATGCATTTTTCTCGAGTGAAAGATGTACTCTTTTCATTGGATCTTCAATTAACTCTAGAAGTTCTTGAATGTTCTTGGAAGTAGAAAATTTCTGAAGATTGCTCTTTACAGATGGCAATGACTAAAATTATGTATTTCAAGTTTTCTTCAGTTCCTTTATTGTTTCTTCTGTGTGTTTATGCCTGTACATGTGTTTTAAGCAGCAATATCTGTTGCACTTTGAATACCTTCATTTATAACAAGTTTATTATGACAACAAAGTTATTGCTGTAACTAGCAGTAATAATAATAAAGATGTTGTTAAAATTCTCAATAAATTTGAGTCATATAACAAAGAAATACAATACGAATACAGTGTATGATAAAATATATAAAGAATATAATGAATATAATATTTTATGTTATAAAAAAAAAAAATTCTTTACATATAATATTTCATAAAGATTATTCATAAAACTCCAAAAAAGTTTAATACCTTTTCCCTAATACAACAAAGCAACCCGAAATAGTCAGTATATTATGTATATTAGTGATGTGGTTATGTAATAGATTCGTAAATTATAAGCTGAGATTAATTTATTCCGACTTCGCATTGTTAGTCTGTCCGTGGAAACTTCTAATAAATTACAAAGCTACTCGTGGCCCCTTGGGCACGGTTTCTATATTTTACAGTAATTTTTTTTTAAATATAAATTACCATTTGATAGATAAATGTATATAATTCTATAACATAGTGACTTTGTTTCGCTAACTTTGTAACTGCGTTATAATAGGATTTTCTTTCAGCTAGCACCACTGTGGACAACGGGGAATACCTGTAAGGTAAAGCATCTACTAAAAAGAAGAAAAGATTAATACATTTATTGTATTTTTATATCTAGGAAGCAACACTGAGAGCAACAATTTTTTTATAGCATTTTATCTATATAAATAATGTGTAACACTCTGTTCAAAAATGGTAACTACAAATTCTAGTTTGTCGTAAGAGAGGAATTAGCTTCATACAGAATATTTTTTTGCTAACATTTGTCTTCAGTAGTTTGCTTGCAATTAAAAAATCAAGCACTATCCTCAAAGATTTAGTACTTTAATAGACTTACTCACTGGGTAAGTGTCGCTATAATTTATTTTACTGGATTTCATATGTCAGATAAATTATCACTTTAAAAGATAAAATTAATTATTAAATTCAATGCACTTCATTCTTTTCGACAGTTGGAAGCAATCTGTTATAGTAGGAAAGTTCTTCCAATCTTACAAGAAGGCATAGTATTTTTGTTTTTTACCTGTTTTCCAGAGTCACTGTTGCCCAGTGAGATAAACGTTACTTAGAGAGAATAGATACTAACATAAGCTACTTCCTTTCTTTAACAGAGGTTGAAGTAAGTAGTTTCCTTTCAGTAGTGACACAGGTATACTTCTGTTTAAACAGATATAATGAAATTTGAACATTCTTCATTAAGCTAACGACTATATTATTGTTATTATTTTAGGAACCAATCTCATACACAAATGCTTTGAATATCAATATCAAATTATACTAATTTATGTTTTTATTATACGTATGCTTTGATATTATATATAAATTTTCACAAATATGTTTAATAACCTAATACTATCTTTTATGAATATATATTTGAGTCAATTTATGTTTGATTAAATGGAATGAGTTATAATTTCATTTCTGATTAATTCATTTTTAATTGTGCCATCAAGTAACTTATAGTATTGACTTACACTTGGAAATTATAAGAAAAACCAGAGTACGAGAGAGAATTATACGATGAAGAAAGTTAGGGATGTAGTGAGGAGGAAGAAGACGGAGGGAGTCCAGATGTATGAAGAGAGGGCGTAATAAATGATGGGAAGAAGACGCGCAGAGTTTTAGCTCAGTTAGATGAATACGAAATCACCAGTTACCTTGGGTTGTTATTAGTATACATATAATATCACAGAAACATATGTTGTAGAAGTTTTTCTAGGTGGACTCCTCGTTCGTACTAATATTTTCTTCTCAAGTAAGTCTTTCCTGCAACTCACCAACGATTATATATTATTTTATAATTATATAAGATTATATAATTATATAAGATTATATTATAATGTATTATTGCTATTTTAAATCTTATTCTATATACAATAAAATACCATTCATAAGTTTCTAGTATTTTTAACAAACAATATATTTTTTTCTTTTGATCTTTGGAATGAACAAAGTTTTTGACTGAATATAAGTTAGCCTATAAATGAAACGATAGCAGAGAGAAGTAACACAGATAGGCGGGTGGGGTTGTATGAGGCACCAGTTAGACTGTTATGACATCATTAGAGCAGAATAGGACCATAACGCTAACAACTCCCTCTATACATGATGCCGATTCCCCAAAACTAGCCTCTTCTGTAGTACATATCAGTGCTAAAATACTTGCGTTTTTGTTCAGATAGGCTTCACCAAGGCTACCCTCAGGGTGAAGATAGTTCGTTTAAATCGTTTCCTATATATAAACGTCTAATAACTGAGGCCAAGCTGATCTTCAACTTCACTGGAAGATATCCGATAACCCAACTCAGCACAGCTCTCTTTATTGCCTTATAACCATGAGCTAGTCCTGTTCTTGTCAACAACAAGTCAACTAAAAGCTCACAGTATTAAGTTTACTTTCTTTTGTCTGTTATCTTTATATTTTTCATCCATTATCAGATTTCTTTCTTAATAACCTAACATTATAACTTATTTTTCCAATATGTTCCTGTAAATGAAATGTGCTCAAACATGTGAATATTTGAATCTGGATAATTCGATGTATCCAGGATAGCATTGAGTTAAAAAATATTCATGTGTGCCAGCTATAAAGCAAAACATTTGAAACACACGTATCTACTGATTTACAACCAAAAACAGCTCGTCACAGAAGAATTGAAATAAGCAGTCCTGTTGATAATAAAATCACACAATGTGATGTAAAACATTCAGAAAAACAATTTCTTTTAGATATGAATAACCACTATAAATAAGCTCCTTTGTAGAGAAGTAAGAAGTATAAATTATTATTATATAATTCAGAGAATTTTACGTTAGTAATGTCATTTATATGTGTTTAATATTTTAAAATAAAACCGCATTTACCATTTGATCTAGAAATGTGACTGAAAGTTGATATTAATTTGTGGTATGCCTGATCGCTCTGACTTCATATCCTTTTATTCACTTACACACTCATACGAACGGACACACACACACACACACACAAACAGACACATACACACACACACACACACACACACACACACTCACACACATACAAAGAGGAGAGGGAGAGAGAGAAAGTGTGAGAGACATATGTCTGTCTCACACCCACACAGATACACTCTCATGCGCACACAGAAACACGTACACTGTATTTAACAGAGGTTTTTATGTAACAAATTCTCCCTATTATTGATTTACTTTTGATTTAATCCTTTTTAATGTTTAATAACATCGCCGTCAACTATTTAGTTTTCCAAAGAATAATCCTTTTAGTAAACATTTGTATACTTTACATTACTTCATTTTAGTTGTATACATTTTCATTTCATATGACAACTTTATTTATTTAATTTAATGTATTTTCTACTTATAATTTGGCAGTACTGCGTTATAGCAAGAAAGTTCACTTAAATCTTTAAATTTGAATCACTGATAGCAATATTTGTAATTAAACTATCTAGAAAATATTATCCCTACCTAGCCCTCAATTTATTCACACGGAAGGTGAATAAATCTGAGGTCGTCGTCCCTTGGAGAGGACGTTAAGCTGTCAGTTTCAAATCTGTACGATGTCAGGTACTCGTTAAAGATCCCTATTCGAAATGTACTGGAGTTAGGCAAAATTTAGGACTCCCAATGTAGAATCTGTAGAATCACCGATTAAACAAAACCGGTAAACGGCTGACGTTATGATTCGCTAGAGGATCGGTTTAAACAATAAAAAAAAAATCTAGGAAATAAAAGGAACTCTCTTCAATGTAGTATAATTTAATATCCTATCGGTCACACTGTAATTGTAAATTTCATCTATACAGTGAAGATAGAATTCAAAAGGAGTACAAACGTTCAAAAAGAATATCCACAAAGTTTCACTGAGAAAGATAAGAAGTAATCTATTTGAGTGTATTCCCCCTTTAACTAGGTTACACAGAGCAAAACAGTCAGCACTCTTTGTATAAATAGACTATTGTGCTTTTTTGCAAGCTAACTTTCATTTTTTACTACAATTGAAATTTTTTTTCTGCTATCATCCTTTAATTAATTTCCATTTAGATTTTTTACTTTACTATAAGTAAAGTATAGTGATCGTGAAAAAATTCGATCTCGAGATTTTGATGGAATTACATGTTTTGAGGTCCCAGAAGTCGTTTTATGACGTTTTTACGATGATGTCTGTGTGTGTGTGGGTGGGTGGGTGTGTGGGTGCGTGTGTTAGCATTGCTTGTTACCACGCTACGGTCCAGAATCTTTGATGGATCAAGTTGATATTTTACACAAAAATGGGCCCCATAAAGACGAAGATCCCTATTGTTTGGGAAGAATTATGCATGATGGGAAAGTCACTTTTTTTGCCAAAAACCGTTTTTTTTAAAACATTTATTTCTCCAAAACTTTTAACCCTAGAGTTTTGAAATTTTGACATTATCTTTGAAGTTACAAAAGCAACAAACGAAAAATATATTCAGAATTTTAAAACAACGGGAAATATTTTTTTTTTAATAAAATGTAAAAATTTTGACTTATAATTCAATCTCAAACCTTGTGAGAGCGATACAAGCCATACCGTTTGGCGGATCAAAATTAAACTATGCCTAAAAATAGAACATTATGTGGAGAATGAGTTGAGATATTTTTTTTTAAAATTACAATCGCTAAAGGGGCGTTACAGTACGGTTTCTGTTTTCAGAAAATGTTTTTTTGACGCTAAACGGCTTATTAAAAAATAATGAAAATTTGACCAAAAATAAAACCAAAAATTAGCAATTCACAAAAAAAAAATCATGAAGTTTCAATTACGGGAAACAGCAATAACGCTATAAAAACTGTTTGTTTATCCTAGACTAAGGGATCACCTGCTATACTTGTCGAATTTTTTATATTTTTTTACATTGTTTACATTGACTTAGAAATTTTTTGAGCGAATCCACTGAGATAAGATTGATATTTATAAGGGAACAATTTAAATTGTTCATTGACTTATATGAGATGTAAGAAGAATAATATTGTGCTGGAAAATGATAACACTCACTCAGAAAAAATTTATATATATGTTATTTGACAAAGGGGAAGGAAAAAGATCTTATTAAATACTAAGAAGCCTTATATCATTCCCAGTATAATAATTTTGTAAAAAACCAAAAATGTAAAAGATAATTCAAAATTGAAATCTTTCGTTTAGAGAATAATAAATGTAATTATCGTACATCTTTAATTAACAAATCACCTTAAAACAACATTTTCTTCGCAGTTTAAGATGTTTTTCAGAGAAAAAAAGGGTATTTTCCTGTTTTAATTTTGAAAATTTTACTTTAATATTCAATGTAGATGGATGTCAAGTAAACGATGTAAGAAATCTACTGGCAATTGAACAATAGCCATGTTCTCTTGTAGGATAATATTTCGTATCAAGAAATGTTCACTTTGGTTTTTCAAAAATGTTATTACTGCTGTAGTTATACTAATGAAATTATTTGCAAATAATAAATTATTTGTGATGTACAAAAATAAGCTTATAAATTGATATGTCCTTCAATCACTATCTGTACTACCTCAAGAATGAAATGCTTATAATTATATCCAATTTAGATATTTATGTTATGCTTAAATGAGACGTTATATTTTATATACTCAAGAAATTTGGCATTAGGTTACTTATAGTAAAGTAGAGTGTAGGCCACTCCAGATTTTTTTTAATTTCATTCATGTTTATCAATATTGTACTTCACGGTTTGCGTAAGATACGCTAAGTCTTATCATAAGTCTTATTAACGCTATAGTCTATTTCCAAATTTTTGAACTTTTGTTTACAGCTTGGATATAAAAATCGCTTGTTTCTGATAATTAACTTAGTTAATTGCTCTTTCTAAGTTTGTATGTGAAATAACTTAAGAAACTTATAAATTTTGTTTTTATCCAGTAAGAAAGGGACATATAAATCAATATCTAATGAGGTTGTTTCAGCGTTGAAAGACAGCATTCTCAAATAAAATAAATGCATGATGTTTTAGTCGAATCTATCGTAAAAAACATATATTTTCTTAGCAATATGATCAAAGCTTATTCTGTTACAAAATGGGAATTATACATGAAAACGCTCGTGTTCGGAGGCAGTTTTAGCATATAATAAAACTAAATTATTCGTTCTAGAATACAACTAACTCAAGTTTTAAAAAAAATACTATTTTTTTCTAAATACAGTAGGCTACAAATGTATCACTAATGAAGACGATACGTGCTAAGTGCTGTTCGCAGTGCAAAGCATTACATGTTGCTTTGTACCAGTGCTCGCATTAGACACGCCCTATATTTCCTAGCCAAGTTTCAACTTACTTAAACTTACTTAGCAACTTCGTCGCGATTCCGGTTCATCACTTTGAGGCTGTCGAATTCCAAGTTAACGTCGTATATTCTTAATATATTTTGCACTAAGAATTTCTTGCAGTTTTACATTTAATATAAATTTCTTCTTTAGCTTTGTTCGACTTAACTAATAATAATGACATGAAAATGTTTTAAATAACAGTAATCCTGGTGTGAAAGGTTGTAAAACTTCAATTTATCTCATTTAGAACTATTACTCTATACCAACTTTATACGGATTAATAAAAAAATAATATCAATAATTAATTTGATGGTCTTTGCAATATCTTTTTTGACGTTTGTAGATATATTTTTTGTCTATATTGTAAAGTATTTGTGCTTTATTTTAAGTGAAAAGAAATTTGTAGGAATTAACTTCTTAAATCATATGAAAATAATTTATACGACCATTTACAGATTATTTATGAAATTATAATGTGAGAATGAATTAATAAAAGATTTTACAATCAGGAGTGCTATTAATTAAACTTTGATTATTAATTTCACGGAATGAAGCTCCAACTAGTGAAACATTATGAGGTCTTACAGTAGAAAAATTTTATCGATGGGAATATATGTTTCACTGAGAAGTGGATGCCAAATGAACCACATGGTTTTTAATGTCAATTATAAATCACAGTTTTAGCTCGCCAATACTTAGTTAACGCTAGGTTTTCAATAATCACTACGTTACGCAGACAGTATGTTGGTTAAACCCTAATTGACTCTGGTAAAACTTTTCATGTTTACTTATTTGCAGCGCTGGTAATTTAGGCTAAGACAGATTATGAGTTCATAAACAGTTTATGAGTTTATGTTTATGAGTTCATAAACTGTAAGCAGTTTACTAGATCGGCTCAGAAATTAGAAAATCAACTGTCAGAACATGTTTTGAACATGGGCTCTCCAATATCTCCGGTTCTTGCTAACATAGTAATGGTTGAATTACTAAAGTATTGAAAAAGTGAGTTAGGCTCAATAGTAAAATTCATGAAACTCTAATCTAATTATTTAAAAAGAGAATTGGATAATGTTTTAAAGGTATTTAATTCATATCATAATCGACTTAAATTTACATGTGAGATAGAAAAAGATGGCATTCTCCCATTCCTGGATATAAGAGGAGAAAATGGTAATATTTTAACCGATTGGTACACGAAACCTACCACTGCTGAAAGAATTCTGAATTATTATTCTTCCCATCCTATGAATCAGAAATTAAATTGCGTTAAGAATATGGTGAAAAAAGTTGTAGAAGTAGGTTCATCATGCTACTTAATAAAAATAAGAAAAGGGTAAAAGAGTTACTACAGAAAAATAATTATCCAGGAAATTTGATTGAACCTTTTTGGTCAAAATATTTAAGGCAACAACAAGAGCCAGAAAATGATACAAATTGGACTTAGATGTTGAAGATATAAAGTTTTTTAAATGTCTATATGTTGAAGGATTGTCGCAACCAATTAAAAAAGTTTCAAAAGACACTTACCTTAACTTAATTTAGCATTTTATAGGAAAAGAAAAGTGAAATCGTTATTTTTGAATATAAAAGAGAAGATTCCAAAGGAATTAAAGAGTAATATTATATACGCAATAAAGTGCAAAGACTGTAACAAAGTTTATTATAGAGAAACTACTCGTTTTCTAAAGGAAAGGACTTACCAGCAATGTTATTCTATAAGAAAAATCTGGAGTGGCCTACACTCTACTTTACTATAAGTAACTTAATGTCAAATTTCTTGAGTATATAAAACATAACGTCTCATTTAAGCATAACGTAAACATCTAAATGGGATATAATTATTAGCCTTTCATTCCTGATGTAGTACAGATAGTGATTGAAGGACATATCAATTTATAAGCTTATTTTTGTACATCACAAATAATTTATTATTTGCAAATAATTTCATTAGTGTAACTACAGCAGTAATAACATTTGTGAAAAACCAAAGTGAACATTTCTTGAAACGATTTATTCTCCTACACGAGAATGGCTTTCGTTCAAACAGCCAGTGGATTTCTTACATCGTTTACTTGGCATCCTTCTACATTGAATATTAAAGTAAAATTTTAAGATTTAAAACAGGAAAATACCCTTTTTTTCTCTGAAAAACATCTTAAACAGCGAAGAAAATGTTATTTTAAGGTGCTTTGATAATTAAAGATGTACGATAATTACATTTATTAATCTCTAAATGAAAGATTCCAATTCTGAATTATCATTTACATTTTTGGTCTTTTATAGAATTATTATACTGAGAATTTTAATCTTTAAATAATAATAATAATAAGCTTCTTAGTATTTAATAAGATCATCTTCCTTCCCCTTTGTCAAATAACATATATACGAATTTTTTCTGAGTGAGTGTTATTATTTTCCTGCACAATATTATTCCTCTTACATCTCATATAAGTCAATAAATAATTTAAATTATTCCTTTATAAATATCAATAATATCTCAGTGGATTTGCTAAAAAAATTTCTAAGTCAATGTAAACAATGTAAAAAAATCTGGAGTGGCCTACACTCTACTTTACTATAAGTAACTTAATGTCAAATTTCTTGAGTATATAAAACATAACGTCTCATTTAAGCATAACGTAAACATCTAAATGGGATATAATTATTAGCCTTTCATTCCTGATGTAGTACAGATAGTGATTGAAGGACATATCAATTTATAAGCTTATTTTTGTACATCACAAATAATTTATTATTTGCAAATAATTTCATTAGTGTAACTACAGCAGTAATAACATTTGTGAAAAACCAAAGTGAACATTTCTTGAAACGATTTATTCTCCTACACGAGAATGGCTTTCGTTCAAACAGCCAGTGGATTTCTTACATCGTTTACTTGGCATCCTTCTACATTGAATATTAAAGTAAAATTTTAAAATTTAAAACAGGAAAATACCCTTTTTTTCTCTGAAAAACATCTTAAACAGCGAAGAAAATGTTATTTTAAGGTGCTTTGATAATTAAAGATGTACGATAATTACATTTATTAATCTCTAAACGAAAGATTCCAATTCTGAATTATCATTTACATTTTTGGTCTTTTATAGAATTATTATACTGAGAATTTTAATCTTTAAATAATAATAATAATAAGCTTCTTAGTATTTAATAAGATCATCTTCCTTCCCCTTTGTCAAATAACATATATACGAATTTTTTCTGAGTGAGTGTTATTATTTTCCTGCACAATATTATTCCTCTTACATCTCATATAAGTCAATAAATAATTTAAATTATTCCTTTATAAATATCAATAATATCTCAGTGGATTTGCTAAAAAAATTTCTAAGTCAATGTAAACAATGTAAAAAAATCTGGAGTGGCCTACACTCTACTTTACTATAAGTAACTTAATGTCAAATTTCTTGAGTATATAAAACATAACGTCTCATTTAAGCATAACGTAAACATCTAAATGGGATATAATTATTAGCCTTTCATTCCTGATGTAGTACAGATAGTGATTGAAGGACATATCAATTTATAAGCTTATTTTTGTACATCAATAATAATTTATTATTTGCAAATAATTTCATTAGTATAACTACAGCAGTAATAACATTTTTGAAAAACCAAAGTGAACATTTCTTGAAACGATTTATTCTCCTACAAGAGAATGGCTTTCGTTCAAACAGCCAGTGGATTTCTTACATCGTTTACTTGGCATCCTTCTACATTGAATATTAAAGTAAAATTTTAAAATTTAAAACAGGAAAATACCCTTTTTTTCTCTGAAAAACATCTTAAACAGCGAAGAAAATGTTATTTTAAGGTGCTTTGTTAATTAAAGATGTACGATAATTACATTTATTAATCTCTAAACGAAAGATTCCAATTATGAATTATCATTTACATTTTTGGTCTTTTATAGAATTATTATACTGAGAATTTTAATCTTTAAAATAATAATAATAATACGCTTCGTAGTATTTAATAAGATCATCTTCCTTCCCTTTTGTCAAATAACATATATACGAATTTTTTCTGAGTGAGTGTTATTGTTTTCCTGCACAATATTATTCCTCTTACATCTCATATAAGTCAATAAATAATTTAAATTATTCCTTTATAAATATCAATTTTATCTCAGTGGATTTGCTCAAATAATTTCTAAGTCAATGTAAACAATGTAAAAAAATATAAAAAATTCGACATGTATAGCAGGTGATCTCTTAGTCTAGGATAAACAAACAGTTTTTATAGCGTCATTGCTCTTTTCCGTAATTGAAGCTTCATGAATTTTTTTTTATGAATTGCTAATTTTTTGTTCCATTTTTGTTCAAATTTTCATTATTTTTTAATGAGCCGTTTCGCGTCAAAAAATCATTTTCTGAAAACAGAAATCGTACTGTAACGCCCCTTTAGCGAATGTAATTTTGAAAAAAAATATCTCAACTCATTCTCCACATAATGTTCTATTTTTAGGCATAGCTTCATTGTGATCCGTTTAACAGTATGGTTTGTATCGCTCTCACAATGTTTGAGATTGAATTATAAGTCAAAATTTGTACATTTTAGTGAAAAAAAAATATCTCCCGTTGTTTTAAAATTCTGAATATATTTTTCGTTTGTTGCGTTTGTAACCTCAAAGATAATGTCAAAATTTCAAAACTGTAGGATTATCAGTTTAGGAGAAATAAATGTTTAAAAAAAAACAGTTTTTGGCAAAAAAAGTGACTTTCCCATCATGCATAATTCTTCCCATACAACAGGGATCTTCGTCTTTATGGGGCCCATTTTTGTGTAAAATATCAACTTGATCCATCAAAGATTCTGGACCGTAGCGTGGTAACAAGCAATGCTAACACACGCACCCACCCACCCACGCACCCACCCATCCACCCACCCACCCACACACACACAGACATCATCGTAAAAACTTCATAAAACGACTTCTGGGACCTCAAAACATGTAATTTCGTTAATTCTCGAGATCGAATTTTTTTCACGATCACTATACTTTACTTATAGTAAAGTAAAAAATCTGGAGTGGCCTACACTCTACTTTACTATAAGTAACTTAATGTCAAATTTCTTGAGTATATATAACATAATGTCTCATTTAAGCATAACGTAAACATCTAAATGGGATATAATTATTAGCCTGTCATTCCTGAGGTAGTACAGATAGTGATTGAAGGACATATCAATTTATAAGCTTATTTTTGTACATCACAAATAATTTATTATTTGCAATTAATTTCATTAGTATAACTACAGCAGTAATAACATTTTTGAAAAACCAAAGTGAACATTTCTTGAAACGAAATAGTATCCTACAAGAGAACATGGCTATTGTTCAAATAGCCAGTAGATTTCTTACATCGTTTACTTGACATCCTTCTACATTGAATATTAATGTAAAATTTTCAAAATTGAAACAGTAAAATACTCTTTTTTTCTCTGAAAAACTTCTTAAACAGCGAAGAAAATGTTGTTTTAAGGTGATTTGTTAATTAATGATGCACGATAATTACAGTTATTAATCTCTAAACGAAAGATTTCAATTTTGAATTATCTTTTACATTTTTGGTTTTTAACAGAATTATTATACTGGGAATTTTATGGCTTCTTAGTATTTAATAAGATCATTTTCCTTCCCCTTTGTCAAATAACATATATACACATTTTTTTTTAATGAGTGTTATCATTTACCTGCACAATATTATTCCTCTTACATCTCTTATAAGTCAATAATATATTTTCATTTTTCCATTAGAAACATCAATTTTATCTCAGTGGATTCGCTCAAAAAATTTCTAAGTCAATGTAAACAATGTAAAAAAATACAAAAAATTCGACAAGTATAGCAGGTGATCTCTTAGTCTAGAATAAACAAACAGTTTTTATATCGTTATTGCTCTTTCCCGTAATTGAAACTTCTAGAATTTTTTTTGTGAATTGCTAATTTTTTGTTCCTTTTTTGGTCAAATTTTCATTTTTTTTAACGAGCCGTTTAGCGTCAAAAAATCATTTTCTGAAAACACAAATCGTACTGTAACGCCCCTTTAGCGAAAGTAGTTTCAAAAAAAAATATCTCAACTCATTCGCCATATAATGTTCTATTTGTAGGCATAGTTTCATTCTTGTCCGTCAAACAGTATGTCTTGTATGGCTCTCACAAGGTTTGAGATTGAATTATAAGTCAACATTTTTACATTTTATTGAAAAAAAAATATTTCCTGTTGTCTTAAAATTCTGAATATATTTTTCGTTTGTTGCATTTGTAACTTGAAAGATAATGTCAAAATTTCAAAACTCTAGGGTTATCAGTTTAGGAGAAATAAATGTTTTAAAAAAAACGGTTTTTGGCAAAAAAAGTGACTTTCCCATCATGCCTAATTCTTCCCAAACAATAGGGATCTTCGTCTTTATGAGGCCCATTTTTGTGTAAAATATCAACTTGATCCATCAAAGATTCTGGATCGTAGCGTGGTAACAAGCAATGCTAACACACGCACCCACCCACCCACCCACCCACCCACCCACCCACGCACCCACCCACCCACCCACTCACCCACAAACCCACCCACACACACACAGACATCATCGTAAAAACGTCATAAAACGACTTCTGGTACCTCAAAACATGTAATTCCGTCAAAATCTCGAGATCGAATTTTTTCACGATCACTATACTTTACTTATAGTAAAGTAAAAAGAAAATTAATGCCACTGCATTAGCAGCACACAGTATTAATGAAGGTCATGATTCTGATTTTGATGAAATAAAAATAATAGCCAACGAAATGGATGAACAGAGAAGGAAAACTCTGGAAATGTTATATATTAGAAAGGACCAATCATCCATTAATTATAGAAGTGACATTTCAAATTTAAATAGTATTTATTAGGGTGTGTTAAGTTTAACATTGTTGATAGATGAAAAATTGTGTTAGTGACTTCTTGGGTTGTCTGGTGAAATTTGGTTACCTTGCTTGGTTATTTCAGTGCAGTGTCACGTGTTCATTCAGACTACAGTTGTTAAAATCCACATACTATTTTTCTTTGTAAAATAATTTGTAATGTTATAGATAGTTTTTCTGTTTCAAATTTTATACTTCTGTAAGTTTTCTCACTAACCTATAATCAAAATTTCTATTGTAATTTCTTAATTGTAACTTTCTTTTAATGACTGGTTTAGTGTTCAAATCATTAAACTAGTGACCACTGATGACTGTAGTTTGATCTTAAGAGCATCTGAGGAGGCCCACATCTGGTTATTGGGGGCCCGATCAGATCCCGGTTAAATCAGAAGCGTTAAATTTTATATTTTATTCCTTTTATTTTTAACTTAGATATATATATATATATATTGTTTTTTTTTATAATTTTATCTATTATTTTTGACTTATACTTTGGCATTGTCCTTTCCATTCTCCGACGTTTAGTGCCTAGTTCCTTTTTTTAAGCTAGTGCTGCTCTCATCGGTTGACTCTTCATTGCTTCATTCGCGCTCCGTCCTTCGACGTAGGGAGATCTCTCTCACTTCGTCCTCTCTTCTAGTCTGCTCCTGATGACGAACAACAGTTCGAAATATTGAATTCTGTAAGTGTTCTTTTTATTCTTTTTTCTGTGTCGTGCTTTGTGTAATTTAAAGTTATATATATATATATATATATATATATATATATATATATATATATATATATAGGTGTATAATGTAATCGGGATTCGGTCAATTTTCCAGGATCAAAATCAAACTCTCAATGCCAACGTTTCGGTTTTATTTAAAACCTTTTTCATAGGCCTACAAACAAAGGATGACAAGAAATCATATATAAACATCAACATACAACTAACATCAAAATGGAACATTACAGTTGTGAAAAAACAAAAATATATACAAGTAGAAGTAATAGAACAACAATAAAGATTTTTATGAACTTACAGAAGTCAGAATTTTTGAATTAGAAAAATGATGAAATTTACATTATATAAAATGAAGTAACAATAGATAGTTAGTGAACTAACATCTTAACTGGTCAAAAACTTGGACCAGACTCAATATATATATATATATATATATATATATATATATATATATATGAATTTCTAAAACAAATGAAAGTAAAGCGATGAAATTAGTTCATCGTTTAAACATTTTGCATTAATGTTTGATTAATCAAAAGTTGAAAACCGAATATTGAAATAATAAATAACAATATATCAAATTTGCAATACCAAACATATAACTATCGATCAGACACTTTTTAAGCCAGACCAGTTAAGGGCCGAATCAACTATACAACGATGACCTTGGTTGAGTAACCTTCTGAATAAAGAACTTCGGAAAGCAGCAAGACACTTCGGGAACATCCAGGCAATAAAATAAACTTTTCAATCAGATAGATTACCAAGACCGGCAACTTATACCAACTTACAAGCTCAATTCAACTTAAATCAATTCAAAGAGCTCTGATGTATCCTAGTTCAGAACCAGTAGTGAATACCCACACAATACAAGAACTCAACAATAAACCCCGTAATTCATAGAGTCTATAAAACAGCAGCTAATTGGAAACTATTTTAGAGGGATATTGAATATACAAAACAATTCCACATCAAGAACGGCACTCCTTGCAGCTGTGTCTTCAACAGTTTTTGAAACACCATCGTACACTAAAACACATCCCCCTAACCAGCGGTCATTTAACAAGCACAACACACAATGTCTATTAAAAAAAATCAATACTCAGAACACCACAAAACAAATGAACGCACACTCAAGAACATCATGAAGATGAAGATAGGGTCACTTTACTACCTACTACTGAAGCCTCACTATAAGGAGCCTAGTCATGAGAAATAGCAATAAAATCAAATATTCTTAACTAAAGGAGTCTAATCTCGTGTATGAGTACATCTGCTAAATCGGGGACTGTGAACCCTGTAACACCATACAGATTAGTATGGTCACAATTTCAGTTGAGTCAATCCAATACTCACACTATGATTTATTTCTTTCGGTTGCTGTAATGGCTACGTCTGTATGTTAGTACTGATTCAATGAAATCTAAGTCACCCAATTTTCCATCTTTACCAAAAAATCAGCTCATATTGATCTCTTCAATCTTCAAAGCTTTCTATTTTGCTAACCAAAAGAAGTTTTAGTCTTATATTTGGATGCCCTTTTGATAGGTATGTTGTTTATTGTGAAGATGCTTATTTACCAAAAATTTCTCATGATATAAAATTAAAAACCCAATATTTATTATTTTCAATGTAATATTACTCTTTCAATAATGCATGCTCACAAAATATTAGTAATATCATACCTAATACAAAATTTAAGTACATTGAATTACTGAAGAAGTGGCATTCTTAAACACCAAGATCTATATATTTGACATCTAAAATAACTTGTTAAAGGGTGCGACATGTAGATTGATTATAACACTTTTGTTAAACAATCATCAATCACACGCTGAAAAACATCACAAATATTTGATTGATGCATTTTCTTTTAGAGTTTCAAAAATGCTCTTCTTACAAGTCATATCAAATATTTATAAGTCCTTCAACTTTTTTATTAAACATTCATATACGAATTTTGTTTGACTCGATTCTGGTAAACTCAAATTACGAGTATCAATCAATTCATTCAATTATCCAAATCATAGTAAACAAATTTAACAACTATAGCAGGTTATCCATAAACCTATGTTGATTTTTCAGTTTTAATGGTTAAATCAATCTAATTTCAGGTTGACTATATGACAAAATATCATTCTTCCATGATTACCCAATTGAACATTGAATTGAAAAATTGAACATCACTTAGTACAGGTGTTTTATGGTTGTGGGTGATTTGTTATTGTTAGGTATGACTGTCAATTAAGGTGAAAGAGTCTAATGAAGTAATAAAATATAGCATAACTTTTCTTTCCATATATGCAATGGTAACAGAAAATATTCAGCTCATCCTTTCAAAAAGCACTATTTTTGGGTATTATTTCATTACGATCCATGAAAACAAGGTGAGACTTATATTGTTGTCAGAACCTTTCAAGATCATTCATAAATAACAATTGTTAGATCTAATTGCAAAAATGACCTGCATCGTGCAGAAAAAATCTGAAGATCTTTTTATTTAAACAAAAAACCATGATGTACATTTACATCTCAGTGCCTATTTTAGGGTGAAATACAAGTTCAATAAACATCCACCCAGACATATAAGGTCATACTCACAAATACTCACACACACGCAGATATCATCGAAAAAAAAAGTCAAAAATAGACTTTGGTGACATCGAAACATGTAAATCCGTCAAAACTTCGAGTTCCTTTTTTTTCATAATCACCAAACTTTACATACAGTAATGTAACAAGGGAACCATATTTAAGCACTCAGATACAAAAGAGGAAAAAAATAAATATATATACACAGAAAATAATACAAAATTCAGTATAAAACAACGATGAATAATAAAAAAATTATAAAAATTTAAAGTTTAAAAATAATAAGTATTAATTGGCACATATAGTTTTAGGATTGCACCAGGTGCATTGTGTAAGCACATATGGACTTCTTCAGAGGCTCCCAGAGTGTCAATGTTATTTTTACGGGGAACCTGTTGAAATATCTATACTCTAAAGCAGTGGTTCCCAACCTGTGGGTCGCGACCCCAAACGGGGTCGTGACACCAATGCCATGGGGTCGCCAATTGATTTTGACCCGAACGTGAATTTATATAAAACACGGTAAAAACAGAAGACAGTTAAATAAATAACATTATAAAATAAAATTAAGACAATTATATAAATTCACACTATGAAACTAAATGTAACAGTTCATTAAGTCACTGAACATAACGTCCGAGACATGTATTGAACATGTTTCGTTTCGCTTGAAAGACCTTAGCTTCTTTCTCTTTTATGTGGTTTGGACGTAAAAGAACACTACTTAAAAAGTTATGCAAAAATATACAAGCATGATCTAGTTGTGCTAGGAATATTACGCACCCTTTTGATGTTAAACAACCAATGTAGACAATAGATCGAAAAAAATATCTGATTAAACTGGAGACCGACAAAATGTTGAAAGCAAAATGTCAAATTGTATGTTTGTATCCATACACATGTTTTCTTAAATTTGATCTACTAATATTTTAATACATTATCGACAAACATATTGTTAGTAATTTCTAAAATATTTTGTGTTTCCACGAAAAAAAAACACGTTTTCTTAATTTGGATCTACTAATATTTTAATACATTTTCGACAAACATACTGTTTGCCGATTTCTAAAATATTTTGAGTTTCCACGAAAAAAAAACCTATAGACTAGTCCAGTTATTAGTGATTCATGCTTTTTTGAGGAATCAACATCAGAGGTCTCCAAAAGCGACAATACCAGCCGTCTCATTAAGGTCAGTTCATAAACATACTTTAGTAAAGTTACATAACGGTATGAAATTTGTTTGTTTGAATACTTTGAAATTGATTTGCAATTAATTAATTTTTTGTAGGAGCTTTAAAATTAATGAATAAATTCTATATTAATCATATATTTAAGGAATATACAGTTACTTCACTAATAAATTGCAATATATGCCAGTTTCTTATAGAAAAAATAAATGTATAAAAGATATTTTAACGATTGGGGTCGCTTCCTGATTGCTTGTTCTAAAATGGGTCGCTATATTTGAAAGGTTGGGAACTGCTGCTCTAAAGCATTCATTGAAGAGAAAAACCCACTGTCTTTGCTTCAGATTACATATTTGTCAATGATATCTGACGAATAATCTCTATTTGTTACACTAGGAGGAGAGAAACACCCAATCCATGGAACAGTCATACCTAACAATAACAAATCACCCACAACCGTAAAACACCTGTACTAAGTGATGTTCAATTTTTAAAAACGAAAATTAACTATTTCTGTTTGTATAAGAAGTTCGAAGGGAAAGTGCGATCCCTTCTAGTTCTAGTTCTAGCGTATTTCAATAGTGCTAAGCTCCAATGTAGTATTTTATCAATGAGCTTTGATTGTTGTATTTATTTGATAGGACATTTTCACAGGCCCTCTTAAGGACAAAAGACTGTCAGTCCTTAGCCGATAATATGACTGATTCGTTAAAAATTTCTACCTTAAATAAACTTGAGGAAGGTAAATTGAGAACTCTCAAAGTAGAGTAATCTCAGCAGTATAGCATGTTTGAGGCTGGTAAAAAGGGTCTATTGAATTGGTTTCTGTTTGCCTGGTCAATAACCTCCCCACCCTTCTGCTAACATAAAATCTAAACCTCAAGAACTGTTAAATCAACTGATTTCCAACTAATTTCTCAAAACAACTTTCAACACTTAGTATCAACAATAATATGAAGTAATATCGAGCTGCCAATTAATACAAAATACAGTCTATAAATAAAATAAATCGTTTTCATTCAATATTATAATAGTAATTGTAAGCTGATTATTTTGTAAATCTCTATAGCATCGTTTTTCAAATTATGCTTGCTGCAACCCACAGCAAGAACCGCAGTTTAGATTGAAACACATAATACATAGCTGCAATAAGAAAACCCCTGTTCTCTAGCACTAAAGCAGGTTTGAATTTAAAAAGATAGGGTTGTTCTGAATGGACAGAGATTAGTTTACGTTTGACTATTTCTTTTTTATTATTATCTTTTTATTTTTATCCTAATTTATTATTTATACAACTTTATTCCAATCCTCCTCATCATTATTAATATTTAAGTATCTATTATTCATATTCCTGGATTTTATTTTGTTTCAGCTTTTTTCCTCTTATTTTCTTCATTATTATCTTTTAAGTTTTTATTATCTTCGCTGATTTTTTTCATTTTCACTTTCATTTTCTTAGCTTATTCTTAGTTAATTTTTCTTACCTCACTTGAACCGGGCACGCGTGTGACAACACTGTTGGACTCCAACCGTCGCTTCACAAGTGCGCTTGATGTCCCTATCTCAACTCTCCTGATGACGGTTCAACCAAAAATAGAGACAGTAAGTGTGTTTGTTCCTTAGTTCTGTGTTTATAATTAATTGTAAAACATTTGTTGTCATTTTGGATCGTTTTCCTGTTTACAATATATATATATATATATATATATATATATATATATATGAGTTCAAATTCGAAGTAACACACAGAGTAAAGAAACACACTTACAAACTCAAAGTTTTCTTGAAGACGGCTTGCCCGAAAATTTGAGTTTGTATGTATGTTTCCTTACTCTGTGTGTTACTTTTCTTTGATTTTGTACTCGATTGTGTCCAGTTTGGATTGTCTTTCCGTTTATTAAGTGAAATATGTATATATAAGATTTCTTTTAAAATCAGTTGGGTTTTTGACTCTAACGAAGACCGCTTGTTACGGTTGATAGAATTTAGCCTTTTTTTCCCCCATTTCTTATTGTTGTTTGATCATTGAATATATATATATATATATATACTATATATATATATATATATATATATATATATATATATTAACTGTTTCCGTGTACAGGTCCTGAGGCAGATTGATCAGACTAATTCGAAAGTTACTCTGAGAGCTTCAGAAGAAGCACTTATTAGTCTTCTGGGCGGTAGATCGGCTCCTGGGCTTAACCTCAATCGTTGATTTTTTTTTGATTTTTTTTCCTCTTATTTTTTAGTTGTTATCAGCTTTTAATTTTATTTTAGTTAAATGTTTTCATTTTTTAATTTTTATTTGGCTTTTATCTCTTTATCTTCCCTGTCTACCTTTCCTCCGAAAGTTGGCTACCCTGTTTGAGTGCTTCAGTTCGAACGCCAAGTCAGTCGTTATCAGCCTTTGGAGCGATTCACTTCTTTTCCTGAAGACGAGGACATCGAAATATAGTAGTGAGTTCAGTGATTTCCTTTCTATATGTTCTTTTTAAATTCTAGTTTATATATATATATATACTTTAAAATCGGAAAGATGATCCAAACTGGACATAAACAAGTTTAAAAACGAAGAATAGTAACAGACAAAGAAAGAGACACATTTTCTAACTTTTTTTTTGAATCCGTCTTCGGGAGAAAGTGAGTGGGAGACGAAGCACTCCGGAATCGCAACAGGCAGTGTTCCCTGCCGTTAAAGCATGATAAAACAACATAATGATTGACACTATCATAACACACATCTTTTTGACAGTCATCGGCCTCAGGAAGCGAACTGTCACACTGGGCCTGATGATGAGATTGCCAAAAGAAGAAGTGAGTAATGTTGTCTATATTTGTGTTACTTTCGTTATAATTTTTATCTAAAGTCCTATTGACCGTTTTAAAGGGAAAGCGATATGAAAGTAGAGAAAGAGTTATTTTATAAATCGCTCATTTTTTATTCCTATTTCTCCCTCCTCCTTTTGCTATCAATTGTGCATGTTTGATTTCCTTTCTTTTTTGTCACGTCCCATTGTGGCAGTATCTACAGTTTGAAAAAAACACTGCTCTATATGATATTCTTTCAGTCTTTGACTCAAATAGTGGAAATTGAAGGAAACAGACCCTACCAGAAAAGTGTTTTACTTAATACTACCCGTATCGAATACTTTTTCTTTTTAAAGTTTACCTGTGCATATGTAGCGTAGACGATACTAAGAATAAGCCTGATTTTTTTTTTATTTCATCTTCCCTATGTATAGCAAACAGTTTTATTTGGTTATTTATAAATATTGATAAAAGTATCGACCGTGAAGTAGAAACAAAATACGGAACTGACCGAGTCCTGATTATTTTTGATAAAGCAAGGAGTTTTATGTTTTAAAGTTTTTCTGAATTTCTAACAAAGTAAAATGAATCTTTCTATACTTTCTAAACCGAACCGGGCCGACATAACAACACCTGCAATGCAGGATCGATGCTAAGAGTATTTATAAAGGAGAGGGTTGTAAATGAGAACCACAGCAGGAGAAATATTGATTGAACGAAGGCAGTGATTGAGTAATACTAAGATGAAAGACTTGCTTTTCATTTTAGTTTATCTGTTCTTCACAAAGTATATAATAAGCCCAGTTATTTCACACTTTATGTTAATATTGATTATTCTGAGGTAAAATGGATAAACCAACAAAAGTCTCCACACAAATGAAGTTTTATTCAACGCGTTTCGAACACTTTGTGTTCATTATCAGGAAGACACTATAATACAAATTGTATCTAATCAGTTACAAAATTAGAGTGAAATAATAAAATTCAATTAAGAGAATTCAAGACATACCCAAGGATGTGGTACTGACATCTTCTGTATTTCAGTTAACGGTTTTAAGCATACCCGACGCCTTTGTCACCTTATCTCCTAAATGCTTATCCCCACTCTTTCGCAACGGATCTATTTCCTACTGGTTGTTTTCACTGGACCAACCCGTCAGTACCACATCCTTGGGTATGTCTTGAATTCTCTTAATTGAATTTTATTATTTCACTCTAATTTTGTAACTGATTAGATATAATTTGTATTATAGTGTCTTCCTGATTATGAACACAAAGTGTTCGAAACGCGTTGAATAAAACTTCATTTGTGTGGAGACTTTCGTTGGTTTATCCATTTTACCTCAGAATGAGTAAATACCACACAATTACGGATTGCACAACTAATGATTTAATATTGATTAATATTCTTATGTTTGTGACAATTAACTTATTGACAATTTTCATTGTCATCTAAAGTAATAATGTGCATTTTTTCTAACAATTTGATAAAATATGTTTTTTCATGATGATTTGAATATTCATTGTTTCTTAAAAAATAAACATTCAGTTTCGCTATAAGTAATAATTGTTGAAATAATATAAAACACTCAAGTGTACCTAAATATCTTATAATTTCTTTGGATGAAAGACTAACCTGGAAAGGCCACCTAACAGATGCATTCTATGCAAGAGGGGAAGTACAATAGTCTTTTTTTTAAGATTCAGTGCTATGGTAACCTTCAAATAATAATAATAACAATAATAATAAACGTAACAAATTTCGTTCCTACAAGGTAAAGTACTGCCAGGAGCTTACAGTTTAATGGTTATCCATATCCTTTCTGTTGCTCATACTCTCCACGGGGCATAACAGTATGAGTTAAGGAAAGAAGAATGATGAAGATTGCAAATACAAATTTCCAGTGTGTAGGCATACAATCACCTTTTAGATCCTGTCCATTTACGGAAATATTTCTACAAAATACTGTCTTTAAATATGAAGCTTACAGTACATTGCTTATTGGTAATTAAAATATTATCAAGCCAAGGTAATTGGAAAAAATATTATCAAGCCAAAAATGTATTAAAAAAAAAGTAATATACAAAGAAATTATAATATTCTGCTTCCTTCATTATTTATTTCTATTATCTGATATTTCCTATCTGAAAAATACTAAGGTAAAATAATTGTGGATTGTACTTGCGCACCTCACCATGGACATCAGGCCATCAGTTAAGCTAGAAACAACACGAATAGCAAAATTTTTTGTTTTTACTATTTAACAACATTTTTGTTGTTCAAAGTATTTAGTCACTCATGGAAGCTAAGTGACACTCAATGAGGTAAAGTTTGACATCTCAACGACAAAACTGCTACCACCTCAGGTTTGTTATGTTTTCAGTTAATTGTAATTTCGATTACATTTGGTAATCATTCCAGACAGTTCATAAAGACATCATTAAATAATATAAATTATATTATTATTCGAAATTTTATTTCGATTATTATGTTTTTATTTTTAAAATTAATTATTTAGTTTCAAGTCTAAAACTTTTTATATTGTATGATTTTAATTCATTTATTCTACTTAATTATCAATTAAATTGAATAATTTATATTATTAATTTAACTTTAAAAATAAATTTAATTTCGACATGTCTCATTTAAAGACTAAAGATTTTAATCAAAGTTTACAGATAGCTACCACTAGTGACTACAAGTTAAAATTAATAGCAGACATTTTAACCTTTGTGTTAACTGTTTCAATAATACAAAATGTTTCAGTCTAGTAAGTAAGTTTCAATCTAGCTACAATCTTGTAGCTAGTATTTATTTCACTTCTTTAGTGATGGATATGAATTCTATATTAGTAAGATGAATTGTACCAAGCAAAATTAATGGCGAAGAGTTCACATGATATGATGCTCTACAGAAGATTGTTCGTTTCCCAAACAACACAGTTAGAGCTTTTGCAGCAAGCAGACTAACCAGGAGACAACCCTTAGAGAGAGGGATCTTAGAAGTTTCAGTATTAATATGAAGCAGACTAACCAGGAGACAACCCTTAGAGAGAGGGATCTTAGAAGTTTCAGTATTAATATGAAGCAGACTAACCAGGAGACAACCCTTAGAGAGAGGGATCTTAGAAGTTTCAGTATTAATATGAAGCAGACTAACCAGGAGACAACCCTTAGAGAGAGGGATCTTAGAAGTTTCAGTATTAATATAAAGCAGACTCCACAAATAAAATCACAAAATAACTCGAAATTAATTGCTTAGAGACCTAAAAAAAAGTTAATAGTTGTATGAGTATTTTTGTTTAGAGTCTAAGGGGATATAAATGAGTTAAGGTGAAGTTGTAACCTAGTTGTTTAGGGTTTAAGTAAGTTGGAAACGGCTTTTTCCTCCCCCTGTTCCCTGGAGGGTAATATTAGTTAAAGGCAAGCCCATTTGTTATAGTGTGATCAGTCATCAAACTTCATTTGTTAGTCTGATCTTTTTCCTATTAAACGCCTGCACATTCCTGCTATTAAACACAGTTTTGACAAACAGCCTTTAACTGGAGAAGAAAAAGAGATTATCACAAAACCTTGTTTTCTTATTGCATACCGTGCACTGATCCGTAGTCATCAACCCTGTTCTTTTAATACATGAATATTGTTAGTACCAGAGGAGTTGGTATACTATACATTAGGGCATGAATAAACCATGTTGCTTCAAATACTAGTGTTGGGGTCATTTAACCAGTTTCAGATATTACCCATATCCAAATACAACTGTTGTACTATTTATGGAGCACCAGTTCTATTTTAATTTTCTTTCATCCAAAACTTTCCCCGTACTAAGACATTTCTTAGATACCATAAATTAAAAGACATCTACTTTCAACATATTACTTAATCTGACTGATAAGTATTTGCGGGTTGGCAAAGAATCCTCTTCCTTCCTACTTCCCATAAAAGCAGGTGTGCATCAGAGAGACGAACTGGCTCCAACTCTTTACCAAATATACTCTGCTAGCATCCTAACCTATCCTCAAACAGTTATTTCCACCTTTCAAATGACAGAAATATTACCCAGTGACTCAGATCCTATTTGATCCACTCAATCCCTCCAATAACATCTGCTCAGTTTTGAATCTTGGTGCCAGAAGAAAAAAAATTAAATTAGAAATGAAAAATCCATTCATATTACCTTCACAATAAGAAAACAAAGATATCCTCCTCTTTATGTTAACCACTCTCCCGTCCCAATAGATAACCAAGTTATATCTAGGGATGTACATTCCCAGACAAACAATTAACAATCCATATTCAAGACTGAAATGACAGGACGTAATGAGACAGTATATGACACTATCCAGACTTCTCGACAAAAGATCAAATTTAACTTAATAAAACAAAAGTCTCATATATACCACAATAATTAACCGATTTAGACTTTTGGACTCGAAATTTGTAGACTAGCTAAGCGTTAAATATCAAAAATCAGCCCAATTCATAATCTTTTTCAAAATTGTACAAGCTCTCTTTATGTTTGTAACTATACCATTTATAATAATCTGAAAATTCCTTTTATCCACCAATAAATCCGATCCCGTTACCACAAATTTCATTTATCAGACTACCCAACAATCTAAATCCTTTATTCAGCAATTATCATCCCACCAGATGATTATCAACCCTATCATAAGGCTCAGTAATGCTACATCACAAGACTAATTACAAGTGATTAGAACGATGTATATGGAGTCCAACAAATGGGTGGTTTCTCCACTATTTCATTTCATTTTTGATGTAGCATGTATCACTGTTACTACAACTACCTCCTGTAAAGGTAGTTGTAATATAATAATAATACAAAAAATAATATTTTTACGAAATTCGCTTACTGACTCGTCTTGCAAAGAACTCCTCTTAGATTATATTACTTAATGTAGAACAAACAAAGTATATACCTGAAGAAGACTGATGCGGGTACACCTTCTATCCCATGTGGAAGCTGTGGCACAAGATCGGTATGTATGACTAAATTTGCAGCGATACAAGCTATCGACGAAGACCTGTAAGATCTCATATAAGATCACTGTCTCTCCAGAAGGTGAAGGTACCAGATCTGTCCTTTGAGTATACTGTTATCAATCCCTTGTCAATCTTGCCAAAATGTATGTTTGACAAGGGTCATTGACTACCTGATACACAACTTAGCTATCCATCAGGTTAAATAACGGCTACTTAGGTGTTTCCAACGTTTCGTTTGACCCTGCATCTTGTCCAACGGCCACACGCGTATTCCTCTTCACTTATTAACTTACCATGGGAACGAGTTTTGCTTGTCCACCTGTACTGATAAACCAGTAAGTAGTTCCTTTGTAGAGCTGACATGAATGAACTGTTTGCATACTAGAAAGTATTGCATTCTTTGAGGTTCCGGCAGAAAGTGTCTCTCTTGCCACCGAAAGGAGTAGACAATTTATCTGCGGTATATTTTGTCATATTATTTGTTTTATTAGTAGTCATCATATAGGGATGACTGCTTATCATCCGCAGTATATTGGGAAAGTGGTAAGGTAGTCCACATTTTAAAATCATCATTTGACCTGTGACATCCACTGACAGGGTTTCTTTTTTTTTACAGCTAATTTTGCTGAGTCTCCGATGAGCCATTAGTGCCTGGTGCACTTCTCAAGGCCACAGGTAGCAAACCTAGTATTGAAGTGATATCTGTTATCACGAATTACCGTCAACACATATCAACTCTACCTATCTTAATAAACTTATTGGACATTATTTTGTGTGTCTGTACTTGGCAAGTGTCACCATATTTTCATGCAAGTGGATACCGTAAAGAAAACTTCTGTGCCACCCTATGACGGGTCCTACCATGTCACAGGAGTGCTAGAGTTACGTCTATGATACCTTACGTCTAGAGACTTTTTCTTCAGACCTCTGAAACCCGTCTCAGATACACCGGCCCGTCTGAAGACTCTTTTCTCAGAGATAGTATGCTCTGTTGTTAAATCAAGTACACAACCGAACAGTGATCCACCCTCGAAGAGAACACATTCGGGTCTGCAGATCCAGTTGACAACTCGCTATGCCAACTTCATCGCTCTCAAGGGGAGGGGAGGGGGGACTGTGGCATTACCAAAAAAGTAGAAAATATCTAGTATTTTCATACTAGGCCAACACCATATACGCATACTTTATGCCTTTTTTGTGAAAGACCAAAAGAGTAAGCTTTCTTGTCTGGATTCTGACTACATTCCTGGCATTAGAAACAGACAGTGTTTCTTACTTAGTCGATACATAGAACTCTCAATTGTAAAATAATACGAGTTATTTCAACTAAATGTTTATTTTAACCTTCAGAATATTCTTATCAAGAAAGGGTTACGTAATGAAAGCCCTTCTTGATGGGATCTATGAAATTCTTATTATAGAAGGTTTTTTTTACAAATTCATTAAATTCCGTTGTATGGAATAAGGTAGAAGAATGTTCCATTACAAGTAGATAGGCTTACATAATTCCACCAAACCTCTTTCATGGATGATTGTTCAGAGGTTATTTAGTTCTTTAAAAGATTTGATGAGCAGAACGTTGAGTGAGGCTGAACTGAGGAGAGTGTTGACCACATAGTATACAAAGTAGAGTATATTTTGAACAACAGACCTCTAGCTTCTGATTTCTGAAGACCATTCGGCATTCAAACCATTTATGACCTAAACCATTCCCACCTAATTCCTTTGTTATAGGCGAGCAAGAATGAAAACCCTGCTTTTTTTCCTCCAGGAATAAAAGACTAATAAACATCTCCCATTTAGACATTTATATTATGCTTAAATGGGACATTATATATTAGATACCCAAGAAGTTTGATGTTATTCATAGTATAGTTGAGTGTAAGCCAGTTCAGATTTTTATTGCTTACTATATATAGAACTATTGCTCATTACCAACTAATAAATGAATTCCCTTGTTTATAAGTGCGCAAATTCTTAAAAGTGATGACTGAAATTTATTCTCAAATATGAGAATGTGAAGAGTCAATCGAAACCCAACACTGGAAATAATGTTAAAACACTGCTAGAAGTGGGAGAAGAATACAACTGCCAAATCGCCACAAATACTTTAATAGTATTGTTTTGATTTGTTAAATCACTGCTTCTCTTTTACGTTGAATCGTTTTTTATTTATCTTTCCAAATGTAAGCATAGAAATATTCTTACTTCTTTATTGGAGGATGCTAGAATTGTTTGTTTAGTTTGTACTGTGCGCCAGAACCAATGCAGTTATTTTATTTTTTTAATACATTACAAAAATTAACCAACTTGCCGAATTAAATTGTAAGTATTTACAATATATAAGTCATATTTAGATTGACTTATAGTAATTCCATAATACTTCTATATAAAAGTCATTTGTTATATACACATTAAACATTTATTTTTTACCATTCCATCAAAATTTTTACTATTCTTCTTGAGATTTTAATATTAAAAAGCAACTATTAAATTTCTAAATTGAATCACTCACCTGTTCGTAAATATCTGGATCAGTGTGATTTAAAACATAATCAAATTATGATAACTTTTAATTATACAGGTAGAAATAAATTATTAAATAACAATATATGAAACAAATAACGATGATTAATGATAATTCAAACTTGATTTATTATTTTAGTTTGATTTTTCAATTCATGTTTATAAGATAGATTATAACGTTGTTCAGAATACAAACAGATCTTATTGATTGAAATGAGCAATGTTTTAATTGAATTAACATAGAAAATCAAAATAGTATTTTCAGAAAACATGTGTTCTTGTATTATTAATTGTTTTTCAATCTTTGTATTTAACTTTAACAATAAAAATAATAGTATTAAATTATCAGATGGACTCAAAGTTATCAAAATCTTTGTAGTTAAATGACTGGATGGTAGAATTAGTTTGTTAATTAAAGGAACATACACATAAGACCATTGAGAATATTTATTAGAACATGTTGCATTATTTATAATCCAAAAATCTATATAATACACATCTCGGTATATTAGACAATGCAGAATCTAGGACAAAGTCAATAACATTGGACTACAGTAATTATTCAAATTTTTGATGAAAAACATAAATATAGACAAACAAGTCGTTAATTTTTTAAAATTTTGTCCTAAATTCGAGTTTATTCAATGAGTAATTGAGGGGAGTATAACTAAGGCTTAGAACGTTTTTAAGACTAGCCTATATTGGTTGAATGGATTAAACATTAAATATCAATAATTAATTTAATGACATTTATTAAAAAAAGGCATATTCCTAGAAGGCACAGTACTAAGAAATAGAAATATTTAAAATATAGAAAAAATTGTGCAAATCAGTCTTTAATAATAATTCAATACCAAAATTTAGAATAACTTCAGAGTGTACAAAATATAATAACAAAAATAGATCAGTCTTTTGGTTCAGCATGCAGTTTCATCAAATTAAGCATTTCAATTTCAGACAAAAAGGGTTTTGTTGAAGATCTCTTCATGACATTCAATTTCACAATAAAATTCTGGGAACCACTGCAAGAGTGTGGTTTTAAGATTAAAAAAAAAAGAAAGTTGAATAATCTAATACAATGTAACTGCACTGCTCTTGTCCCGCAAATTAAACACAAAAAGGTTTACAGCATAATGGAAACTCTTGATTCAAAGAAATAAAAGCAATAATCGAAATAACTTAATAAAAATAAAAACCGTATATCGATTCAGTTCTTTCACCATTAACCATTCTATGTCTCTTCATAACAGATTTTCACTATAATCAGGAAGGTCAAAATAACGTTTTACTCAAGAAGTCCCATTGCAGTTTCAGAATCTATTACAGAATCGTCTGACATTTCATCTAACAGTCTTTGTATCTGATCAACTTGAGATGTTGTATTAACACAGTCTTTATTTTCTTCTAAACTATCCTTTGTTTTCTTCTCTTTACTAATTTCTAGAACTTTTCTTATATTCTTTCCTTTTTCTATTTCATCGATGTTAGGAAACATTTTATCAAGTTCTTTTATAATTTCTTTTTTTTTTAATTCAATTTCGGGTACTGGATTAATAATACGTTTAATATAATCAGGATATTCAGAGTATTCATCATAATTTTTATTCTTTAATTTTTCTGCTAAAATATGACAGGAAATTTGATAATTTGGGTTCCGCAATAGAAGACCATTATCTTCACCAGAAAGATCTTCGGGTAATATCATATTATCTATTAATTTATTGAAAATTGCTTTTTTCTCTACTGATGTTTTTGGATATGGTCTGTACTTGGGAAATTTTTGAATCCATTCAGCTGTTGGAAGTTCCAAAAAAAACATATGTTTTCCAACATCATCTGAAAACGGTAAAAGTGCACCTATTTTAGTTTTACCATTTTTCATTGCAATTCTTTTAGCAATAGCAACTTTTTTTGAAGCAATCATACTATCAACTAAAGCAGTAAACATTAATTCAGATTCAGGAAAATTTTCTTGAAAAGACACAGCATAAACATCATCATTTGCATACATAGTTGGATTTATATTTTTCTTTTTAGTAAAAAAAATTATTGAAAATAATGGTGTTGTATCCCTTTTCAATGAAGCAACTTCAATATCATTGAACACAATTTCACTTGTCCCAAATTTTCCCAAACTTACATTTACACTACTAGTTTTACTAGAGTGTAATAATTCCACATCAACCACATCTTTTTCTTCATAGGTTGATAGTTCACCTGAACTAATCTTGCGGCTTCCAATCTTGCTAGTTAAATCAAATGCAGGAAAATGTTGCAATTTTCCAGTTACCTTAAGAATCGATACAGGAATCCTAATTTTGGAACCAATATTCAACATACATTTACTGTACTTTTTCATAACTTCTTTTGGATTATAACATGAAACCGTCTCTTGTAGTTGTTCAAAAGAAACATTTGTACTTTCTACACTATCAAAAATTATCTTTGACTGGCTTAAGATTGATTTATTCGAGTAATCTAAATCAACCGCAAGAAGTTTGATCTTCACTGACTTACAACAACTAATAAATGAAGAAATCATTCCTTCAGAATATTCCAAGTTTGAATAAAATGTTGATAAGATTAGGATGCGTTTCTCTTTAAATCGCTTGCCTGCAGTTTCTCTTTTTATTAAGTCAACAGATACAATGAAAGCTTGTAACAAATCTGGTTCACTATCACACTGCTCCAATGAATTTATTGCACCAAAAAGTTCTATATCAGGCATTTTAAGGGAAGAACGCACATTTATATTTAAATAATGCTTACCTCCAGCTAATGGATTATTGGTATTGTTACAGCCACAAGTTATTAAACTATACTCGTCTTTATCACCACTTAAAATTTTATTCATAACAAGTTTTGAAATTAATTGTTTGGATTTCAAAAAATAATCCAATGCATATTTTTCCTCTATTCCACATCGTTTACCAACGTCAAACAATAAAACAGTTGCAATCTTATTCGAAGCCATTTTAAATACTTTGTTCGCCGGACTACTAACAGTTCATGAAACCTCACAACAGTGTTACCTTCCAAGCAAACATGAATTTTTATCACTGAATTACATATGCTTTGCAATATTTTTTATGATTATTTTCTCATTCTACAGTTTGTTTCTGTAAAATATAAAAAAAGTACACAATTTCATAATACCTTATTAATTTCTCATATGAAGGAGAATATTTTTCCTGTCAAATACTTAATTATATATTATTTATAGTTTCGAATGCATACATGAGTTATTAACGACATGTGTAATGTCATTAAATTGCAAACGTTAATTAAGTGTGACATCGTTAGTTGGGCATGCGATCTCAATGTCATAAAACTACTTTAATATGTGGCCTCAGTTGCTAACTATAGGATCCGATCTTTACTTGATCATCATCCTATCTGAACTTAGCATATCTTGCTAAGTTATGCTAAGATTAGAACAATACAGATATAAACACAGATTACATAGATATAAACAGAATAAATTACATGGTTATTAGTTTCTTTCTTATATAGTTGTGGGAAACCCAACGGTGTTACTATAGTGTGAATCTTACCCTCAGAGATCTACTAGAGTGTGTCCTACCTATTTTTCAGGTATGATGTGATTCCTACCAAAGAAAGATGGATGAAACATACTTCGTGACACTATTTTATTCTATTCTATTTCTTCTGTTTCATGGGTAAACTATATTTTTATATATAAAAGTAAAATAGTGTTTTTTTTTCTTCAATTGTACTCTTTTGGATTCTTTGTTTCTGTGCATTCTTTTTTAAAGTTGAAGAACTTTGTTCAAATTTTCCTTTTGATTTCATCAAGATATTGTAACATTTACTATCTCTTTTTACAAAATTTCCTTTTCTTTATTATTTAAATAATATATTGTGGAAATTTGTGTGCATATGTACAAACTATATTTCAAAATATCACAAGATATTTATTTAAATAATTAATTGATTCTTTAGAATTACTTGTTAATTTTATTTTAAAATTAAATTAACTTCAAGAATCAGAAATGGTTTGATATACAATTAAGAAGAGACTTAAAAAAGAAACTTAAAAATAACTTCACTAGCTTATAGAAGTTTTGCAGTTCTTAGATTTTTTTGGAAATACCCTCAGTAAACAACAAATTATTGATCGAGTTATAGAACTGAGTTTATGACTGTGTATTTATGTTTAATTTACTGAAATTATAATGACTTATAAAGAAGAAGTAGATTACTTTCATTATTTTCACTATATTCAATGTATCTTTTTCACAGATTGATAAGAATCACTCTAAAGTAGAGAGGAATCTCCATATTGAGGTAGAAACAGAAAATAAGGGTACGAATCGCTATAGTAGTACTGGTGCCTTGTACAAACTTGTTATGAAATTTTACCAAGAACACCTGATGTATTAGACATGACCAAGTTAACTGCGTTGAGAAGAAACCCAAGTCAATATTGATGTGAGTAACCCAACCCTTCAAAAAATTGTTAAGAAATTTGTCCAACAACATCTGATGAATTAGATAATGAACAAGTTAACTATGATGATGATATTTCATCAGCCCATACTTAGGCAATTGCAAGTTCATGGTTTATTTTAATACCAAAAATAATGACATGCTTCACTACAAACTCTTTCCATCCAGTCACATTTCGCTGTCAAAAAATGAGAAAATCTCCTCATGATCTTTGTTATTATTATTATTAATTTTTTTTTTTTTTTTTGAGAAAGGTCTGAAGCGCCTTTTATCTAGTGACAAAACCGGAGAACACATTTCGGAATTCTGTTTTCTCAAAGTGAAAAGTGTGCATGTTTATAATAGATCGGGAGGAATAAATTAGAACATTGGAAATTTTATATATTTGAAATGATCTGACGTCAATCAATTATATTACATCAATTATATCAAGTGCATTAACAAATTTAAATTACAATTAGTTAGGTATATTAAGCTGAATTTGTACTTGCTTTTATTAAATATACCTTGCAGTAATATATATATATATATATATATGTTCTATTAAAACCTATGCTTATTTCAATTTTGACACATTTTCGAATTAATTTTTCTTTTTTTTTAAAAAAAAAAATAATTCGAAAATGTGTCAAAATTGAAATAGGCATAGGTTTTAATAGAACATGTATCAATGAAGGCCTGCTCCCGAAATATATATATATATATATATTGTTAAAAATCTGACCATATCTTGCTGAAACTTGCTTCTTATTAAGTTTTTCAAGTTTTCTAAATAGAGTTCTTGTCACTATATCCACAGTATACAATATTCTTCCGATAGTCGACATGTTACATGAGTCCATGTTTCTGCTGTCCTCAGCCATTATCAAGACAGAAAATTTTATAATATAACAGCCATTATCTCATACAGAAAACGAAGCCATATATTAATATCCAGTTGGAAAATAGCGAGAAAATATTAAAACTATTTAAATCAACCCCAGGTCAAGTGGGATCTCTCCAGGTAGAGGCAACAAACCCCTAACCAGGTCACTCAACCTAATGAATTTAGACAAACAACTTTAATCCCCCAACCTTCTCAACGAATTTTACTTCTCTTATATAAAGGAACAAATTATTTCAAAACTCATTTATGTCTTGATAATGGCTGAGGACAGCAGAAACATGGACTCATGTAACATGTCGACTATCGGAAGAATATTGTATACTGTGGATATAGTGACAAGAACTCTATTTAGAAAACTTGAAAAACTTAATAAGAAGCAAGTTTCAGCAAGATATGGTCAGATTTTTAACAATGTATGTTTACAGGAGGGACTGCTACCAAAATTTACAAATATATATATATATATATATAATTACCAAAAATATGATTATGCTTTCTCCAATGCCACTTGGCAAAGATTATATACTATAATCTTTAATGAATTTCTAGTCGGTGGTAAGTGTGGTTCATTAATTATATGGTACCCATTTTAGTAATGGGTGAAAACCACATTTTAAAATTATTATTTTAATGTGCAGTCGTAATGCAGCAGTAAAATTTATTGGATTACTCTTAAAATATTAAGTGTAATAACAAATTATTAATTTTTTGGATTACCCTAAAATTTGAGTCTGTAAGTGTTTTTCCTTATTCTGTGTGTTACTCTTCTTGAATTCTGAAGTCGTTTTGTGTCCAGTTTGGATATATATCCGAGTGTCACTCGGAGCCAAACTGAAACTCAGTATACTGAGTCTCATTCTTACTATGGTTTATATACTGATTTTTATTTCACTTATTTATTGTGAAGTCTTGTTTTATGTATACATTTCAATATAAAATCGGAAAGACTGTGGTTTTGAATTCCACATCGGACCCCTAAATTTTACCTCATTCAAGTTTATTAGAGGAGGGAACTTTTACGAGTACCTGACATCATAGGGGCTCGGGACCAAGTGCTTTTCTTTCCTCTCTGAGAGACAGAGTGCGCAAGATTTCTCATCTCCCCATATGAAAAATTTAGGGCCATGGCCAAGATTTGAATTTGTAACCTTCAGTACAAGAGGTAAGTAAGCTACCTGCTAGCCTGAACCTTACCTTTCAAAAATATGGGATGTTTAAAAACAGTTATTTCCATATTTCCTTGGCATTATCACCACAATGTAGTCATATTCCAATGTATATTCAAGGTCAAATTCACCCTAGTTTAAAAGAAGGTTTGGGATTGTTAACATGGTTAGTCGTACAGTGATATAAAAGTTCATATTTCTTTTTTATTCAATAAATTCTTATTTTGTAAGTGTTTGTACTGTTATAAATTATTCTTTTCTGCATTTGAATCCACACATTGTAATAATTCATTTTAGCTTATCTGTATATTTGTTGATTAATGTATGATATTTTTTCTTTGAGTTAAGTTATATTCCAATGAAAAGGTTTTTTAAAAAAATAGTAATGTTGTTATTTAAGAATTTGATTGGATCTTGGAAAACTGGCCTACTTTTAATTTATTTTAGTATTATTTGTATTAGATTGTTGATAGGTACATAGATATCAACGTCTTAACCACAATAAGAAATTAGAAAAATAACTAAGATCATTTAATCAAAACAAGTGGTATTCCTCGGAGTCAAACTGAAACTCACTATACTGAGTCTCATTCTTACTGTGGTTTATACGTTGATTTTTATTTCACTTATTTATTGTAAAGTCTTGTTTTATGTATACATTTCAATATAACATCGGAAAGACTGTCCGAACCGGCAGTACACAAGTTTAAAGTCGAAGAAGAGTAACGCACAGAGTAAAGAAACTCAGATTTTCCAAAAATTTGAGTTAGTGTGTTTCTTTACTCTGTGCGTTACTTTTCTTCGATTATGAACATATATATATACCTCATTAAATATCTTGCCAACATTAAGTTTAGTATGTTTCCTACATACCTTTTCAAGATTTCGAATGTTATTTCAAGATTTTGAAAAGGTATGTGGGAAACGTACCAAAATTAATGTTGGCAAGATATTTAATGAGGTATGTTTAAAAGAAGGTCTGCTCCCAAAGTATACCAATATATATATATATATATATATAGATAAATGTTACAAAATACAATTTTATCAGGTCTCAGTCAGTTTTTCATGTTTAAATTAAACTCTCATTGCCAACGTTTCGGTTTTTATTTAAAACTTTTTTCATTGGCAGAAGTGTAAAATTTTTGTAACAGAAAAGCTAAATATTATATTAGAGTTTATTTTACATAAAAAATGCTTTGTGTATTTCAGAAATAATTTTCTTGTTTGGATAAACACGTTGTACTAGTCACAGTCGGTTCTGCTATGTGCCTTTCATTCTGTTTATTTTTGTGCAAAAACTACAATAATAAATATTTTATACACCAAATACAAACAAGATGCCTGAAGGTTAAAAGCTATATTTGATTGATTTATTTATTTATTAAAAGCCATATAGATTTGATGGCAAAGTTGTTTCATGAATTATTAATATATGAATTATTTGATGTTACTACAAAAATTCACAAATATGGTATTCAGGCACAAGTTAAGGGAGTATTTTATGCAGTAATAACAATATTACTCTTAAAAATTCATAGAACACGTTGAGAAATAGAATTATGATTCTATAATTATATTGTAGATTATTACCTTTTCGTCAACATAAATTACTTCACTACAAACAGTGGTCTGTGCAGTTCACTGATTTAGTTGACAGTGTTTGTTTGTTATTTCATAGAATATTATTAAAATTCTTAATTTTTTCAAATTCACTCTTAATTTTTGAATAATACAAATATAATAATATTATAATTATAATATAAGGATTATATGATAGGAATATAATTCTAAAAAGGGCACTGCTAGTGAACCTGATAAGTTTGATGAACCTGGACGGAGAGTTTTTTTCTGATGAGTGAAATGACAAAAGAATTTGTTTTATTTGGACTGTATTAAGTATCCGTTTAGAAAAAAATGCAATATGAGGATAATTTTCTTAGTGAGTACAATATTTATAGCATTTCAAAGGAACTTAGCGTTCAAACAAGACAGCCACTTTAAAGGAAAGCATAATTATAAAACAAATACTTTAGGAAAAGCCTGTTTTTTGGATTGAAATATCAACTCTAGATAGTTAGCTGAAAGACTCAAAGCCCACAGTGATGGCCACTTATTTGAGAGAATCTATCGTTTTACTCTTGAGAATATGTATCATGAGGTGATTAATTTATTTAGAAATATTCATTTATCAAGAAGAACAATTTCTGATTAGATTGACGATATCCTAATAACATTAAACATTTTTAAAATCTGATACCAAAAAATTTTTCTTTTTTAGTGAAGAACTTGATTTTTTTATATATAAAAAAATAAGTTTTTTTAATTGATCAAAAAACTGATATGTTCAATGCTGCTCAAATAGCAATATTTATTTACTGAATGACTGCAATCGTCAAAGCTCAGGAATGTTTTTTTGGTTTGAAGTTATTGCATGGAACAACAATTTTAATAAATGTGGTGGGGTTATTTTAAATGGTTTACTTCAGACAATGCTCCATCTATAGTGAATCGCAAAATGACTTACTGCTTTGATGGAAAATGAGTTTGAGAAGTACTTTTTAGGTCTGAAAATTTCAATTGTGTCACTGCGTCATTTGTATGGAAACTTTGCATGTTTAAGCCTTTTAAGTTGGAGAGTGTAGTTGAGGTTCATAATTTGTTTAAAATCAAAGGGATGAAAGTAAATAAATTTAAATGATCTAGAACTGAAATATGCTGGTCTATTATATAAGAAATATAATAGATTAACATACTTCCAAATATATTTAAATATTACAATATATATTGTATTACAAATATGTAACTAAGAACCGAATACTTTAGAAGTTTTATGAATTAAAAGGAGAAATTTTAATGTTTAATAAAGTGAAGGTGGTAATTTTGAAGAACTTGATAAAAAATATAAGGAATTTAACAATAGTCTACAAAGCTCAGGTCAGTTAACAACCATTTGCTTTCTCCTATTAAAAGTTTTAATCAATTCCTCAGTCATTTGTTTTATACAATTAAAACTAAATTGTACATTTTCCCAAGTCTAGTGAATAAAATACCGAAACAATTAAGGAATGTTTCGACTACTTTGAAGTCTCTTTGGCAGTTTTGAAAAATTACAAAATGACAACAATGAAATGGTAATTTTGAAATACCTGTTGATATTAAACATTCTTTAAAATCAATGCTATAATGATCTGCCTTTATCCGCGTTTATAAAGCCATCAATTCTATGAAATTACTTTCACTTCATGGATAGCTTTGAAATGTGCATTTATATTTCCAAGAAGAAATCAATATGACAGTTATTTTCCAAATTAAATTATACAAGAAACCGTCTAGTTACCAGAGTTGCAGACGAAATTTAATGGAATGAGTTACAAATAGTATTTTTTTGATAAACATGCAATATTGAAGATATTTTCAATAAAAATAAGTTGATTAAAGAATTCTGTTTAAAGATCTGAAAACAATACCATTTATAAATAAGCATTATTTTTGGTAAATTAGTGAACTTAACTAATTTTAATTTTAATCTAGTGGGTAAAATTAATATTTTAAGAGGAGATTTAATATGTGTTTTTAATGAACATTACATTTTTATTATTAAAAATTCTGTGAAATTGTATGTGTTTTAAATTGCAGTCACTATTTTGAATGTTTATATTCCCAATCAATGATCAAACCACAATATGAAAATGGGAAAACAAGACTAAGATCTTTCAACCGTAAAAAAGCAGTCTTCGTCAGAGTCAAAAACCCAACTGAAACACTAGATGTAGAAAACATCTGGTGAGGAGTTGAGAAGAGTGGTATTTTAAAAGGGTGAAAGCGCAGGAAAGGACTAATGTCCAGAAAGGGATGTTTGGGGAAACAAAGGAGTACAGTAAGAAAGACTAAAAAACTATTCACTAGCTGTCAACCCTCTTAGAAGAGGTTATTGCCTTCGCAACGAAAGTATCAAGTTTGAATGATCCTTACTAATGTTTATAATATTTAATCTATTAAATTTAATTAGAGACGATTTAATAATATTTCTTAACAACATTGATTTTTCATAGGTAATAAATTAGCTCCTGTCCAATCAATATGATGATTTTCATTTTTTATATGCAAGAATAAGGCACTACTTTTTTCCTGTCTACTTACGTTGTATTGGTGTTGTTTAGCACGTGTCTTTAATGATTTACCTGTTTGACCAATATAAATTTTATAGCAATTTTTGCACAGAATTGAGATTTTTATTAACTTATTGCCCACATTTCTTACGATTAGAAAACACTATATTAAAATCAAGTTGTTTGGCTAATCTTGGAAGGGGGTCCAATGAATCATGATACCGTAAAACTATAGGATTTGACATGGGGCTGTGTTCAAATATTAGAGAAAGTTATTCTAGCACCCTTCAAAGCTAAATCGATATAAGAGGAGGGGTATTTTAATGATAGGGCAATTGGGATCAAATTGTTAATCTAATTATTAAGGAATTCAGAAGAGCACACTTTTAACGCCCTCAAAAACATATTTCTAAAAGATATTTATCATGTCTAGGCAATATTGAGCTTAACATTTTACTTTAAAAAAATTCCATATATAAATTATTTAGGAGGGGGGAGGGTAACTGCTTATCCCCCTTCCTTATTCTTGCATATAAACAATGAAAATCATCATATTGATTGGACAGGAGCTAAATTTATTACCTATGAAAAATCAATGTTGTTAAGAAATATTATTGAATCGTCTCTAATTAAATTTAAGAGATCAAATATTATGAACATTAGTAACGGTAAATTTGATACTTTCGTTACGAGGGCCTCTTCTAAGAGGGTTAACAGCTAGCGGATAGTTTTTTACTCTTTCTTACTGTACTTCTTTGTTTCCCCAAACATCCCTTTCTGGACATTAGTCCTTTCCTGAGCTTTCACCCTTTTAAAATACCACTCTTCTCAAGCCCTCACCAGATGTTTTCTGTATCTAGTGTTTCTAGTTGGGTTTTTGACTCTGACAAAGACAGCTTGTTACGGTTGAAAGATCTTAGTTTTGTTTTCCCATTTCATACGAGTATTGTGATTTGATCATTGATTGTTATTTCACGTGTTTATGTGAAATATTTTTATTAATGTTTATATTTCCGTGTAAGTATGAACAACTGAATTAAGTAACTATTCGAAATTGTGAGAAGCAATTGGATATTCATTTTTAAAAATGTTTATCCAACCGTCTTTAAGTTTCCCTATCTAATATTATAATGAAGTAATTATATCCAACTATTATTATTTCTTCTGGAATTAACAACCTTAAGTGAGTTTCTTTAAATTCCTGACATTCCATGTGAAATATTATATACATCTTTTGATTTTTTTTGCAGGTCTATACTCGTAAGTAGATAATTTTGATTTTTTTTTATACTTTTATTTGGGAAGTCTGCATCATGTTAACACAAATCTTCTGTGAGGGGCGATCAGGGTTCCTTCTAGTTGCTTTGTTTGCTGCAAACATCGAATTTTAATGTTTGATTCCAGCCACAGTCCTAAGTGCTGTTAGACAGTTCTAGACGACAGATCTTGTGAACATGTGAGCTCTTCATCATTAATTTTACTTGGGATAATTCATCTCACTAATATTAAATTCATATCCATCAGGAAATAACTTAATAAATACAAGCTGCAAACAATTCTTCACTTACTCGATTAGTATTTAAAACAGCAATTGAAACACACATGACTGTCTCTAGTGATGTCTATTTGAACAAACAAATTTATGTAATAGGCAGTAACAAGGACTTTTATTTCCTAAATTAGCATCCCTTTCAAACTAATCATAATTAAAGTAATTATTTCTTTCACTACCCAAAGCTGTGAGAAATTAGTATTCATTTGACAGAAAGTACATTTTCATTATGCAAAATTACCAAAAGGGATTTAGTTATTTCCTCCACAAGGTATACCTATCTGTCAAGACTTCTTTAAGATTTCGAATACGATGTGACTTGTAGTGTGCTTACACATATTTTCGATAACATGCAGTTACCCAAACTTCACCTAAAAATCATCCTACAAATATCGATAATGCATTCAGTGGGCCTAAAATCGTGTAATTTCGTCTAAATTTGAAATTTCATGTCTGTTATCACTATTCCTTATACCAGTAATTCAGTAAAAATAATGGACTTTTGGCATATTAAGGAGCTGGAAAAAGCACTACAGTCAACCCTCGTTAAACCGGACCCCGTTAGTCCGGATATCGGATAAGACGGACGAAATACAACATCAAGTCAGCTATATTTAACGTTGCAGCTGCATGGAATGCAGTGAAAGTCTAGCTAATTCCTGGAAGAAACTTCTATATGACCAAGAGGTGGAATATGATTTCGAAGGCTTTGAAGCTAGGGACTTTCATCGAATCTTAAGAAGGGCAGGCGAAGATGTGTCTGAAGATGACGTCAGGAACTGGTTAGAAGACACAGAAGGTGACCCTGGCTACCAGGTGTTAACTGAGGAAGAAATAGCTCAGGATGTTCTCGCTGGTGACAACAGAGATGATTCCAGCGATGAAGGTGAAGATGAACCATTGCCTCCGAAACCCAAGCTCTCTGACGTACGAGAAGCACTCGATAAGATTATCGGCTACATCGATTTGTCCTCAGAAAATGAAATCCAGCAATTTTATCAACATTTTAAAGTCTTCAGAGAAGTAATCATCCGAAAAAAACATCAGCCAGGAAAACAACAAAAAATCGAATCGTTCTTTAGGCCTGTTCGTCCCAACATTGCTGCAGCTGACGAAAATATCGATGACCCATGACCTCTCTCACCTCAACCACCAACCTCTGCCGACTCCAACTAAAACCTCTCCACTACCAAATAAAGTCCATCCCTTCAAGCTCATTGGTCATCCACATTAGGTAAATAAATATTTACTGTATTATTTTAATTATTTTATTTAGTTTTTACTGTATACAGTACCATATAATAACAGGTCTCTCTCTCTCTCTCTCACTCTCTCTCTCTCTCTCTCATCTGTTAAACCGGACAATCGGCTAAACCGGACAACCCTTCCCCCCTATTAGTCCGTTTTAACGAGGGTTGACTGTATTTGCATTCACTATAAGATTTATTTACCGTTATATATATAATCTGGAGTACACTTATCTATACATTTAACGTTTTCTCAGACTCGGGGATAATATTTACAATAAATATTCTTTTGAATTTTTTATTCAATAAATAATTGAAGGATTGTAGATAATAATTCTAAATTGTTTTCTTCAGCGCTATTTACAGGTAATAATATAACAAGGTTACATTAGTACAGAGAAGTGAATCAATGCTGTTCGAATGATCATTGACACATGCGTTACAAACATAATTCTTATTTTCACAATATTAGTTTCAATAAATTTCAAAAAAAATAATAATTTTTTGGTATTCCGTTATATATTTTTCTCTGCGGTAACAGATTCAATTCTTTATGAATAAAACATTTTTAGAAATTATATAAACACATATCCACCTTAGAAATGACTCTGAGGGACTCAAACTATGTAATTATTAGTTATTACTATATTGAATTCTTAGAAAGAAAAAAAAGAAAACTTGAACTTCGTATTAAAACAATTTCTTTAGTAAAACATAATCATAACTGTGCTATAGAAGGTCAATCTTATGAATAGGATGGGATTGTCACATGAAGTACTGACCATTAGAAGACTAACAAAAATATGTTGACAATATTTTACAAGAGCATAAAACTGTGTAAAAGAAATCATTTCACAAAACCAATAAGGTGCAAATTGAATTTGTAGCGTGGAGGTTGACAGCATCGCTTTGGCAAGTTGACGGATTGAAATGCTCCAATGGCCATGATAAAACCCCTGAGTTGTCAGTTCGTGACTTCCGTTCTAAACGCGTACTATTTTTCCAGACTACTGCAGACCTACGAGACTTCTTATAAATCAGTCGTTTCATATTATGAGACAAATCATATTACATCATAAATGATTTTGCTAAAAAAAATATCAACAAAGCAATTTAATTAATTTTTCGTAACGAATAATTCAAAAAAATGAAAAACTAATTAATTTATCGAACATTTCTAAGCTGTTATAATAAGAACAGAACAATAAGTATTAAAGAAAAACAATGCACTGTAAACATATTTATCACTTGTTTCAACCACTTTAAAAGGATGATAAAGAGGGTGTATACTAGTTACACGAAACTTAAAATCCAATTCAGATTAAAAAAAGATGTCATAATGGAATATTTCAGTTCTCATAACTTTTTAGGTTTAATATAGTTTGTAGTGATCTCACAAAGTAACAGATAGTCATGCATATAGATTACATAACCACATGCTTTTAATTCTTTCGGAGTCATGAGAGATGCAACGATTTGAGTAGTACTGATGGTGGTTTCAACAGTGATTTTATAGCAATTCTACAGTTATAGCTATACATTCTATAGCTATTTCCTAGGTCTACTGTTCAGAGATGTAATGGATGTAAGCTCAGCTGTGGTCGTGTATGAACACATATTGCGATTATATGAGATAATAATGCATCTACTAGCAGGCAAAGAAATCTACTAGAAGATTTATGGTGATTGTAAATATCATTAAGAAGTTTAAATCTCACGCTGTTTCACATTAGCGTTGTTTCACTATCTTTCTTTATTCTACAAATAAAAACGTTTTTCAGATGTTTTTTTAAATGGTTAATCTGTCAGAAAACCATTAGAATACTTAAAATTTCACCGAGTACTGAAAGTAACTTGCCATACCCACTTATTGGAACGAAAATTTGTATCAGTAGACTGAGTCAAACCACCATATTTGATTACCAAGAAGGATGAGAGAGAAAGTAATACAAAAATACTTTCCTTCTGCTTTTAACCTTTAAAACTTAATAACCTTTTATTCTGTTGCACTAACCAGCCTTGCATTTTAACCTATAAGTGGTTTAATTTTATTTCTAGTGTCATCACCTACTAACACAAATTTCAACAATACTTCTATAATTTAAGGAATCGTAATAACACCAATTGATTTTAAGTCAAAACCACCATAGACTGTAGATCTTATATTCTATTTTTTATTTTGTTTGCATGTAAAAGTTTTTTTAAAGTAAAGAAATTAAATTTGTCGGAATATGGTAAACAAATGAGTCAGATAAGAAGTGGTCTTTTACTCAACTATTCATTAACCTGATGAGCTTCTATTAGCTGCGTTTGATGTTCATATTGATGTTTTCAATTAAGTTCAAGCGTTGCCAGTTGCTTTCAGCAGTACTGAATATTTCAATAGTTTTCTCTTAACTGGGATCACAACAACCACTCTTCCACTTTTTTTTACTAGAAATAGCAAAAAACTATCACACCTCTAAGTAGGGAATCGTAAAGGTTCTCATATTCATATTATTAAGAAATTTCTTTAAATCAGTCAAAAAAGTATTAAATAACTCTCCTTCTGTGTTGACATTTCTATTAAATTTAAAAGTTTTATTCAACAAATTTTTATACAGTGACGAAAACACCTCAAACTTTGAAATAATCGTGTCGTATTTTTTTCGTAGTTGACCAAACTCTAAAGTATTACATACCTCCACTGCATAATTACTAGTTAAATATAATATAATTGTATTTATCATAGAAGAGAATTTTTTCATCAGACCTTAAGCTTCAAATATATTTCAAACCTCTGTTCTAACCAGGTAAAATTTGTTCTATGGTTTTGAAGAGTGTCCCGAATCACTTACCTCTGTACAGCAAAGTTGCTTTACAGTCAGTCAGCAGGTGCAACGGTGTTTCTTCCTCTTTTTTGCAGAATCTGCATAAACCATAACTGATAATGTTCATTCAGGCTCCCTACGTTTCGGGAGAAAGTAACTTCCTTCCACCTTCTTTGGGATGGTCTTCTTCAGGTCCTTAGGTGAACTTGTGGGAGGTTGTCTCTCACTAGTTAGCGCTTTTGGACCCTCTGCACTTCCGGAGGATGGTCTCCGGAAGTGCAGAGACTTCGTTTCTGTTAGTATCATACTGGAGAAAATCCCTGTATCTCTATCGGTGGTATTTATCCGCTCCAGCAGGGCACCGCATACCGGAGTAAGGCTATTTATTCAAGGGTGTCGCCTGGTACCCTTGAGGCTCCGTTCATAATACAGTAACCCCTGTATCATCCATCCTTCGGCATGTATCGCATAACACCTTAGATTATTGGGGCTGGGATAAAAGAAGGGATTTGGAAATTAGGAAGGTTGTGAAACGAACGTGGTCAGGCCCAGCCCCTGATCACCTTCTCCTCCTCTTTCGTTTGTCCCTGGATATAGCAGGTTAACAGGTTAGCCTCGTGAAGGCCAAAAGTCGGAGTTGAGTGTTAAAGGCTATTAGAGTCGCTTACTCCATTACCACCCCGGAGTAACACTTAGAAGTAATGTAAAAAATGGAAGCATTTCGTGACAAAGTGTATTTACAACTATTTTTTAGCTTACTTTATTATCTGCAAAAATTCCTACCTCGGTTAACTAATAGAGCCGTTACATTACCATCATTATTTAGAAAACCAGCGGTTAATGGAAAATGCAAATGAGTCTCAAACCAAAAGTAAGCGATGAAGAACTAGGATCAGGACTAAAGAAATTTAACTTAACATGGGTTTAATGATATGACATCACTCTATATCTTTTTATCTTTGACCAAATATGGCAAATCATCTAAAAAAAACTTAGCAAGTGTTTTCAAATATAATGATATGATCACTATATGAATTTGATCATTATATTAATTACTATATTATTTAATATATTTTAATCACTATACTAATTGGATTAATGATATAATACAATTTGATTTCATGCTGCAATGTCAAATGATTAACAAGAAGGACTTCCCACAAATTGAATGCCGTTAGTGTGAAGCAACCGGGTAAAACGTCCGTTTGTTCTGTAAAATAATCCATTGCTTTGCACTGCTAGAAAAACACAATGAAGCTGCACAAATTCCGTTGCTTTTTTCAACAGATTAATGACTTCCCACTTGCATATTTACCAGATAACCTTATGTCTTTGCGATATTTTTGTGTTCCTTATGATATTTTTAAAGAGCAATCTTTTTTCAAATATAGATACGATTAAAACACATTGCAGAGAAGATAAAAGCAATTCCAATAAGTATGAGTTCCAGATTTGTTAAACGAATCGGAAGGGCATCAGACACAATTTCTCTCTCGAATAATGAGTAACATATTCACAAACTCTTGACGTAACCGTAATACGATTCTCATTCAATTATTACATTAGATCATTTTCTTTGCATAAATATACCTTCCAGTTATTTAATAAACCAGTGAAAATCGATGCCTAGACCTTGCTAATCAGTTTTATGCACGTCCCTCACATTTTGAAACAATTATTTCAAAATTTAAACAGACCACAAGAGAGAGATTTTACAGAATTTAATTTCTGAGGGACTCTTGTTAATTTTGTTTTGAATTCATAATAAAAAGGATGTGACTTGTACTCAACAAAAGACCTGAGGCCTTCTGTGGGGTTCACGCTACCTACCTAAAATATTTGTTTGAAGTCGGTAAAACAAATTGTGACATTTTTGACAATTTCTATTTTGGTTAAAGTGTTCATGTCTATCTGTAATAAGAAGTAGGGAAACATGTGAATAGGTAATTTATTAGAATAAGCCAACCTGCATGATTGTGTTATTCCTAAAGAAGAGGCAGAGAAAACAACGATCTCCCGCAAACAAGTCATATTTGTAATTACCTTATTTTGGGATAAGCTAGTAAATTTCAATAAAATCATTCCTTCTCAAATCAGTAGCTTTAGCATCTTAAGCGTAAATTTGGTAATCTGGAAACATTGTTACAGAAAGCATAATGTTATTAGCTTTCACCACAGCGTTATGAAGTGGAAAAGAAATAAGGTTGTTACTTGTAAAATTTTCATATACTCCCAGAAGCCTATAGAAAATGGAGTTACATTTTCATTTTTTCAAAATAATTTATTTAAAAAGGGGTTTGGACAATAAATTTCTAATCAGTTTTATGCATGTCGCTCACATTTTGAGACAATAGTTTCAACATTTAAACAAACTACAAGAGAGATATTTTACAGAATTTAATTACTGAGGGACTTTTTAATTATGTTTAGAATTCATAAAAGCTCGTGACTCAACAAATTGATCAACTAAGGTATTTTTTAAAGAATAGGTTGAGTTAGGTTATTGCCAATAAAACAGGCGTCACTATAAAAAAAAGAAGGAGTTTAGGAAAAGGGTAGGTAGAATGCTTGACTCGTTTTTTCTGACAGGACATGACAAAACATTGTGTACCATTTTCTCTCGGGTGGATATAAAACCTTTGGTCTGTAATCTGTACGTTGTTGTTATCAAAAATTCCTACTCTAAAGTAACCTGGCTAGTGAGAAATTTAGGATTTTAGATGTAGAATCAGTCGGTTTTCGTGGTATTTTGTGTCTATTATTCACCTGCTTGCTTGTCAATTCTACTACTATTTCAAGTGTTACTACAAAATTTCATCAAATGTAGTGATTTTTAACTAATATATTACTTCCTGTTTCCTCGAAGCTAACATTTTACATATTTTTGGGGGAATTATATGAACAGTATTGTCTTCCTTCAGTGAATAACTTGAAGTGTTTGCTAAATTTGAAATCTGAAACTTCCGTAAAATTAGCAAGTTTGTTTACTAGTGGCCCACATTTCACATCATTATTCGGATTAGTAAAGGTCTGTCTAACGAAGTATTAAATTAAATCTATTGTGTAATCTGGAAAATAAGAAAATATCAAGATTATATGAACACGTTTGTTACTAAAGTAGGAAAGAGGTGGGCCACATTTTAAATTAATAGAGAGGACTGGGTCTGGGTAGATTTTGGATCCTTTGTTTAGTTAATTAATGGCTTTCAGATCCATTCGAATAGAAATGTGAGAGACAAGCGAAATTGTCTGTTTCTCTGACTAACCAGGTATCGACTCTAACTTGAGTGAAACCTGCGATTTTCACAGACTAATTAACGGTCTTGATCAGGACTTTGATTTGTAAATAGTACTTCAAATATGATTGAAAAATTATAAGTAAAAGCGAAATTTGATATTTATGTATAGGCACTGATTTATTTGAAAAGAATAGGAAAAAAAATCGCCAAACGAAGATGGTTAGAGGATGATAATTTATAGCAATAAAACGGTTTCAGTAGATTGTTTATGATGGCTCAAATACAAACTTTTGATCAAATTTAACAGCATATGTCAAGTACTGGTGATAAAAACTGAGTGACAATCATATTGTGGAATTTATTGAATGTGCTGATTTATGGTTGAGATATGTTTGACTTGGGATAAACATTTATGGTTGAAAGTGTTCTTTCCAAGTTTTTAAGTCCTAAAACAAAATAGATTTACAAGAACGAAAAGAACACTTTGAAAAGTGTATCATCTACTATTGCTAGGCTCTAACTAGTGGGTTTTTTGCTTTTATTTGAAGTGAGTAGGTTAGGTTAGGTTAGGTTGCAGTGGCAGTCCCACAAGGGAACACACTTAAGCCGAGCATTTACTTGTGATACCACACAATGAAGATTGATTCTACAGTGGGAGTCCTAAAATTTTGCCTAACTCATGTGTATTTAGAGTAGAGATCTTTAACGAGTACCTGACATCGTACAGGCTAGGGACCGACAGTTTAACGTCCTTCTCCGAGGGACGACGTGCTCAGATTTATTCACCTCCCGCGTGAATAAAATCGAGGGCCAGGTGGGGATCGAACCCCGGTCCTATCAGTACAGAGGTGAGCACGTAACCACTGAGCTGGCCTGACTTCTTTGAAGTGAGTAAAACAAAGTTTTCTAAGTTCAAGTAAATATATCCCAGAAGTAGTGAAGGTTACCATTATTTCAAGTTATATCACGTTTTCTGGGCTATATTACTTCTTCCAATGGTTCATTTTTACAACTGTTTTCAGAAAATGATTATGTTAGGTTGATAACACATAAAAAGTTTAATACTCTTATTTTGCAGCAAAGTGAAAAAATAAACTTTAATTAAGATGAACATTATTGAACCTTTACTTTGATGAAATTTTCCCAAAAAAGCTATACAGTTTACCCTTCCATTAGGAGATGTTTTTGTAATTAATTTTGATTAGATCATGTGGTTACTTATTTAACAAGATTTCAAATTCGTTCCTAATTTTTTTTTACAATTTTTTAAGCAAAATTGACCATTCCTATTGTAAAAAGTTCTGTTTGTTTTCACTTAATATTTTATTAGTTCTATTTCAATTAGTATTAATTTCAACGTTGCAGAGTCAGTAGCTTAAGAGACAAAATAATGTAAAAATCACATATTGAATAAAAGTCGACTTCCTGTCATGTTGTATTGATAAAACGTTTTGATATTTGATAAATCTTTAAAGCAAACCATTTTTTCAATTTGAAAACTAGTTTTAACCATAACAAATTTCAATATAAAGATTAATTTTTATATTAAAAATTAATATAAACATTAACAAATGTTTTACCAGTGTGATTTTTTGTTATATATTTATTAAACTTGTTCATTATTAATAAAAGAATGAGTAATTTTAGATCAAACTTTTAACCAACAGAAATCCATTAGTTTTTCATTTATTGAAAATTAAATATGTCACTCAAATTCGTTCTGTCTATTCTTCTGAGAAGGGACATCACTCAGTTTTTTTTTATGTAGATCCCCAAAAATAAATATCAATTTATTTTGTCTTATCCATTCATCTAAAAAGGAAGTAACTCATTTTTTATTTAAAAAATACAATAAATACTAACAAAATATAGTTGGAGTAAATAGTTATATTTTGAATGAAGTAACATTAGACTGTTGAATAAGATAATTTATGCTTGATAATCTCATAGCGTTAATAGTTGTGCCATTGCAGCGTATGCTAGTGAACTTTGGAACTGAAGCTCATAAGGTTTGATGCCGGTTTGCATTAGTAACAGTTGGAGTTTCATAGGAAGAACATCTCTGTTATAACTCTTCATATACCAGTGCAACGTTATCTGTTAACCTTAATACGAGTATAGCGATAACCTCTTCTTCATTATTGACCATCATGTATGTATACTTTTTGATTTCTATTATGTAATATTAATTATAACCTGAATGTTAATAATAGAAAACATGGCAACAGTAAGTCCCTAGAAGCATTGAGTTTTGTGTGCATTTATGTTTGTTCTGTCTTATCAAGTACTTTTATCAGGTTCATGAAGTGTTTCTTATAGCTTTCCAATTTGGTTGATAGTTTAAATTAATCATGGAACCATATTTTGTTCTAGTACTTTATGAAGACTGATCTAAGTGTGACAAGTATTTTTACTTTAAGACTGAATTTACTACCATGACACCATAGATTCTGTCAGCCGTTTTTGTTGTGTGCCTTAGATCGGAACAAAGTTTTGCAGTCCCACTTTTATTTAAAACAGAATTAATGTGTCATCAAATTCTTAAATAGTTAAACTAAAAGACTTCCACGTCATCAAATTAACGGAAAATGGTTTCTGATTTCTTTCAACACATTTTTGCTATTTATCTACACAGATTGGCTATGATCAATCGTAATACTGATTTAAATATGAAATTCAATATCAGTCATTAATAAACTATCTACTTGAGAAGTGTATCTGAAGAAAGAAAACAAGAAATGTGACGAGTGCTAGTAAAAACACCGGTAGTCCATTTGAGGAAACCTCGTAACAGTAGTTTCTTAACTTTGAATTATATCAGGACCGAATTTCTTTTTAATGTAACAACAATAAGTATTTTTTTTCCTTTTGGACAATTCTGATGATATATGCAGTCCTGATACGACATCAATATTTACTGATACGACATCAATTTTTGCTGATATTCCTTTTGCTTGATAAACATTTGATTTTTAATATTGTATTTGATATAAACCTAGAATATTGTCAAAGTACAGTCCATTTGTATTTTTTTTCTGATAATAATAAGTTGGTACATGCTGTTTTTAAGTAAATATTTGTAGGGAATAATATGGTTCTTAGAGTAATATCTGACAAAACTGGGAATTTGAGAAGGTTGCACAGTTTTTCAATTGCAAGATAGAAAGTTCAGTTTTCCTTCAGAATTATTATTCATTTTTTTCCTGAGATCTTCTGGTACATTATATACTTTGGCTCTGATCAGATAAATAATACATTTGCTGCTCTTATCTCAAAAATAACTTTTTTTTTTTGATCAAGGATGTTTTTTAAATTTTGTTTTATCACGGTAAGGAAATTGTAAATTTAAATATTTATTCAAATTTTTTTGATAAAAATATCATTCCTTCTAAGAAAATATTTATTAATTGAACAAAGAATAGTATGTGATCGTACGAACGATGGTTTTTTTTGTGCATTGTTTTTTGCATATTGACATTTATATTCTTCTTTTTACTGTTTAGCGTTAAAAGTTCGATTTTCCATTTTCTTCTTTCTCTTTAGTAAATTCCACATACTTTTCAATTGCATTTAAATAATTTGATCTCTTTTATAGAGTCATCTAAGTACCTTCTGTAGAAAATAATGTGGTTGAGAAACCTATTTCTTTGTTTTTTTTTCTAATAATATTTTTATATTGAAGTCAACCATATACACTTTAATCATAGTATGATTCAATGAAAGTCCTTCAGCAAGACTCTTGTAAACTAAAATGTTTACTATTAAATAGAAATGATTTTGTTTTATTCTAATAGCTGAAATGATAATTTCTATTCATTCTTAAGATTCTGACCTATTTTCACACACTAATTCTTTCACTCTTCTTTTGTATTTCTGTGGTACTTTATTAGAGAACGGTAGCACTATATCACAACGAAACTAAAATTCACTTGTCCAGTAATTTTATATTTTTAATCTTCTCAATTAAGTGCTTTCATGTATATTCACATTTTGATTTAAAATTTCCCTTTCCTACAATTATCTTACTTAAAAACCTGTATATTTTATCATAGGGTGCTGATTTGTAATTGAAGACCGATATTATTGATTTTTCTTTTTTTTTATGAAGCTTCATGAAATCCATCAGATTTGCTGATATTGCTTCATGATTGCCAATTTCTTCTCTCCCAAGTGTTTTAGGACATTGGGATATATGCTCCTTATTTCCTTTTGATATTCAGTAGTTTTAACTATATCTCCACAAGTTCTCTTTTTTTTTATGAAGTCTTCCACATTTTTAATGTAATCAGACTTAATTTAGATTGGTTAGGATTACATCTTGTTGTTTCATGTTATCTCTTAAGCCTTCAAATATTCTGTGTTCTTTGTTTTTTACCACTCTTCTTGAATTTTGTCTTCTGACCAATTGGATATTTTATTTTTTGTTTTTCATTTTTCCCCAAAAACGCCATAATTGTTTGCCTTGCCTTCCTTAACTTCCCTTAAATTATACTTCAACCTTTTCCCCAAGAGATTTAATCTTCATCTTGCAGTATCATATTCGCCAGTCTTAGATAGAATATATGTTTTGTTTCGTTCTTTATCAATTTGACATATATCATTAGATGGGGAAGTTCAGAAAAAAATAGTCATACTTGTTTTTCCATTTATTTATTGTTTCTCTTTCTTCTATAAACTTACAAATTTTGGAAGTGGCACATCCAAAATGAAGGGAGATTGATCCTATTTAATATAAAGCATTTTAATCGTTTTACTTTTCTGTTCATCTTATTATTTATCTTTACCTATAATCTCAAATAAGTTTATCCTGAAAACCGTGTGAGGTTTGTTTAATATATGAACTACAAGAGCAGTAGTTGCGTTACTTTTATTTTGTATTATTAAATTACTACCTTCATATATGCTTATCCAAAAATGGTTGGTTTTTTTTTGTAGAATACTTAATTTAACAGCCTGCAAGTTACAATCTAAATGTCTTTGCAACCGCTTCCGTAGTTTACTTTTCAATTAGAAAATAATCATTTTACTTTTCGTTTGTTACAACGATTTAGTTACATTAGGTAGATTTTTGTTTAAGGATTCCTTTAATTGTTTGAGATGGTCATTCATATTTAGAAATTTGAAATATTTCGTATTTTAGACTTCCAATTTAACACTCGCATCTTTTAAATTTTCTAATTGCTGTCTAAGCTATTTATACTAATTATACTAAGCTATAACACTACCTTAATTATCACTAGTCATGTTTTAAATTACATTCTGGTTGTTATTTCATAATCACTTATTTGGAAAATTATATTTTAAATGATCTTATAATGATTGAAAAAACTTGATCTGCTGATTTCAATTAATTTTTGATTAAATACTGCACAAAAAATTACTTTTTGGTTTATAGAATCAATTGGACAATAATTCAGGATTCATTGAGCACTGGAAAGTTATTTATACAAATCTGTTAACACATGCTATGTTTTATAACAAATTACATTTCTTCTTTCGAGTAACAGAATATTTTTTACAGTGCATTATTTGTTTAACTTATGTATTTTATTTCCTTTAAACGATTTCAATAAAAAAACTCTTATTGACAAGTTTTTTCCAGTTATAGTTACATTGACTTCTTTTTACAACTATTTTTATTAAAACTCGAGTAACTCCAAGTATTAAAGCTAGCTCTGCATCAACTGGCACCAACTTTTATAACTCCTATTTCTTACTTTTCTACAAGAATTATTAGACTGAATTGAGTGAAACTTTGGTGCTAACCAGTTTATTCTGTTTAAAATCATTGTGGGGAAACATAATAGTCTTAGGACTTTGCTTCTATATTGCGCAACATGTAATCGAGATGTCTGCTTTAAATGCTGTGCTTTTATTGAGGTGCTGTAATGTTTGTCACCTGCACTAACCGGCCAGCTCTATACTGGGCAGGTGGTCTTCTTGAGTTTATGTAATGACTATACGACTAGTTAATCCATCTTAAAGATAATTTATAAATTTTTGGGTGATTAAAGTATGGACTATAAATGTAAAATCAATCATATTAAAATCTTGGAGGACCTACAAATGTTCTGTAGGTCCTTACGTTGGAAATACTTTTGGAAAATACGTGCTAATAGACTTGTCGACCCCAACCATAAAATACACCCTTCCCTCTCTAAATTCAAACCCTTCTCCTCTAATGAACCTCCTCCGCTTCTGGCTTCACATCCACTTGAACTGTATATTTCGTCTATCCTCCGTAAGGTCTCTGATCCTGCCTTTCTTCATAACCTTACACCCCGTGACAATTTAACTTCCAATGAAAGACAGGCTGTTAAAAGCTTGAAATGTGATAGCTCTTTGTTGATTATGCCGGCTGATAAGGGCTTCACGGTTGTTCTCATGGACCGTCATGTTTACCACCGTGAAGCCATGAGGCAGCTGTCTGACTCCACCTTTTATCTATCCCACCCTAATAATCCATATTCCGATTTCCTCTCTAAACATAAATGGCTGCTTGATGACTGGGCCCACCTTGAGGGTCTCTCATCCGAAGACATTAACACTAATCCCCGATGTCCTGTCTTCTACCTCCTTCCCAAAATTGATAAGCCTTTTTCAATGCCCGATTCACCTCCTCCTGGAAGACTCATAGTCTCTAGTTATGGTTCCCTCACAGAGCGACTGTCTGCTTTTGTTGACTACTTCCTCTAACCCCTAGTCTGCAGTCAGCCTTCCTACTGTAAACACAGTTTCCACTTCCTCAATCTCCTCAATAACTTCTTGATACCACCCTACCTCAACCATGCCCTCCTCATGGTTACTATTGACGTCACCTCTCTGTATACTAATATTGAACATAGTGAGGGACTGAATTCCCTTCGTTACTTCCTCGAACTCAGAACCCCCCCCCCCCCCCTCACTCCTTCTACTAATTTTCTAGTTTCCTTAGCCGAATTGGGAGGGGAATGTTGGAGTGCGGACGGAACAGATGCCAAACCTGTTTATCATCAACCCTAATCCCTTTTTTACTTCCCCCCACAGCAACATTAACTACCCTTGTCCTCCCCACACCTCATGCACCTCGGTTAATTGTGTTTACCGTTTGGACTGCACCCAGTGTGATGCATTCTACGTTAGTATGGCCTCTACGCGGCTCAACTTACGTATGAATGGTCACAGGGCTTCCGTTGGTCAACGCAAAAACCTTCCTATTGCTATCCACTCTAATTCCCATGGACTGGACTTTAATCACTGCTTCGTGTCCAAGTCCTTAACCATATCCCTGTACCGTCTTCTCGGGTTACTTTAAGAGCTTCAGAGGAGGCAATTATCTGTCTTCTCAAAGCTCGCTCTCCTCCTGGCCTCAACTTGTACCGTTAATTTTTTTTTTAAATTGTTCATTGCTTCATTTACTATTCTTCTACTTCTGTTATTTTTATTTGCTTTTATTTGTTCTTTTTAGTTATTTTCTCTCTGTAGTTAGTAGCTTACCTAGGGTGGCCGGCAGAGTGCACGCGTGTTCGTTGCATTCGACCTACCACTGTTATCTTCAGCAACTCAAAGGGACTACTTCTGCCCGATGACGGCGACTGTCGAAATATCGTTGTGAGTCTTTTGTGTGTGTCTTTATTTGTTTTTCTCTTTCCTGTGTGAACTATATATATATATATACTTTTTCGATGAAAATACGATCCGAAATGGACAAATAGAGTTCAATGTACATAAAGAAACATAGAGAAATTAAAAACACACACTTGCAGTTTCTAATTTTTGGTTGAACCGTCTTCAGAAAATTAGAGACGGTGTGTTTTTTTTAATTTTCTACGTTTTTTTATGTACATTGGAATATATATATATATATATATATGTTTGTAAAATTTGGAAGCAGTCCTTCATTTAAGTATATTTCGTTGAAGAGCTGACCGTATTTCGCTGATGTCATTTTCTTCACTAGTTTTTCAAGGTTTCTGAATACCTTCTTCTTTCCTTCATCCAAACGTTGGAGAATGTTAATTAGAAACATGTCGAAACATGTCGGTTCCAACTTAATTAACATTCTCCAACGTTTGGATGAAGGAAAGAAGAAGGTATTCAGAAACCTTGAAAAACTAGTGAAGAAAATGACAACAGCGAAATACGGTCAGCTCTTCAACGAAATATATGTATTGGTATATATTGGCAGCAGATCTTCTCTCAAGCCTATTTTATTGAATATGATCGCAGTTTCTGCGTTAACGACCTTTTTGTTAACTGATTCTAACCTCCTGGCTATTCTCCTTGTTGTAGTAGGTAAACTACAACATTGTCATTGGCGAACCTGATTTATAGTTTACCTACTACAACAAGGAGAATAGCCAGGAGGTTAGAATCAGTTAACAAAAAGGTCGTTAACGCAGAAACTGCTATCATATTCAATATATATATAGGTAGCAAGATTTTATAACAGACACACGAAATTAAAATCAACTTCTAAACTGAAACAAAAAATTCAGAAATTTTACGAAAATCTTTCAATCAAAACAAGTTGTCTTCTTCAGAGTTTCGCTCATACTAAAATAAGTTGTATATGATATGAGGCTTGATTGAAACAGGAAGGAGGAAAGAGGGATATTTTAAAAAGCATAAAGTGCAAGGAAAGGGAAGAAAGGTCTGGGTAAGGTAAGTCATGGTAAAGAAGGCCCTTCTGGAAGAAATAAGTATAAGTTATCTACTCTCAGCTCTCAACCCTTGTTGATAAAGCTAGTGTCTTGTCGCTGACTCAAACTTGAATCAACCATTACAAATCTTTATAATATTTGATATGTTAAATTTAATTAAAAAGGACTTGGTAGCATTTCGTAATACATTCATGTCTTATACGTCATAACTTCAACATTTGTCTAATTTATTATGGTTCTCATAACTTATATGCAAAAATAAGAAGCTACTCTGTTTACCGCTAATTATGTTGTACTAGTGAGAGAACAATTATACATTTTCCAGTATCATGTATTTATATTTCAGGTCATCGTATACTCAAAACTTTATAAATACCACAGAACAATTTATATTAAAGTCAAGATTTTGAGTAATCCAGTAAGTGCATTCAATAACTCAGGCATGGTAAAACTATGACATTTTATTATCAAAGGAGTTTCTGTTTTTAAATGGGAGAACATTTTTTCAACATCTTTTAAAGTTTTATCTAAACAAGAGGTGGGTAATTTCATTGAATGAACAATGGATGGAATGTTATTAACTTTTTACTAAGTTAATTACTTAGTTATGTTACATTATAGTATTATTTGAATATATTTACTAAAACATTGCAGCTGTATTTTACTATCATCATCTATAGTATCGATTGTATAATATATTTTAACTAGCAGTCGTGCCCGTCTTGAGGGGTATTTTACAAAAATTCACAGATGATACATGGTATTCCAAAATATATTAGCAATAATAGAAAATATCATTATTGCTACAGTCTATTACTGTCATTAGATCTGGAATTTCTTTTAAGTTTTACAGCTTTAGATACTGAGCGAAAAATTGATTTTATTCTAGGCATACTTATTATTTAGAACCCGGGTAGGTAGGACTCAATTTTTTAAAGCAAACTAATTATGATAAACGGAACAAATTAAGGTTAACTAACAATACCTACTGCTGCAGTATCAGGCACATATCTAGCCAATCACAGCTTATAAGTCCACTACTTCGCTTCTATGTTGATTTTCCGATCCATTCAAATCTTATCTTTTATGTTAGACATACTCGTACAAAAATCGACTGTCAACGTTTCATCTTGCTATGAGTTATGGTGGCTGAGTTTTCTTGTCACAAAATTTTTGGACAAATAGACAGAATTTTTTTTAAGGATGGGTTCGGTTTAAGTAATGTATAAAACGTAAAGAGAACTTTAAGTGAATCAGTTCTAATCAATGTACAGTCAAAACCTTCTGTTATTTATATAGATTATATGTTGTATAGCATATTTTTATAACAAATTATATCGTAAATGAGCAATCTTAGCACATTGAAAATTATACTTATAATTCTATTTTGTTCTTTTATAGTAAGTTTTATACAGCTAAGTTAAATCTATTTCCCAATTAATATTCATATGAATGAATGTCTTCCGGTGATGCGTGTGGTAAAAATGAAATAAATAAAAAAAACTGAAAAAAGAAGATTATTTTGGTGGTGAATTTTATGATTGTCTGCCCCATTGCTTCCTTCTCAGTCTCTTTCTTTCTTTCTCTATCTTCCTTGCGATCTCTCTTTCTCGCTCAATATATCATTAATGTTACTGCACTAAAACCAATGACTAAACGGTTCAGGTATGCAAGAGTTGGTGACCCAAATCTCACGAGGTTTATTAATGAAAGCACTTTGATTCTCTACATAGAGCCTTTCAATTCGGTTTCCTGCAACTTCTTGACTTTGTTATCTCCTATTGTCTTTGGCTTATAACTAACAAGACAATCCCCAAGACAACAAACTTTCCTACACATCAGAATTCTATCAGCCTCTTCAATTTCCTTGTGACGCCACTAATGAGATTTCTCTTGTAGTACATAACAATAGGTACAAGTTAATATAGTAATGTTTCTTGTTATGTATTGTTTAGAGGAAATTCATGACCAAACTATGACTTATGAAGTAGTTATACCTCGGAAATCCATGTAGAGTGATTTAATTATTGTGTTTAATATACAGATTGATGTATATGTGAATATTAATATCTCTTAAGTAGTAAAAATATTAAAGTACCTACTAAATTAATTTCTCTGAGGCTATAAGCTACGAGTATATTGGGTTTATGTTCATGTATATATTGTTGTTTTTTCTTTACTATAAGTAAAGTAAAGAGTTCTTGAAAAAAATTGATCTCGAGATTTTAATGGAATTACATGTTTTGAGGTTCCAGAAGTAGTTTCATGAAGTATTGTTGTTGATGTTTGTGGGTGGGTGAGTGAGTGAGTATGTGTATTCAAAGATTGCAGCCACGCTATACTCCAGAATCTTTGATGGATCCAATTGATATCTTATACAAAAATAGACCTTATGGTGTAGATGTGCCCTTTTATTCAGGAGCAATTATCTATAATGGGAAAATCACTTTTTTTTTTGCTAAAATCCTTGTTTTTAGACAACATTTTTTTCTCCAAATA